>CM032446.1:201076645-201129145 GCA_019049505.1 Pachyrhynchus sulphureomaculatus
AAACTTTTTAAAGTATGCATTACCGGGCTACACAAAACACATTTTGCATTATAGATAATAAAATAATGTGAATCATCATCAGTTATAGTCTCCACTACTAGATGAAAGCCTCCCTCAAGTCTTGCCAGCGTTTTTCTGTTCTAGGCCGCTTGTACCCAATTTTTAGCCACTCTCTTCAAATCATCAGTCCCCTAACTTGGTGCTCTACCTCCACTTCGATAGGCTTCGGATTTTGGTCGCCACTATATAATTTTTTTTCCATCGTTCATCCTTAAACCTAGCAACATGTCCAGCCCAGTTCCATTTAAGTTGTAGGATGAATTTGACTGCGTCTTGTACCCCCCGTTCTTTTCCTGATAATTTGGGATGTGATCTCTAAGACTAACGCCTAAAATTTGCATTTTACATATTTTGTTAATATTTTTCTTCCTCATTGTGAGATTATCGGCTCCGTACGAAAGAACGGGTAGTATGCATCTATCAAAACCTTTTTTTTAAAACACATAGGAAGATTAGATTTAAATATATAGCCCAGTTTGCCATATACCGTCCAGGAGAGACCTACTCCTCCCTATGCTGACTTCATGTCCTAGGTATTTATATCGGTATACTTGCTCGATCTCCACGTTATTCAGTTTTATAGTGTCGTTTAATACAAGATTTGTCATAAACTGAGTCTTGCTGAAGCTTCTTGAAGCATGTGAAGCTTAGTTTGTACTTCTTGTATCTTGTTTGTTATTAAGACAATGTCCTCCGCAAACAAAGGCGATTTAACTTTTCACCCTCAATGTTAAGCCCTTTCCAGTTTATTGATTGTAGGATACTTTCTAGAAGTATTGCGAAAAGCTTGGAGAAAGCGTATCAGCCTGCACACTCTTCTTTCGATTTGAAATTTGCTGATGGATTGGTTAGTTTTGCGTTTTAACATTAGCGATGGCATTTTCATATAAGTATTTAATTACACTGGATTATCGATGATCAATACAACATTTAGTAAGCGCTTCCAAGCGTCTCTGCTGGTTTACAGAATCAAAAACCTTTTCGAAGTCCACGAATATGAGTATCAAAGCCTTATTTTATTTTATACGTTTTTCGATGAGGACTTTCACTATAAACAGATGGTCGTTTGTTCCATGCCCTGTGCGGAAACCTGCCTGCACTTTTCAAACAAAAAACTCGAATTTATTTGTTAGACGTTTGGCAAAGTATTTTAGTGAATTATTTGTATATATGAGTAATGGGTCGATAGTTTGTAAGCTCTAAAGTATCTCCTTTTTTATGCATGATGACAACAGTTGCACTATTCCGTTGTGATGGAGTTATTCCTTCCAGGAGGCATTTATTAAATAACACTTTCAGAGGTTTAATAATTTGTTGTCCTCCTTATTTAATTACCTCCATTACAATATTGTCTTCACTCGGAGCTTTGTTATTTTTCTTATCCTTCATGGCTGATATAATTTCTTCTTCTGTGATCTCTGGGATGTCTTCCGAATAATGAATAAACATTATTCATTATTCACAGCCCTAATACGAGACTTAAGTTGCCAGAATAGGAAATACATAAAATACAAACACATAAAATAGCAGTTTATAATGTATTATAATAATTATGCTTTAAATCAAAACGGTTAAGTCTTCTATACAGTTTTTGAATATCTTTGAGAATACACTTGATACACTTATATGTCGATAGATTCTTAGTTCGTTTTTTTTTTTGTACGCTTAGAACCTGAAGGTATTTTGGCAATCTTTAGATAACTCGGTACCACATCGCACAAATTAAAAATATCACTTAATGGCTCAATAATACATTCCTTAATACAGTTTTATACTAATACCATCACAGTTGACCGACTGTTTTATCTTTAGACTAGATAATTCTTCTAGTATCATACGAACCATCTATATGGTATTCGTACGCTCACAATTATTATATTGTATATTAGGTTCATGATTGGGTTCAAATTATCAAGAAAGTTTCCCTCAACTACGGATAATTCCAGTTTCCTTTTAACCATTGAGTTAGAATAATTAGCAAATGTGTTTGCAACGTTTTTACTTTCACTAATTGCTCCTTGGCTGGCTGGTTGGTTGGTTTTTTATGAATTGCAACTTCTTCGCTCATCGTGCTCTACACTTTTGATTACGGCAGCACCGCCCCTTTAAAATCGTTTATTAGCTTCCTTCCAAG
This sequence comes from Pachyrhynchus sulphureomaculatus, assembly GCA_019049505.1. Taxonomy (NCBI): domain Eukaryota; kingdom Metazoa; phylum Arthropoda; class Insecta; order Coleoptera; family Curculionidae; genus Pachyrhynchus; species Pachyrhynchus sulphureomaculatus. The sequence goes on from CM032446.1 coordinate 201,078,840, forward strand.
CCCTTCATCCCGCAATTTTTCACCATGACGTAGATCTCCGAACAATTGATGTCTCTTCCGAGTTAAAGCCGCACATTCATATAGGATGTACATAGAGGTTTCTCTTCCTCTTTACCACATAGTCCGTATGTCATAGCACCATTGTGGATACCAATTTGTGTAAATTTTTTCTCAAGTGACAGTGGGTGGTGATCAGTCCCACCACCAGGTTGGTCTTGGCCCTTGGTAAACAAAGGACGTCAGTTGTTTCTTTGAGGAGCCGCCAACTACATTCCTCGCATGTCTTTGGTCAGATATTATGACCAACAATTTATATGTGGCTGATATGGCCATCTGTTGATTGTCGTTTTTACTACTTGTTTTTATATACTAAAACGTTGGTGCTGGATCCTTGTATGTGAAGCGAATGTCCTTATGTTGTATGTAATTGTTTTATTTTACTTTATTATTCTCTATTAATTATTTTTTAAAATACATATAAATATTGCTCAAACCATTAGCTATGCTTTTCTTGTATTTGGTAAACTACAAAGCCATTAGGGCAACAAAAAAAGTATTATACCACTGGTAAAATATTACCCCGTGTTCTAGCTTATAGAATACAGACATTATACAAGGTGGTCCAAATTGGACACTTTTAAAGGTAAACCCCCTTATCTAAAGGAGATAGACGAAAACTGATTTCGGTGTCTAAGGCTCAATTTTTATGATAAACTCAATCGTGAAAACCACTTATCGATAGCTAGTACCGTTTTAGATATACAGGGTATTCATTCAAAAATCTGCATTTTGGAAAAATGTTTGTAATTATTTTCCTATTGAAAATTTTGATTTCTGTAAAAACATTCTCAAAGCACTTTTTCACGTGGATTTCAACAGTACAAGTTCCATTTTTTACAACTAATATTTTAATAGTTATTAACTCAAAAATACGTTTTTTGAATGGGTTACCCTCTATATTTTTCCTTATCCGAATAGAGCTTTAAATTACCATTCTAAAAATATAGCACACTTTATATTGTTCTTAAATCTACTTGAAGTTTAAAATGCACGTTTGTAGTTGTCAAATTTTACTTCAGGATCAGTTATTGAATTGTCAAATGAATCGCAATGAAGTTTGAAAATTAAGAAAAATGGGATATGATAGTGTGTCAACCCTTCAAGGACATATTCGCTCGATTACGACATAACCTAGTTAATAGTGGCCAGTTTGAAAAGAATTATGCATCAAACAGGGATAAGGAGTAAGAAGAAATAGTTTTAGGAACTATCGGAAATAATCCCAACACTTCAACCCCACAGTTAAAAGAATCCACTGGACTACCAAGAACTAACGTAAGTCCTACTTTGAAGTAGCACATATAGGCCATATAGGACAAGAAAAATTCATCACCTTAGAGACGAAGATTTTCAACGGCGTATGGATTTTTGACAATAGTTTCTGGAGAATTGTAACCATGTTCCGAATTTTTCATTAAATTGCATTTGGGCAGACGAAGCTTATGTAAGCAATGCAGGTATTTTTAATCGTTACAATTCTTATACGTGGGCACAAGAAAATCCTCATTGAGTTGTGGAGCAAAGAAATTAAGGCAGATTTGGATTTAATGTGTGGACAGTAATTTTTAGAGGTAGGGTTATAGATCCATTTATTTACGAAGGAACATTCACCTCTCAGAGATATTTAGAAATTTTAAGGCAGCAAATAGAACCTGTTGTTGATGTTAATGGGCCTTAGAAATATATTTTTTCAACACGATGGGGGCATCCCCTCATAACACTGCAGTTATTAGTAGTTTGTTATCGGCCAATTTCAACAACAACTGGATAGCCAACCACGGTCCAAATCGTTGGCCGCCAAGGTCACCGGATTTAACACCCATTGACTGTTATCTCTGGTGAAAGACTAATTTTTAAATTGCCGATAAACATGCGGCAAGAGTTAGAAGTCGCAGTGATACAAAGTTTTGCAGCTCTCACTCCTCCTAATACTAATCAATTTGGTAAGAAATGTCCAGAAAAGGTGCTGCCTATGTGTCAATGAAACTGGTCGACATTTCTTATAGAAAATTGTTTTGTTTTAGTTTACTCTACTCGGAATAAATTGTTTTATTCTTGTTTTGTTTTATTTTCTACATAGTTTAAATTACTATAGCATTTAGTAAATTTCATTGTAGTTATAACTCTTAGAGAGAGAATTTTTTTTTTTACGATTTGACGGCTATCGGTAAACAATTGATATTGCCGCTCCGTCTAAAGCCTACTTCACAAAATGTTCATTTAAAACTCGCGTAAGAACTGAAAACCTTTATATTTTGAAGCAGATTTAAGCAAAATATAAAGTGTGATAAGGAAAAATATACAGGTTATCCCATTTAAAAAATATATTTTTGCGTTAATAACTATTAAAATATTAGTTGTAAAAAACGTAACTTACACTGTTGAAATCCACGTGAAAAAGGGCTTTGAGAATGTTTTTACAGAAATCAAAAATTTTTAATAGGAAAAGAATTACAAACATTTTCCCAAAATGCAGATTTTTGAAAAACACCCTGTATAACTGACACGTTTTCGGCTATCTCCTTTAGATAAAGGGGCTTACGTTTAAAAGTGTCCAATTTGAACCACCCTGTACAGTCAATTAAATAAGAACGCGACGTTTTGCCAATCATCCTGCTGGCTTTTTCAGAGATTATTCCGAGAGCTGACTTCTTGGGAATCTAGCACGAAACTACTAGTACTGCCGGTTGTTTTTGATGATTAAATATACGAATACTATTATATATATATATATATATATATATATATATATATATATATATATATATATATATATATATATAAATAAACATAAAAAGTTAAAGAATAATAACGACAAAACATTTCTATACATATACAGGAAAGTTCTAAATAATCTGATTTCAAACATTTATTTAACAAATAATTACTAAAAAGCTGCGTTAAACGTGACTCTCTTTCATAAAATTATAATTAATTTTCAGCTTTAATAATCACATCATTTAAGCTTAATATTCGCCAATTATGTTCAGCTGTTTATTTTCAAGATGATAATTAAAAGGAATTCAAATTCTGTTTTTGCTTATACTTTGAAACAAAAAACTTTCTTCTATAGATATTATTTATCTTTTATATATATATATATATATATATATATATATATATATATATATATATATATATATATTTATATTATTTTATATATATATATATATATATATATATATAAACATAAAAGTTAAAGAATAATAACGACAAAACATTTCTATACATATACAGGAAAGTTCTAAATAATCTGATTTCAAACATTTATTTAACAAATAATTACTAAAAAGCTGCGTTAAACGTGGCTCTGTCTTTCATAAAATTATAATTAATTTTCAGCTTTAATAATCACATCATTTAAGCTTAATATTCGCCAATTATGTTCAGCTGTTTATTTTCAAGGTGATAATTAAAAGGAATTCAAATGCTGTTTTTGCTTATACTTTGAAACAAAAAAGTTTCTTCTATAGATATTATTTATCTTTTATATATATATATATTATATATATATATATATATATATATATATATATATATATATATATATATATATATATATATATATATATATATATATATATATATATATGGTATATATTTATTATGTGTGGTGTTATAAAATCGTTTGATATATTCAAACTAATAAATCCTTTTACCAAGAACTCTTGCGGTTCCTCGTCGCTATCGCTTGATGCAATAATAGCAATTTCTGTTGCATAGTTTTTGATGACGTAGTAAAAAATGTTTTCTTTTTGTTTTCATCTAATGGCCAAAACTATAAAAACTGATTTAGTGCAGTATAAAAGGTCAAAATAATGATAAGATAGACATAGTTTAGGTACACCAATATTATGATTTTATCCTCTCTGGGGTATCACCAGGAGTATTGTCCTGAGTTTTGGACCTCCAAAAACTTGTGCTCTTTTTTTATAAACAATTGGAGTTTTCAAAACGCGTTTTTTGAGCTAATAACTCCGGTTATATAAGTGAAATCGAGACCAAAAAAACAAACTTTTCGTAATAATCCTTGTTAGTTTTAAGTTACTCAAGTTCGTACAAAACCTACAAAATTAAAAAAAAACGGCAAAAAATCTTTTTTTTTTTTTCATTTTATTGTACAGGTCGACTAAGTGAACCGATCGGCTTGAAACTTTCAGAAAATACGCCTTATATTATAGCAAAAATACCCTGAAATTTTGATACAAAGATATTGAACCCAGTGGGTACAATTAAATTTGTTATTTGAAATTTGAATTACCCGCCATGTGATGTCATTTGGTCCAAAATGGATCTTTTTTTTTTCAAAGTTTAGGTCTCGATGCCAGCTTTCCGATGCCATTAAAATTTTTTTTTTTTTGAGCCATTTTAACTGTTAAAAAAATTCTTAACAAAAATGAATTTTTTTTAAATAAAGATCTCGCTATTCCCTACCAGATGTGATAAAAAGTTTTCAATATTTTTTTTCAAAATGACCGAAAAAACGCATTTGATGTTATTTGATTAATAAACAAATAAAAAAAACGGTGAAAATGACTCCAAAAAAAAATTTTATAATGGCGTCGGAAAGCTGACATCAAGACCTAAATTTTGAAGGAAAAAAGATCTATTTTGGACCAAATGGCATAGAATGGCAGGAAATTCAAATTTTAAATAACAAATTCAGTTGTGCCCACTGAGTTCAATATTTTTCTACCAAAATCTCAGGATATTTTTGCTATAATAAAGGGAATATTTTCTGAAAGATTCAAGCCGATCGGTTCACTTAGTCGACCTGTACGACAAAATGAAAAAAAAAACTGCTGGTTTTTCCAATTTTGTAGATTATGTACCCACTTGAACGACTTAAAAACTAATGAGGCTTTATTGGAAATTTTATTATGAAGAGTTTTTTTTTTTTCGTCTCGATCCGACTTTCATAACCGTAGTTATTCACATTTCAGGATCAAAAAAAACGAGTTTTGAAAACTTCAGTTGTTTATAAACAAAAGAGCACAAGTTTTTCGAGGTTCAAAACTCAGTACAATATTCCTGGTAATACTCCAGAAAGGATAAAATCATAATATTGTTGTATCTAGACTGTGCAATTTCAAATTTTGGATTTCTACTAAAAATATTATTGTGGACCCGAACCATCAAATTCCTGAGTTAAGTTTTTTGCCAATTGCTGATTGTCTAGTCCAGCCAAAATACTAAATCTGTGTGCACAAATAAGTCCATTTAATCAAACTTATTTCTAAACCAAGAGTTACGGTCGAAGAATTGAGGCCAGAAATCTTTTAAAACAATTTTTTGTATACTCATATTTTTAACAAAATTTAAGAATTTTCTAATATCTACTCTGCCAAATTTCAATGGAAAATAAATAAGCAAACAATCTAGTTTTTAAATGGTTATGGATAAATGTTCAGAAGCGTTCAAGTATTTGATCAACGAAGTTGAACGTTTCCAAATTGACTTCCGAATACATTTGCATCGCTTTCTTAATATAATACTTGGTCGTCCTGCCCAGGGTTTACGTAAAGTTAAAACAGTCAGTAAACTTTCGCACCTATTTTTGATCAGTTGAATACCCGAACCTTCATTTATGCTTCGTAAATGATAATAAGTCCGATATGGATGCTGCGCCATGGCGGAAAAAATATTGCATCTGTAAAACTCTAACACACAAAAGGCACGGTCTGCTCCAATGAAATTCCATAGAAACTAAATGTTCAAAAACCAAGATTACGCTCTGTACCCTCAACTTGACCCTTTCATCCAATACAGTCACCCAATATGAGAAATAAATTTGAATTTATTTGTGACACTGTATATAGTACACTATAATAATTTAATAACTATTGTTAAATGATAATAATTACGAATCTAAGCAAACACAACACAATTTTTTTCAGGTAGAAAATTCGCAACAATTACAGATTTAAGATTTATATCTTACAGTGTCAGATAAGAAAGGGGGAGATTAAACTTTCAACCTAAATGTTTAGTAATTCTTTAGACATATAACCACCTGCGAAGGTTTCCCCAAATTTAACTTTGTTAGGCCTTATACCCGTCACGAAAGTATCCAGGGTTGATTTAAAGCCTAAACATACAAGCCAATCCCGAGAACTACTAAAATGGGTAAATAGGGCACGTGAGTGTCCTTATATACATATATAGTTTTGATTTTTTAGTGGTTTAGGCTAACCACTAGTATAATCTACTTAAAGTGTATAATTCTCTGTTACAACTAGTGCAGTAAAAAAAGGTCAAAATAATGATGAGATAGGCATAGTTTAGATACAGCAAATTATGATTTTATCCTCTCTGGGGTATCTCCAGGAATAATGTCCTGAGTTTTGAACCTCGAAAAACTTGTGCTCTTTTGTTTATGAACAATTGAAGTTTTCAAAACGCGTTTTTTGAGCTCAAAATGTTAATAACTCGAGTTATATGAAATTTCCAACAAATCTTCCTTGGTTTTGAATAACTCAAATGTGTACATAACCTAAAAACTTGAAAAAACACAAAAATCTGTTTTTTTTTTTTCATTTTATTGTACAGGTCGACTAAGTGAACTTGAAACTTTTAGAAAATATTCTTTTTGCTATAGCAAAAATACCCTGAAATTTTAGTACAAAAATATTGAACCCAGTGGACACAATTGAATTTGATATTTGAATCGCCCACCATTTAATGCCATTTAGTCCAAAATGGATCTTTTTTTTCAAAATTTAGGTCTCGGCGTCAGTTTTCCGATGCCATTAATTTTTTTATTTTTTTTGGAGTAATTTTAACCATTTTTTTTTACATTTGTTTATTAATCAAATAATAATTGTCATTTTGAAAAAAAAAATTGTTAACGAAAATTATTTTTTTTTAAAATAAAGGTTTCGCGATTCTCTACCAGTGTGATAAAAAATGTTCAATTTCTTTTCAAAATAACGCATTTGTTTTTATTTGACTAATAAACAGATGTAAAAAAAGGTTAAAATTACTCCACATATTTTTTTTTTAATGGCATCGGAAAGCTAGCGTCAAGACCTAAATTTTGAAAAAAAGGATCCATCTTGATCCACATGGCATAGAATGGCGGGCAATTTTAAATAGCAAATTCAATTGTGCCCACTGGGTTCAATATTTTTGAACCAAAGTTTCAAGCCGATCGGTTCACTTAGCCGGCCTGTACAATAAAATAAAAAAGAACAAATTTTTGTCGGTTTTTTCAATTTTGTAGGTTATGTACACATTTGAGCGACTTAAAAGTAACGAGGATTTGTTGTACATTTTATTACGAAGAGTTTGATTTTTTTTTTGGCCTTGGTTCGACATACAAAACTGGAGTCATTCGCATTCTAAGCTCAAAAAACGCGTTTTGAAAACTTCAGTTGTTTGTAAACAGAAGGGCACAAGTTTTTGGAGATCCAAAACTCAGGACAATACTCCTGGTAGTACCCCGGAGAGAATATAAAATCATAATATAGCTGTATCTAAACTGTGCAAATGCTTTTTTACTGCTCTGGATAACTGGAAATTCGACAATTTTACATTCGAGTTTTACATACTGTGGTTTTTCTATATTAAAAATCAAATATGCTTGTTTTTATTTAATTTATTTCATTACAAAATTCTTTGCGGGTTTCGTAAGTGACTAGTTCTAGTGACTCCAGCAATATGTGCAACGCGAGCGATGCCAGTTGAGTGCCCTGCGTTGCAGTGAGACATAATAGTCTTCTGACCAAGTGCAAAAATTCTAGATTTGAATATTTTTGATCAAATACATGATTAGGATTTATTTTTAAAATCATTAAGGACAGGTTCTTTTTTTATTAGATTCCCCGAAATTTGCCCTTTTTGGATGGATATCGGCGAAGATGTCATAATATCCATCAACGTGCGAAGTATGGCACTTTTTAAACAATGCGGTAGTGCTGCCATGGACGTTATTAAATTTCTGCCACAACTGCTACCGATGTATGTGACCAAGACAAATATACTTAAATAAATGAGTACACTAACCTGCTGGGATTGGAACCCAGTTGCTATAATTTTTTGAGCAGGTTGTTGGGTTTTCAATTTTTTTGTTGATGGAGTAAGCGTATGGCGGTATATTCTGTCACTACAGAAGTAAGAAAATCGTAATCGCCATTCTTAAACGCTCTGTTTTCTGACTTCCAATGGTCCCCATCTCGCAAACAACTTGCGATATCCCAGTCGGTCTTTCACGATTTCATGACAAAGTTCATGAAGTGCGCCAATGATCGAACAGCAATTAGAAAGAAGGTTTTCTTGAACTTTTTGATGCATCAGTCTCAACAGACGACCTTTCACCTCCCGGTTCATTGTGAACAACTGTTCTTAACCCATTGTATCCCATGTTGTCGTAACATAACGCCCTGCCTATAAACTAAAACGATCTCGCTATGAATGACAGCTGCAGTCTCACCTTTCCCCCTCAGCTACCGAATAACAACACACAGCTCACACTTGACGGGAGATGAAATGAGAGCGCTCATTATAAAATATTACTGACCACGGTCTAACCGCAGACACCGTTCGGTCAGCAGACTTTCTCTCTGTGAGGGCTACACGCGTTATAAACTTATTTTCTGGATAACCCTCGTATTTATTTAATCACCGTTAAATAACGTGAAACTATATAAATCAATAATTAATTTTACAACAGTTACTTTATTGTCCTTTACTAATCCCTGTCGACTCCTATCTTCATTGCCCCCAAATTTTCAAATTCAATATCTCTTTATTCATTATACAATTTTCAAAATACACTGCCCTTCTAAGGGGCAACGAACGGCATTCTCAGAATAGCGCGGCCCGATGTTTGGCCTGCGGCAGCCAGAAGAAAGTTGCTTTTGCTTTTGAGGCTGACTCCGTAGGAAGTTTCCCCGCCTTTTTATTTTAATTATTCCGTATTTATAGGGTTTTATGGGGTTACTGACATTTGTTGGGAATTTGGTTTAATTTTCGCTGGATACAGTGTCCCGGAAAACCAGACCAATTTACATCAGGTATGCATTGCCCACAGTCTTCTCTACTTATCTTAACATTTCTTACGTCCCATATTGAGCTTCCATTTAAAGTTAAATTACTTTGGGAAGCAATAGTGCGATGAAAATAACATAAATACGTTCTATTCCTATAATGGGAATTACATGATTCAATTAAAACCTTTTTGTTTAGTCAACCTAAACAATTTAAAATGGACTACGTATGTATTAAATTAAACAAGTTTTGATTTAAAAATTTCGCAACTAAGGATTCATTAACAAGAGCATGTTATAATGATGTGCAGTATAAGACCTGAAAATTAGTTGTCATTCATGATAAAACCAATAAAAAGGACAAATTGTGTTGACAAAGTTCGCGAAAACCATTAAATTTTCTTTCTCTTTAGGGTCCTAATTCGACATTTTTGTATTAATCTCTCATATAAAGTCGTTTATTTGGCTACGGTTACACTGGGCAATATTACGTTCAAAAGTTAGCTGGACAGCTAGAGGTTGTAAATTCCACGGTAGCTTGATTAGGTCTAAATTTTATGCTCTTTTAATGAGTGTGTCTTATTTAGCCAGATTCACTAAAAGAATCTAACTGACCTCTTCTAGTTGTCATGAAATTCAAAACCTGTAGCTGCGCAGTTGATTTGTGTGTTCGGCAGTGTAATATTAGGTTATCGAACAATTATTGTACCTTTTCAAATCAAAATTGAGACAACTGTTTTTGATATTTTGAAAGAACTTGACTAAACCCAGTATACGCTATTTTGTTCGGTGTCCTTCGGCCATTTTTCTGGCAACACCATAATCGCGTTACTGTAGAACTGTTATAATTTCTCGGCAAAAAATTGTGACAAGTGGTTGTCACGGGTCTCTTTTCGAACTAACTTTACACCAATTCCGAACCACGCTCTCAATTGCCGAGTCATCAAAGATATATGTAGTCTGTCGTTGTCATGGTGGAAGATGATACTAGTTCTGGCTAATTTTTTTCAATCTCTTGTTTCAATCTTGCCAATTGCTCACAGTAAAGTACAGAATCAATCCTTTGGCTAGACCTGCAGCAGCTCATGATACACGATTTCCTTCCATTTCCACCAAACACACATCATCACCTAATTTAGAGTCAACCCGGGCTTTGGCATCGCCTGTTGCGCTTCATCCTTTTTCGACCACGATGTTTTTCACACGTAATTTCATACGCGATCCTATTTTCATAGCCCGTGAGTAGCCGCTTCAGGAATGACTCGATTTCGTTACGTTTCTGTAGAGATTCGACCGAATATTTTTGTTCCATTAAACCATGAGGCACACAAACATAGAGTTTCTTTTTGTAGCCACCTTTCTTGACCTTTAAGTGTGAACGTGATTAATTTGTAACAGTTCCTTGGACGTGGGGTCTCAGAGACTACGTTCGTAGTCGAATTTTTTTTACGGGAAAATGATTCCGGATGGTTAAAAAATGTTAAAATATGTAACTGCAACTTTCTAATAATAAATAACCGGTCAAGTGCAAGTTGAACTTGCGCAATTAGTGTTCCATACGTTGATTGCTTTTAAAATAAAAAATTTTGTTACGGAGGTATAAAATGATCAGTGACTTCACAAAACACACACCGCAAATGAGTTTTTCAACAAAGTTTGTTTCCAATCTTTACTGACAACCGATGACCTTGAAATTTTTTTTGTTTTTTTTTATATACCAGATAAATTATTAAAGATAATGCACTCGTGATAATTTTCGTTCAATCTACACCCTGTGGAGAATATTCTAGAATTTTTTCAAAATTTTGATAAGTACTTTTCGAGATTTTTTGCGATTTTTTAAAAAATAATACAAACAAAAGTGTGCGCAAGAATTACATTATATACATACATATATATAGATATATATATATATATATATATATATATATATATATATATATATATATATATATATATATATATATACATATTGTGTTTTCACAAGCTTTCATTTGACACTACACTCAATGACCTAGTAATATATATTTTTTTTTTCACTTTCGATTTCACCCCCACAACTAACCCCTTAAGTTAAAATTTAACTTTCAAAACTACATGACTCTGATGAGGCCATCAATTCCTATATTATTACCAAATTTCAACTTTCTATGACCAATAGTTTCGGAGAAAATCGGGTGTGACAGACAGACACCGAAGTCATCTTATAAGTGTTCCGTACGGAACACTAAAAACAGGTAGATATAATTAACTTTTATTATTATTATTATAAAATTTTGCAAAATTAACTTTTCAGCCTAAATTGACTTGAGATCTTTTTTAGTATTTTAAAAAATCAAATATAAGTAGTAGTACTCAGTATATATCACCACTACACCAAGCACTTTATTTTTGTACTCGACGCGCGTTTCGCTAACCATGTTAGCTTCGTCAGGAGCGATGATTGACAATCACCAGTCAATCATCGCTCCTGATGAAGCTAACATGGTTAGCGAAACGCGCGTCGAGTGCAAAAATAAAGTGTTTGGTGTAGTGGTGATATATACTGAGTAGTTTGATTTTTAGATCAAATTTTCTTATACTTATTAAGTATTTGTAATACAAAATAAGGAGCCGGCCATAGCGTAGTGCGTAAGGTGTCTGCTTTCTATGCTGGCGACACGAGTGCGTATCTGGGCTGGGGAAAAAAATAAAAAACCTTTACAACATGACGGTCGCCTCTCTCCAGAGGGCACTGATAAACTACCGGTAGTATCATGCCGAGTAAAGCCCTCTCGTTGTGGCCGTCCACAATCGGCATTAATTTGTCTGTGGGACACTGAAAAAGCACCAACTACAATAAAGGCAAGAGAGTCGCCTACGACCGTATCGGATATGGCACTTCAAGAAGAAGAAGAATACAAAATAAAGGGTTCACGAAAAAGTCTTTTTCTAGTTAGATAGCTTTAGTATCATATATAAGTCGGGTAATACTTGACGTCAGTATAAAGCTGATATTTGATTATAGTACATGTGCAGCAACTGTTGAAATTTATTTATTTAGACTGAATTTCGAGCGCCTTTAAGATGAGTGAAATTTATAAAAAAGTTCGCTACATTTTACAATTTTATCTCGATAAAAGACACATATGCTGCGCAAGAAATTTATTCTATTTATGGTTAAGATGCATTATCAAAAGCAATGGCCAAAGATGATTTAGTCACTTTTGTTATTGAGATTTCGATGTCAATAATTCTCCTCGCAATGGTCAGCTAATGACAGAAAACTTGATAGAATTTTGCAAAAGTTGGGAAAGACCAAGCATGTAAGTAGCTATGACATCATCCAGGAACTAAACATCCATAACCAAACAATTTCAAAATATTTTAACCTTTAAGTGTGAACGTGGGGTCCCACAGACTCCGCACCTTTTTTGATTTCATAGAATTGCACACTTCTTCCCCCCTTCCACGCCGTGCAGGCTCTCTAGCTTCAGTTTTAGTTGCGAAATGGCTGGGAAGAGAGGAGGTTGCATAGAAAAACTACCTACACTTATACTGGGTGCAGTAGCCCGTTTTCCTGAAATGTTCTCGTCCTGCAATAATTGACAGTAATTTAGGTCTTATAACGCCATTGTCAGAATTTTATTCTAATATTCGCTCCTGATGAAGCTAACATGGTTAGCGAAACGCGCGTCGAATGCAAAAATAAAGTGTTTGATGTAGTGGTGATATATACTGAGCAGTATCATTGTGCCAAAGATTCTACATTCCCAACTTAGTATAAAAATCAAAAGTTAAGACCCTGGGGAAGGTAGAAAATATAATACTTTTAAGAGTTTTTACAAACTATTCAATTTCTATCGATTAAATCATAAATAAAAATGAACTTTCTGCTGACGGGTGCTTTTGTCAATTTAAACCCCTAATTGTCAAACTCTATCAGTTCCAAAGTTGGACCTTTTTAGTGAATTAGGTAGTTTATGTTAATGATATAGTTTTAATGTACACCAAACGTTTAGTTTAAACTTATACTACGTTAAACTATGTGACATTGTTAACCCATTTTACAAGTTTAACAGTTTAGAAGGCCTTTAGCAACTACGTAAATTTAGTTCAGCAATTTTAGGGAGATCAAAGACCTTTATATCCTAAAATCCTTCCCTAACGAACACGACTTAAAACAAAGATTTTGTAGGTAATCAGGGCCATTGCTTGAGGGTACATATATATTATTGAGATTAAGTTATTTCAAAAATTGAAGAAGAAGACAGTGGAGAGATTTTTCAACGCTTATTTTTCACATGCCTTTGTCCTTAGTTTTATCTGAAGCTTGCGCAGTATTATCGCGAAGGAATTGCAGGGGCAAATCATTTTAACGAGACGAAAAATGTCGACGACTTGCCACAACGTGGCTCGGTACACAAAGTCACTCCGAAAGTCGAAAAACGAATCGTGTCTTTGTTTTCACGGGACCTGAAATTAATGCTGCGTCAAGGAGCGACAAAATTAAGAAAATCGGGTTTGAATGTGTCCCATGCGACCATTTGACAACATCTTCGTGCTCATGATGTCAAATTCCTAAGCAAGTTGAAGAAACTTTTGCTGGGCGACAATCACGTCGCGAAGCGGCTCATTTGGCCCACGATAAAATACTAGGGTGGCCCTCACAATGGCCGGACGTCAACCTTATTGAAAACGTTTGGTCCCTTGTAAAGAGAAAGTCAGAGGAAAGACTCTGAGGACTTTAATTCATTTGTATCGCGAGATCCTGCAGAGTATGCAGAAAATCTCATCTACAGCATGCCTTGAAGATGCCAGGCAATTATTGATGCATGAGGCAATTGGACAACTTACTACCGTTGTTAGCACACCAAACATTGATGGCAAAAAATGTTCTCGAAACACATTTTTTCAAGAATACGAGCGGTCACATTTTTACTTGAGAGATTGTATCTACCGAATTATTAAATATAATATTGCATCAAAAACTGTGTTTCAAAAAAAAATTAGAATATCGCCTTTGAAGTCTTGTATTTAAATAAAAAATGACGACAAATTTGAATTATAAAAGGAATTGCAATCATGTAGATCTCCATATAATATAAGTACAGTTTACCATTACCATAGACAAGATAAAGAAAGTATTTAAGAAAATAAAAGTTAACAAGACTCAAAGTTGTATTCAATTATTGCGCTTTATTCAACGTGCTTTGTTAACTTTTACCCTTGGCATTTATTAGACCGTCTGTATGTAGCTTTCCTCTTCCTGATTTCAGCGTAACATTCTCGTTTAGGGCATTTCAGTCGTCATAAATACATATTCTTTGAAATCCCTTGGCCCTTCATTTCCTCTAGACCCTTATTTTCTATGGTAAGCTGAGTTCAAGCAGTGATAATTGGGGTCGGTGGTTTATATCATTGAATTAAACATAAGATGACAGCCTAGGTCTAAACAAGGTGATTGATTTTTTACTCAAGGGAATTATTAATAATAGTTTCTTGTTAAGGATTACCGTAGTAATATTTAAGAACTATAATCCATTCTTTAAACTCCAAGTTAAGGTTAAAGTTTCAATGAGGCATGTCTAGCTTATTAATGTCAACATAAAATTTAGACCAATGTCAATTAATGTGAATATGTCAAAACTACGATATTATTAAATAACCGGCCAAGTGCAAGTCGGACTTGATATAAAAATTTTTGTTAGGGAAGTATAAAATGATTAGTGACTTCACAAAACACAACCCAAATTAGTTTTCAACAAAGTTTGTTTCCGATCTTTGTTGAAAACTGATGATCTTGAAATCTTTATATAGCAGATAAATTATTAAAGGCAATGCACTCGTGATAATTTTCGTTCAATCTACACCCTATGGAGAATATTAAAGAATTTTTTTAAAATTTTTTAATCAATAATTTTCGAGATAAGGGCCCCTCCAATTTTTGGCAATTTTTTAAAAATAATACGGAGAAAAGTGTGCGCAAGTGTTACGTTATATATATTTTTGAACTCGTGGTTTTCATTAGCTTTCATTTGACACTCCACTCGATGACCCAGTAAAAAAATTGTTTTCACTTCCGATTTCACCCTCCGAAATTAACCCTTTAAAATTTAACTCTCAAATCTACACGGCTTTGATGAGGCGATCAGGCGAAAATCAGGTGTGACAGTTGGACAGACAGACGAACAGATACCGAAATAATCTTATAAGTGTTCCGTACGGAGGAACACGAAAAAGACAGTTAGAGAAATCGTATACTGAAAAAGTGTGGAGGATGCATATTATACATCTAACTTAAAAACATAAGCATGATAGTGTTTTCTGGAAACATTTATAAGTACTGTGTTCTACGTGAGCGACTAATTCTAGGGACGCTTGCAATGATACTTGAGTCTTCTGGAGAAGACCAAAATCACCGGGACACAAAAATCTTTTGCCAACTGTAAAACTTACGAACTGAGTCAAAAATTCTATTAATGAAATTTATAAAAATTATCAGATATATTCTTGTGAACTTTGGATATTTACATATGGAACAATATTATTATAATAGCGTGATAAACAGTAATAAGTATTAACAGTAGTTCCAATGTACAGAGTATTCCATTAAAAATAAGAAGTGTGTCTTCTATCTAATTCCGGTTTAGCCAGAAGTTGTACTTCTTATGTTCTTCGATACTATAATTCTGACGTCTAGATACTAAATATGTTATTTTGAGACTTTTCAAGTTTTGGCAATTAAACAAGCACTCTTGAAAATAGAATGGCGCCTTATTAAAATTCTAATATGCAAATATGAAAAAAAAATATATTTGAATGAATTGAAAAGTAAATAAAGTAGTTAAAATTAAATTTATTCATCAAGATTAAAATAGTCTAAGAGTGTATTATTAGTATAACAAAAAGTGGGTGTAATTACACTCGAAAAGTTTGAAAGGCATACAGATAGTATTAATTTGAAAATTTGATATAATTTAAAATCTTCCTTATTTCTCCTAAATCAGTCACAATATGGATCCATTTTCTATCAGCTAGTAAGCAGTTATGTTATTTTTAGTGTCTGGTATGGAACACTTATGGGATCACTTCGGTGTCCATCTGTCCGTCCGTCCGTCTGTCACACCTACTTTTCTCTGAAACTATTTGACATAGAAAGATGAAATTTGGCACAAATTGGCCACAAATTCTGGAATATTCTTCATAAAGTGTAGATTGAGCAAAAATCTCGTTTGATAATTTATTTGATGTAAAAAAAAAACTGTAACTTGAGAATGTGGTGAAGGTTTTATTAATATACTTTTCAGTAGATTACTGCTCGCGGGTTGCTTCTGCAGCGAGACAAAAGAATTTTATTCTATTTGTTTAAAATTAAACAAATATTAAGGTAGTAAATATTGGTTCTACACTTTTATTACCAGATTCTAGATTGAGCTATATTGATTTATTGGCTATGAGGTAGCTAAGATGTTATAGCTATAATACATTACTGACTGAGTCAAAACGTGAAAATACATATTGGATCTTAAGATATATATACATATCAGGGACCTAATTAACTTAGCCTAGGTAAGGATTTTCTTTTATTTTCCAAGTAATCACTGTACGGAACACTAGTTGCGCAAACCCCATTTCCACTTGTCTGATTTTTTTTTATAGATATAGATAATTAATGCTTCTATAATTATGATTTTTCTTATTGTTATAAGTTATGGCTTTTGCCAGAGCTGAATAGGAGATACAAGTGGAGCGATAATATCAAGAAAATTAGCTGCTGCATATGCTTAAAAATTTCTTGCTCTCTTTTAAAATGTATTGTTTTGTTTTCTCGCTTTAGTCCTGTCGCTCGCATCGCTCGTGTTGACTCGCCCACTGAGAGACCAGTATAGAGTGTTTATAAAGTCTACTTAAAAACCCAAATGTATTCTTATTCCAATTTTTTCTATTTTCTTCTTTCACACAACCTTTATTTAATGCTTTTAAATACGTTTTACTAAAATTGAAAGTTTTAAAGGAGTTCTAGAAGAAATAATTAAAATCTAAAGCAAAATCTTGTTTCCTTTTATTTAAAAAAAATAATTTTAACATTTTGTTAGGACAAACTTATAACTTCTAGGGACGTTTCGTCTGTTATATTTTTGACTTTTTCAAGCTGTTTTTGTTGTCACCTGACATATAGGTGTAAAATTTTAGAAAACTTTGCCTCACAATATTTAAACATAACTCCAGAAAGCCAGGACAATTTCCTTTCTATAATACTAACTAAATCTAATAGCTATAAATTTATAATTAAGTTCCACAGCTTGCAGCCATCAGTATCAGCAAAAGCAATATTATCTTGTTTAGAACATAACCTTATGATGACGAAGTCGTAACAGCTGTCCAGAAAGGACAAGGGAAATCTAAGGTTATTTTATGAGAACGTACAAAGTAATTTTCTTTTTTTTTTGTTTAGAAACCATTTATTTTTAATTATATTCTACATATTTCGGTCGGTTTGGTACATTATCTGGGTTAGAAAATCTTTGACAGTACAGGATAAGCAATCACGTAATAAAAGAAAACATAAATTAAAAAAAACATACAAAACATCATCTGTCTCATATAAAGTTTAACTTTAAAACTGGCTAAAGGACCCCGCACATATCTTATGGCTCTCCGTTAAATTGGCTCAAACTTTGCTATCTTCTAGTTTTTGTTATTCTGAACAAAAGCTCCCATGGTCACAATATGATCTGACGAGCCACTTTTGCTCTATAAGGTTTCAAGTATTGGTAATAATAGCTCAATCGTATACGTATGTGAAACTATTTTTACTATTTGTAACTACTTTTTTACTAACTTTTTAACCTTTTTCACGTTAAGTGTAACAGTATAATAGTGTAGTATTGTATGTGTATAAAGGTGACCCCCGCTCTACTCCCACTATCAGCCTCTATGAGAGTCGCGTCCTCAGGTTGGAAGCATTATCTCAAGTAGGGTGTCGGGCTATCCCCTCTTTGCCTACATATGCACAGAACGAGGACATTCTCTCGCCGAACAAAGTATACACATACACTACACGTAGCACTTTACCAATAATGAAGTGGTTCACAGCTGCTAAGAACGTGTTTTATTTTCATGACATATATAATATTATGGTCTGATCATTGGTATATAATGATACAGTAAAACTTTTTGTTCTAAAAGATGTGCAAGGTTCGAATGGAATAATTCAATTCAGAATATTTTACAATTGAAAATATTAAACCTATTTTGCATTAATAGTATCTGAACTTCAATACCTCTGATAGATCTTCTGATATAAACTATTTTTTCGAAATAAATATTATTTCATTTTCTTTCATTTTTTATCGTGAATAATTAATTGGTTTCGTTGGTATAAAATCACATATGATTAAAGATGATTTGTTTTCTGTACCAAGTATCATAGACTTGTCTCATACAAAAGTATCAATATTTAGTTAACAGAACGGTATGCACTTCCTCCAATATTCAGTTGAATGTAATTAAAATATATAAAATATCTTTTATCGTTAGTTAGTATTTTGTCGTAATGATGGATGCAGTCCGTGCTGGAAATAGACGTCATTGCTATGTCTGTAATCGACTTTATAATTTTAGGCAAACGATAAATCTTCTTGGTGAACAGAATGAAGGCAAATGCGAAATCGCTATTCGGCGTCGTTAAGTAGGAAATTATCCACTACTCTTGGTAGCCACGAACATGTTTTAACTGTAACTTGTCTATCAATACCGAAATGCGCGATGTGAAAAGAGATCCCATATGCATCAGACTTAATGTTTTAACGCAAACACCAAGTTGCTCATGTCTTATGTGTAAGTCACCAAATAATGTATAGAGGCTTTATATTCAAAGCAGGACAAATGTTTATATAAAGAAAGATATTTATATACCAAATAATGTTAGATGCTGCCCATTACATTTAAATGAACAAGGAAACATTTTACCGAATTTGCTTGAAGGATTATAAAGGGTCAGATTATCCCCACGTCCATGTCGTGATCCTGGATAATTCTAAAAACGGGGGTCTCATTTATACACATACAATACTATACTATTATACTGTTACACTTAACGTAAAAAAGGTTAAAAAATTAGTAAAAAAGTAGTTACAAATTGTTAAAAACTGTTTCACATACGTATACGATTGAGCTATTATTACCAATACTTGAAATCTTATAGAGCAAAAACGGCTCGTCAGATCATGTTGTGACCATGGGAACTTTTAAGTTTTTACAAACGACCACTAGATGGTACTATTGAATGTGGCATTACCATTGTTGTAAAATTGGACATTTGTGATTGTTAAAACAACGGCAGCTCAGAAATTGGCCGAGCAATTTGTTTACAGTGAGCGTTTAAAAAAACAATTTTGTGAACAAACGGAAATTTCACATAAAGGTTTTCGTTGGATGATTTTTAACGATTTCAGTAAAGGCCTAACTCAACAACAATGCCTCGAATCGCTTAGTTCAACTTTTGGCAATGAATCATCATCAGAAAAGGCGTGCTTCCGTCAGCGATGAATTTCGTGACGGTCAACCAACATCGGTTGTTGTTCCAAAACATACCGATGCTGTGCGCAACATGAGTGAAGAGGCTCGGCATGTGACTTACCGCAAGATAGAGGCATTCTTGGGAAATCGAAGACTGCAGTACTGTAAAAAAGATCTGTTCCCGATAGATTCCGCATCATTTGACCGATACTCAAGAACAGGCTCGTGTTAATTGGCGTTAGGAAATGCTTAAAAAATTAGCCCGAGGATATGCAAAATCCGTATACAACATCGTAACAGGAGAAGAAACTCGAATATATTCGTACGAGCCGGAAACTAAGCAACAATCAACTGTCTGGGTGTTCCAAGATGAACCGAATCCAACAAAAATGGTTCGTTCGCCAAGCACTTCCAGGAATGATCGCTTGTTTCTTTGGTTATACTGGACATGTTGCAACCATTGCTTTAGAGAGTCCAAGAACAGTTAATACTGAATGGTATACAACAGTTTGTTTGTCAGAAATCATCGATGAAACAACTGGAAACGTCGCATCATTCTTCATCATGATAATGCTAGCTCTCACACAGCACGTAACACAATTGAATATTTGACGGAGAAAAATGAGAAAAATATCAAATTAATGTCTTATTACCCGTATTTACCTGATTTATCGTCTAACGACTTCTTTTCGTTCCCAAATGTCAAAAAAAAAAATTTGGACAGCGATTTTTATCGCCTCGAGAAGCTGTTGAATCATTCCAAAAACATATGTTTGAGGTACCAAATTCAGAATGGACAAAATGTTTCGAGAATTGGTTCGAACGCATGCAAAAATGTATAAATCTTAAATACGAATATTTTGAGAAACAATAAAACGAGTTTTTTTTCTTTCATTGTTTTTACGAAAACTTAAAAGGTACCCCTCGTAACATTTCTTTGGTGATATTTACCACATAATAGGGTCTAAGTTTTACACCCATTTAGTGTGCTTATACACCAACAACTTTATTGCACTATTATGTACTTTCAGATTGGTTTAAACGGGACGATGACAACTCCCAATCACCCGTACCGCCACTTAGTGGTGTTTCTCACTTTTAACTTTGTTGTGAATAATTTCAGACTAGCGACACTGGCTCATCTAAAAGTCTTCACTTGGAAGAATGACTGTGAATGCAACGACGATTACCAGCGACTGTGTGGCGCGACAGAGTGGTGCGTGTATAAGCGTACTTAGTAAATCTGTCTCTAATAAAGTTTAAAAATGATCGTTAAACAATGACAGAACTATCATACCTTAATATTCCATAACGTTATGTCATAAGTGACCAAGGATTACAAACCATGTCCTAAAATGATAATTTTTCGCCTTTGATTAAAAGAGTACTAACTGCCTGAATAATTACTCGTTTTGTTAAATAAACGAGTAAAACGAATTTAGACAGTTTTAATTAAAACAGTTATTAGTTAGACTCACAAATTAACCAATTTTATCATTTATTCGGGCTCTTTTGTAAGCAATTTAAACTTTGTGACAGTTATTTGTCTTTTAATGCTAAAAATTTTAATTAAAAAAAAAACACGTTACAATTCCAAATTTAAAAATAAATGTGAAATAAATTCCCTGATATCAAACAGAAAACGCGTAAACTAGGATCTTGAGTCTTATTCTTAAATTCCAAAAGTTTTATGATAGGAATAAAGGGTATAACGTCGTGTGACAGGCTGAAAAAAATACCTTTAAGGTAAAAAGAAAATTATAAGGAAGATGCACTTTTTTTGGGATACAACAGAATACTCCTATGCTATGCTTAGTTACGGTACTACTGAAGCTCAGTTAATAGATTAGCAACCAAATGCCAACCGACAATAATTTTCTAACACGTGTTCTGCTTTTTTATGGAAGTAAACTATTTTAGAATTATACGAGGTGGATTTTGTAATTATTAGTATGACTCACATTTCACCCGTAAATTAACAAGAACTGAAAAAACAAATTACCCGTTTGTTACCAATTCTTCTTAAATTTACTTTTTTATTGGTAATTAAAGGATAATCTGAAGATTTATGACAATGGGGGTGTCTACATGCTTTTATTTTAGCTACTGTTTGTACACGGATTGACTTAACAAAGCTTATATATCAGCATTGGATTGGCAAGTTTGGTGGTCTTTTCTTTCTCGTGATCTAGCAGCGAGAATGTGTATATTCTCAGGATGCCAACAAGTAAGTGCGAGATAAAAGCGTACATCATTTATTTGTCGTGGCTAATACTAATTTATAAATCTTGCAGATACTATAACCGTTTGACAATTTCGAGCAAAATCTAACAGATCGCATCCTTTGTCGATACTACTGAGTATAGCTAGGTTTTTTGTCAGATAAAAAAACAAGTTTCATCCGGTTATGATCATAACTCCACATGTAGCGTGCTTTCCAGTCTCCCAAGTTGTGTCATATGGTCAATATGGACAAAAAGGAACTTCGTATCATGGTCAAACATCATTTTTAGTGTTCCGTGCGGAATACTTATAAGATCACCTCGGTGTCCGTCTATCTGTCTGTCTATCTGGCTGTCACACCCGATTTTCTCCTAAACTATTTGACATAAAAAGCTGAAATTTGGCACTAATATAGGAATTGATGGCCTCATCACAGCCATGTAGTTTTGAAAGTTAAATTTTGACTTAAGGGTTTAGTTTTGGGGGGTGAAATCGGAAGTGATTTTTTTTACCACGTCATCGAATGCCCTTATCTCAATTTTATCAAAAAATTTGGAAAAAATTCTGGAATATTCTCTACAGAGTGTAGATTGAACGAAAATTATCACGAATGCATTACGTTTAATAATTTATCTGGTATATAAAAAAAAATTCATCAGTTTTCAGTAAAGGTCGTTGTTGAAAACTCATTTAAGATGTGTTTTGTGAAGTCACTAACCATTTTATACTTCCGTAACAAAAATTTTTATTTTAAAAGTAATCAACGTACGGAACTTTAATTGCGCAAGTCCAATTTGCACTTGACCGGTTATTTAGAAAAAGAGAACGATTCAGGAAACTTAAGTAAACATTGATAAAGACTATGGGGAATTTGCACCTTCTACTGGAGTGGTTTACTAATGGTTTAAATATTTCCTAACGAGCAATTTGAGCATTGGTGGTAGAGAATGTTCTGAAAGGCAATCTTATGACAGAAAACATCAGCAAAATTCATGATATGATTGGAGCTTGAAATCACTAAGGTCTTAAGCATTCTTCAATGACCGGGTTCATATCTCACATAAGAATATCTCGGCAATATGGATGCGATTGCTCTCTATTGATCAGAAACATGAACGTGCCAGGTTGTGTTCAGCTAGTTTAAAGCTGTATCTGCCCCAAAGAAGTCTCTCGCGTCAGCACGAAATGATTTTCTAGGACGCAAAAGATATTATTTCAATAGATTACTGTAAAAATCGGGAAACAATCCCATAGATCTACTACACTCGATATGTTAAATACAGAAATAACATCTCCATATTGCAAGGAAAAAAGTACTTTTTATCATGACAACGTGCCGGCACACTGATTGACAACTGCAAAATTGGTGGTATTGATCTATGAACTTTTTCCTTATTATATTATATATTGTATTAGCTAGTCCTGGTACCATCGATTATTATTTTTTCCAAACATGAAGAAAGGGCTAGGAGACGAGAAGCTTGTATCAAATAAAGAAGTCATAGCAGAGACTAACTCTTTTTTTGTAGTCGCGTGCAAAAAGTACTACCGAGATGGCATAAAGAAACTGAAGAAAAGATGGACCACGTATATATCCCGCAGAGGGGGGACGGTGTAGAAGAACAAACAAAAGATCCTAATAAAAATTTACTCTTTATTTTTGCATGTAGTTTTCAAATGGCCCTAGTAAATTGACTAAAACCGTACTTCTTTTTGTCGCGAATAATATATACCGGGTGCCCCATGTGTATGGAATAATTATTCTACAGCATTTATTAATCAATAAAAGTTATAGGATGTTATACGGCGCATATGCTGACATTGACAATAAAATGTTTTGAACTGTCAGTTGGAAGAAATTACGCCATATGATTTTTTTTTAAATGGTAAGTCCTGTATATTATTTTATTTTTGAGTCTTACTAAATATTCTAGATATTATTTGTCTAACATACCATATGTCTAAAATGAACTGTTTTGGAATTATTGTCATTTGAAACTGAAAATAAAAAAAGACAAAAAAACTGTTAATAACTACTTTAATTTTAAGGTAACAGTTGCTTAAAATGTCTACCGTTAACAGCGAGGCGATGACCCAATCTGTCATAATCTGGGGTGATCTGTGCTACTTCATATTAAATTCTTTGTTGTAAAATTCTACAGTTTCTGGTCGACTTCGGTAAACTTTGGTTTTCAAATGACCCCATAAAAAAAATCGAGTGACGTAAGGTCGGGACTCCTTGCAGACCATTCTACAGCACCTCTTTTGCCTATCCATCGATTAGGAGAAATCGCATCCAAATATCTACGAACATTGATTTCATAGTGAGGAGGTGATTCCTGTTAGGAGTGTCCAAATGATTTTCATCGGGAAAATAACCTGCACAAGTTGGAATAACTTGCTCTTGGAGTCACTGTAAATACCGCTGTCCTGTAAGATTTCCATCGATAAAAAAGGAACCAATGATATGACGTCTACAAATCCCTGCCCACACGTTTATCTTTTGTGGTTTTTGAGAATGACTGTCGATTATCCAGTGAGAATTCTCAGTAGACCAGCACCAGCCTGCCTGTTAACTCTTCCGTTAAGACAAAATGTGGCCTCATCAGAAAAAACAATATTATGAATTAGGTGAGGATTATTATTGATTCGTTCCATCATGACCTTCCAAAATTCAACGCGTCTATCGTAGTCATCTTCAGATAATTCTTGCAATAGAATGTATTTATAAGGATGCAATTGTTTTTCATTCTGTATACGACTTAAGGTACCTCTACTTACGTTGTGGCCTAGGCAAAGCTGACGTGTGGCTATATGGGGATTTTATGTAATTTCCAATAAAACATCCAACTTTTTATCATCGCTTGTTTTAACTTTTGGAGGTTCAGTTTTAAAACGATCCTTAACATGACCTAATTGCCTAATTGGTTTTAATGTTTTGCTAACTACGGATTGGGTAATAGATTCTCGATTCGGATATTCCGCTTTAACAAGATCACACACCTCCTGGTGTGTTGTCCTACGGTCTCCGTAACCAACCATCATTAACAAAGTGATTTTTTTAGTTTCTGTTAAATATACCGTTATGATATTACGCTCAAATTGCAGTTTCACAAAATGCAGCAATAAGAGGAATTAAGAACACATTTCTAAAGAACCTGACGAAGATGCTAGCTTGATGTGTCTCAGCTGTTTCACTAGCAATGAAGATATAAATAGCCGTTATCCTCAGTTCTCTTAAATTGTTCAGACAGATGAATTTGGTCGATAATCACCAGCCGATCGGGCGTGAGGCGTGATGATTATTATCGGATCATACAGCGTGACAGCCTATGTGGATCGGAGCCACAGAATCTGCCACGTCGAATTTTTTCCTTCTCTTTCAGATAATAATAGTAAAATTTATATTAAAGTCTTTAAATTCGTCTGAATTTTTAATAAATAAACTATGGTTTTTCATTATTTGACGTGAAAATGTGTATTTTGTTAGATTATTTTCTATAAATAATTTTGAAACCTTAATTAGCCATTATTTGGAGAGAAGCAAACAACCAAAACTGACATTACCTATAGATTTGACATAAGATACATAAACAGAAAAGTTTTTGACATACGTATGAATGCCCTGAATAAATGAAAGTGAAGAGATGCTTAACAATGAAGGGCACAAGAAATTATGCTGTATGTTGCCTGTAATTTACTGCGTGCGTAAAACAGTTTAAACTTTTTTGAACTGAGAAATAATTTTTTAAAAAATGATAAAACAAAGTTAGCGATAGGGAGTAGGGGGCGTAAGGGGTAACATCCCCACGTGATAAAAAAAGATCTAGGAAAAGATGGTGTATTCTTTTATGTACTTATATTGTTTTCGACGTTTATGTGTTCGTAATAGTCTATTTGATACTTATTTAAGTTTAATATGTAAGTTGGAATCAATCTTTAATTTATTATTAAGCGATTAACTTCTATTTCTTCTGAATTTTTATTTCATATTTGAATACATTTACTATTATTCTTACATATCAGAAGAAGTCAAACGGTCTAGATAATAATAATAATACTGAAAAACAGAATAGAGTGTCGAAAAAATTAATTTCAAGTCATAAAGCATAGAAATGCTGCTTAAGGAACATTGAATTTTTAATGGTCAATCCCGTACAATTAAGATTTTTGAAATTTTTTTGAAAAAATACCCAATTTTAATAGTAAGTCTAATGTGAAAAAAATCGTTCAATGGACTGATTAGAAATTTGAGTTGTCAAAACTGCAGCTTTTATCAGATCAAAAAGGGACAAGTAAATGTTTAATGATTATTAAAAGGCTATTTTAAAGCATAAAATTTCAAAATTCAATAATATATTGTACCGTCTCTTTTTGCGGCTGCTATTTAGCCTCAACTTTCTTTATTTTTAATAAATATTTTATTTATTAAATAGAAGCCAGTATTTGCCCCTTATGTATATCTTAATTTCTGAGAATGGTTTGAGTGGATATTAATACTGAAAGAACTAAAAAAATTAGATATAAGCTAGCTCGTTTTTTTTTTTGACTGGTAAAGCTTGTCGTACAGATAATATGGATAAGAGATAATTTTTGTAAGTCTTTTGAAAATACAGTAAAATACTGCATTAGCACAGACAAAAGTATATTAACAAAATAAAAATTCTTGCAGTTATTACACTTTTAAAATTACGATAACTAAATAAAAACCCTTATGTTATGAGAGTGTACACATTTAAACTAGAGTTCTATGAACTACTGATCCTAAGTGTAAAAAAAACAAAAGACTTTAAAAAAACAAGTTTTAAAAGTTTGTAAAATTAACTCCGCGGATTTCACGTGTTGAGTAGTCGTTGGAAACACACTCATAGACAGGAAGTGAGATATTTAAACTGATGTACTACTGACTTACTGATTGGTTTTTCCTCGTGAGTTTTCCATAAGCTGCTTGACCTCTCCTGGTGAGATTCTCATCAAAAATAATGTCTCAACCACTGCTCTCCCACTCTTTTTTGGGTAGCTGATCACTTTTTGACCCGAAATGCCTGAGGGTAAACAGGATATTTTAAGAACGGAAGAAGGCCTTAAACTTGAGAGCTAGAAACGAAACACACTTGGTGATAAAAACCGGTAACGCACTACTGCATCACGGAGCTACTACGGCGTGCTGGAGAAAAAAGCCATACGGCATACTGACGGAAAAAGCCACTACGGCATGGCCGATGAAAAAGCCCTTAAAAATTCCATATGGCTGTTTATATATCTTTTACCCCTTCTTCAAAGTGACGTCTTTAAAATGGCTCACTTCCGGGACGCAAAATCAATGTAAACTAAATAAGTTAGGTCAGCAACGTTATACATGGTTGAGTTACACTGTTCAAAAATTCACATTACTGTTTTAAGTTACACTACTCAAAAATTGAAATCACTGCCAAATCAAATATAAAAATGTAATAAAAAATAAATTATAGAAAGAAAAACAGTGTCGTAACATGATCTTAAAATTTAAGAAAAAATCTTACAATATATTGAATAGTAGTTATATTGCTTACAGAAATAACCTATAATTTATTTATATTTGATTAATAAACAAATGTAAAAAAAACGGTTAAAATGACTAATGGCGTCGGAAAGCTGACGTCAAGACCTAAATTTAAAAAAAAAATAATCCATTTTGGACTCAATGGCATAAAATAGTGAAAAATTCAAATTTTAAACAATAAATTCAATTGTACCCACTGGGTTCAATATATTTGAACTAAAATTTCAGGATATTTTGGTTATAACAAAAGGCATATTTTCTGAAAGTTTCAAGCCAATCGGTTCACTTAGTCGACCTGTACAATAAAATGAATAAAAACTAGTTTTTTGTCGGTTTTTTCAGTTTTGTAGGTTATGTATGCACTTGAGCGACCTAAAACTAACGAGAGTTTGTTGGAAATTTCATTATGAAGAGTTTGTTTTTTTTTTGTCCCGATGCGACATATGTAACCGGAGTTATTCACATTTTATATTCAAAAAACGCATTTTAAAAACTTAAATTATTTCGAGGTCAAGGACTCAGGACACTACTCCTGGGATACCCCAGAGAGGATAAAATCAGAATATTGCTTTATCTAAACTGTGCAATTTCAAATGCTTTTTTTACTGCACTAAAATATAAGTTCAACTGTGTTAGATCTGGACTCTGAAATTTGAGTTTTTTATGTTGATGTTATGATAAACAACATAGTTTTGACTTATCTTCTCATAACATTTTTTCACTGTATCTGTTATCTAGTTATTTCTATTTATATATAGTCATAATCAAGACTTTAAATATGATTAAGAAGTTTTTCACAATTAAAACAATAGTTTTAATATAAATAGCCTACTGAAAGTCAAATTACTATTTAAGGCAGTTGCTGAGCTTCCTGGGTCTCAAGTAGAAATGAAACTCTGATTGTTTTGATCACGAAAAAACAATCACTCACGTTAAATTGGTAATCTAAAAGAGCTCTTCAAGGAACTACTGTGAAGACGAGTCTAAATTACGTTCCTATGCGTCTCCGTGTATGACCTTTACCTCCCTTTGACTACAAAAATAAATTTAAAATATTCATTAAAATTACACTGACTTCCATATTACTTTTAGTAAATATAATTTAAAACTGACTGTCACAGAAAAATAAAACTCTGGACGGTAATAAAATTCCATTAAAGTTAACCCACCTAAGAACACCCCCAAAAGAGAAAATTACGTAGTATACTTAAAATGTCAAAATATCATGGATTTTTATAAGCATTTTCCCTTGTTCTTCCTTTTTGTGTCATCCTTACTCAAAAGACTTAAATGTGATTTTTGGGACACACAAATCTGCGGTCAAAGTTATTTTTCTTTTTTGAAGACTCTAGAAGGATATATATTAAGGGATGTAAATATATCCGGAGTTTTATTAGGGACCGCAGAAAAAAGGTTAAATTTTATAGTGCAATAAGCACAATGATATTTATCTGTGGTCTCGAGAAAGTGTTAGTCTAAGTAAGGTATGATATTTTATACTTAAGAAATCTATAATACACAAATTCTGTTAATTCATTTTTAGTGTTCCGTATGGAACACGTATAAGATCACTTTAGTGTCTGTCTGTCTATCCGGCGTCACACTCCATGTTCTCCGAAACTATTTGACATAGAAAGTTGAGATTTGGCACTAATATAGAAATTGAAGGCCTCATCAGAGCCGTGTAGTTTTGAAACTTGAATTTGGTTAGGGGTTAGTTTTGGGGGGTGAGGTCGGAAGTGAAAAAAAAAAATTGCGCACACTTTTCTTTGTATGATTTTTTAAAAAATGCTGAAAATCGTTGTCCACCCCTTTTCTCGAATAGTACTGATAAAAAAAATTTTGAATATTCTCCACAGGGTATATATTTTTTTACGAGTAACTTCCATTTAATTCCATATTATGGCTGCAAATTATAGGAAAATATTGCTTTTATATTAAAAGAATAGTGTGCCAAATTTTATTAGAAAATATTAAGAGGATTGGTCAAAATTCGCATTTTAGTCCAATCTTATTATGAATTTTTCTTGTAGGCAAAAGCTTTTTTTAAATAAGCGAAATTTTATGCTCCTGAAGAGGGTTAGAAGAAAAAATAAAGAAAATACAAAAACTATTTCATTTTTTAATTTTTTCGTTACGAAAAATTCAATTTTTTTTTCGCTTTTGCTCTAGAAAAGGTCTGGTTCATTTTCTTTATTTCTATTCAATATTATTATCTTAAACATAACATGAAAAAATAATTTTAAAACAAATACTTCCTATTTTACAATAAAATTATGAGTTAGATAACAGCAACGTATTAATTATTTCTATTTAATGCTGAAATAATAGTAATAGTAATATGATACAGCAGTTTAAAAATAAAACAATATTAAAAAAAAGAATATTTGGATTTAAAGGCATTATTTACTTATACCTAAACGACGTCGACGTTACGCTTCGAAAGTATGCAGATGGCACCTATATCGTAAGCGTGAAACATTTCATCGTAGTTAATTTTGTCGTAGTGTACTATTGTTCGTGGCCAATAATTATTTTCAGAGATATGCTGACATCTCTCTGTTTATTTTACGTATATATCTCGTATATTCTTTAACTCATTAAACATTTCAGAACATTACAGTTTTGTGATTTTTAATTATATTTTTTGTTAATAAGATTTTGTTATTAACATGTTTAAGAAATGTATATAGTGTATATTAAACTATCCAAGTGATTTTGTGGCCAAATTGAAAACTCATCTTTATGAAAAATTTTTGACTCTCAACAATTTCTTTGTTAGCATTATTTTAATCCATTTTTGTTTGATTGTATTTTTCCTTTTTCTGTTATTTAAATCATAATTTTATTGTAAAATAGGTAGTGCTTGTTTTAAAATCACTTTTTCCTGTTAAATAAAATATTGAATAGAAATAAAGAGTATAAAACAGACCTTTTCTAGAGCAAAAGCGAAAAAAATTGAATTTTTAATAACGAATTTTTTTTGTATATTCTTTATTTTTCCTTCTAACCATCTTAAAGAGCATAAAATTTTGCATATTTTAAAAAAGCTTCTTACGACTTTTTGCCCACAAGAAAAATCCATAATAAGATTTGGACTAAAACGCGAATTTTGACCAATCCTCTTAATATTTTTTAATAAAATTTGGCACATTTTTTTGTTAATATGAAAGCTATATTTTCCTATAATTTGAAGCTGTAATATCGAATTGAACGGAAGTTACCTGTAAAAAACCATTTTTCAATTTGCTGTAGTAAATACTTTTTTTAGGTTACTACTTAATATTTTTTAATGCAATCTACGCAGTTTTTTAGACAATTTTATGACAAGTAAAATGTATTTTTCTCTGTCGCATAACAATGAATACAGGCTGAGACATTTAAGAAATAGTGTATCGAAGCATTAAAATGTGAAAAATGCACTAAAATAGAATAAAAGTGACGTTTCGGTCAAAATTAGGCTGAAAAAACTCGTTTACATAACATTGGCACTGTTTTAAAGTAGTTAAATCGATTTCTAAGCTGTACTCAAAAATTTCCAAAAATTTTACGGCATTTGCCTCCACTAATTACAGTGATGAAAATATTAAATTATTATCTATGCAATAATAAAAAATTTTCGTATTAATATTAAAAATTGGCAACTTACCACTGTTTTTGTTTTAGTTTAATTGAAGATTAGAGTTTTCACTTTCATAATCTAAATCATTTTCTACTCTAGCAGCCCTACGAGTATGTACTGGGCTCTTCGAAATTAGAAAATTGTGTTGCATAATATTGAACTATTCTGGATGCTGCACGCAACAATAAAAATTCGTCTAGGGGTTCCCACGTCTTCGCATATTTATGTGAAAACATGATCAATCTTCTAATATTCTAACAGAATTGATTGATTGCATCGGCTAGTAACGAATTGTTGTCGGCCTTTTAAAATTTAAAAGATTCCTTGGCTAACTGATTTTCATAATATTACTAAAGGTAACCTAATAAAGTATATAATGTTTTAGTTAATATAGAAGCAAGTAAATAATATCATTATTACCATTAACAGCTAAATATTTTGTAATTGTAATTTATTTCATTATATATATATATATATATATATATATATATATATATATATATATATATATATATATAGAGCCTGTTCCAAAATATAAGATCCTGATTTTTGTCGTTTTAAGTGGACATTATAAAAATTCTGACCTTTTGTTCATGATAGGTTGCAGAGATGGACTTAAGAATTGTATTCATTAATGCAAATAAATAAAATTATAAGTGTTTTTGGAGATGTTTATTTATAGATGCATGTAAAAACGAATGGATAAGAAGTACAAATATGAATGAATGGGATTTACAAGAGGGGACATATTGTATAAATAAAAATATTTTTTAACTTAAGTCTAATTCGGTTTCACTGTCACTGTCATTAGCTGAGGTAATTATCAGTGGTTTTATATTACTTACATAAATAAATGAATCTTCAACTTTAACATCGTGCTGAATGGAATTCTTCCAGCTTTCACAAGGTATATCATTTATAACTTTTTTTACTAATTCAACCACTGACACGCTTAAAGTGGGAGAAACATTTTGTATCCTTATTTTTGATTTAACTTGTTGCCAAATATGTTCAATTAGATTAAACACAATAATACGGACGATGTCGCAAAACAGTGTGTCCCATTTTCTCAGCCATACAATTACAAGCATATTTCTTTTTCAATTCATAGTCTTTCAAAATTTCCAAAAGATCACTTTTTTTAAATTAAAGTCAAAATAAATGTCATTTTCTAACATAGATTCCTGTATTTCCGATTTGGTGTTGGCTGCATTAGGAACCTTATTTAGCAAGCGACTATGGTA
This sequence comes from Pachyrhynchus sulphureomaculatus, assembly GCA_019049505.1. Taxonomy (NCBI): domain Eukaryota; kingdom Metazoa; phylum Arthropoda; class Insecta; order Coleoptera; family Curculionidae; genus Pachyrhynchus; species Pachyrhynchus sulphureomaculatus. The sequence continues at coordinate 201,111,021 of CM032446.1, forward strand.
ACTTGCATGGTCCGTAACTATAACACCCTGTTCGGGAACATTTGGCAAAAGGGAATTTTGAAACCAATTTTCAAAAAGTTCTGCGTTCGTGTCTTCGTGATAGTCCAAACTAGAATCTTTTATGTTTTTTGCAGATAATAGCAGACAATTTGAAACCCAGCCCTTTTCAGATCCAGCATGCAAAATAGTTATTCGTTTACCTTTATTTGAAGGTGGGTTAGTCTGACATTTTGTACTGCCGTCAACTCACCCTTTTTGCATAGTGTCATGGGTATCGAATCATGTTTCGTCAAGGTAAATTATTGGCCAATTCTCTGATCGATCCTTTTTAATTTCTGTTAAATAAGTGACTCCATCACTACTTACCTTTTGTTGATTTTTCGGAACGTGAATCCCATTCTTAAGAGAATTCTGTGAAGGGTTGATCGGCCACAATGTATATTGGTCCCGTCCTGCACCAGTCTTAATTTTATTTTGTCCAGTATCGGCACCATCTGCTCTTCATACATAGAATATATTTTTCTCCTGATGATGTATTTTTCACAATCGTCTACATTTGAAAATCTTTCCGTTTTTTCCTGTTCCTGAGTGATGGTTTTCTTACAATACCCTTAATTGTAGAAATTGGGGTTTTTATTAGTTCACTGGTTTCTTGCAAAGCACTTTGTTTATTCAAATTTATTTTTACCAAACTGTCATAAATGTTTGTCACTATTTGTTTAGCGTCAAGTTATAAATGTTTTCTCTTGTAATAGCCACTATTGCAATTTTCCCACGGACGCCACATAATTAAAATTTATTAAAAATTACGTGGTAAGTTGTAATTAAAACTAAAAATAAAAATAATAAAAGTATCTTTCGAATCTTAATTGGGACCTGTGGTCATTAGGCCTATATTATCAAATCCTTAAAGAGCTCCAAACCGGGTTGCCAGGTAGTAAATATATAGGTAAAAATTGATCCAATATGATTGCAGGTGCAAGTGAGGGCGGTACACAAAGCAGGTAAAATAAAAATACTTTTATCGTGCAACTATGCACAAAACCTTAATAGGGTCGTTTATTGCCCCATTGAATAAGCCAAAATATCTTGGGATTTACTATAAGCCTGTATATCTACTGTTAAAATTAGTAAATATCAGTCGCAAGTCCTCTATGGTAGCCAAAAGGTATTTGTACTGCAAAAAAGCTAGTCGTTAAGTTTTCTTGCGATGTTGCAGTGACATAGGATAAAGTAATTTTTTGCATATCGTTAAGACGCGCTAAACATCGAACTAAATTACAGTGACGTCCTATATTTCTTACCTGTGCTTATAGCATTCACTAAAAGTTTAAATGTATGATTGATTTGGCGAGAAAATTATATATGAATGACATGATTTTGTTGTGACCAAGAGTCTGCGGTGGTTCTCCAGGTTAGCTCAGACAAACCTTATTTTTCATGTAGAGAAGAAATAAACCTCTGGTTACATTGTGTTGCTAAATTATCAACATAAAGCTAGGTACACACAGCGACTTTTGAGTAGCGCAATTTTTAAAACGGCAAAAATGTAACCCATAGATTTTTGTATCGCATCGCTGCGATTTGTAACTGTCAGTTTGTACTTGCCTATAAAAAATATTACATTTCTGTCCCTTAAAGATTTCGCTATTGAACCGTCGAACCTTACCCGAAATGAAAAACAGAAACTGCAAAAAATGACCGGCCAAGTGCAAGTCGGACTTTCGCAATTAGTGTTCCGTAAGCCGATTGCTTTCCACTCCACTCCAAATGAGTTTTAAACAAAGTTTTTTTTTCTGATCTTTATTGAAAACTGATGACGTTGAATTTTTTTTTTTTTTTTTTTATGTACCAGATAAATTATTAAAGGTGATAATATTCGTTCAGGTTAGTTCAGGTTAGGAATATTCTCCACAGGGTGTAGATAACCCTGTGGAGAAAATTGCAGAATTTTTTTAAAAATTTTTGTTCAGTAATTTTCGAGAAAAGGGGGGACCGCGATTTTTCGCAATTTTTTAAAAATTATACAAGGAAAACTGTGCACAAGTATTACATTATATATATTTTTGAACTTGTGTTTTTACAGGCTTTCATTTGACATCTCACTCGATGACCTGGTAAAAAAAATTCCTAGTTTAACCCCAAAACTAATCCCTTACGTCAAAATTTAACTTTCATCAATTCCTATATTAGTGCCCAATTTCAACTTTCTATGTCAAAACCTACTTTATCACCAGAATGTTCAAATGTCCTCAATTTTTTTTTCATGAGACTTGAGTATCTGAAAACACATTAAGAATATAAATGCATGAAAATACTTAAGTACTTTTTATAAAAATCGAGGCAGAGTAAATATTTTCTCATCAAATTAACATATCCCTATGTATTTTGATGTCCCGAAACCCAATTTGAAGTTACGACATCGGTATTTTACTATAACCTGAATTTATTTTCTTAACGTATTTTTAGACACTCAGGTCTCATGAAAAAAAAAAATTTGAGGACATTTGAGCATTCTGGTGGGAAGGTAGGTTTCAAAACATCAAAATACATCCATACGGTCTTTGTCCAAGAACAACAGCTTTTTTTTGTGGACCTGTGTTATGATTGAAAATCACGAGTGCTCATTAGATCGAATTATTTTTTATGTTTTGATTACATTCAATATATTGTTTTGTTTCAGAAATTGGACGTAGTGTCTTACATCACAGAAAAAGTTCCCTTGCTCTTACTCCAGAAGAAGAACCATTAGAAATAAATGTAAGTAAACTTATCTGCATTATAAACCATTCCATTTTGTGCATGCGAGAACATGCTGCTTTAACATTTCTACTTCTCTGGCAGCCAATCTTAATTAAAATCAAAATTCATATTCTTGCACAAGCGCTTTTAATTACTATAGTTGAGCAACAATATATTATATAAAATACTAAAACTTATTCAAATATAATACATATAAATTACAAACAGTATATTCAATACTTAATGGTATATATATATATATATATATATATATATATATATATATATATATATATATATATATATACACTACCGTCACAACAAAAACCCAGAAAATATATATTTTTCAACTTTAATGAATTATTATTTATTCTTACATTATTTAAAATCTAGAATATCAGAATATGTGACCTCCTTTGTTTTGAATTAGCGCTTTACAGAGTTTTGGCATTCTGTCCAGTAGTTTCTTCAAGGTTTCTTCAGTTATTTTAACCCATTCTGCTTGTAAAAGTTCCCACAAGTGATTTTCTGATGATTGAGTTGTTGAACACACCTGTCCAAATAGTTCCACAGCAGCTTGATAGGGTTCAAGTCGGGTGATTGTGGAGGCTAAGTCATCACTTCCAGGACGTCATCGTATTTCCATTGGTCCGAAAGTTCTCTAATTTGTTTAGCAGAATGTTTTAGGGTCGTTGTCATGCTGAAAAATAAACTTCCCCTGAAAAATATGTCTTCCAGATGGAAGCATTTGCGTTAGCAAAATTTCTTGATACTGTTCTTTTCGCATAATTCCTACTATCCTAAAAATTTTTCCAACTTTACCGTTGCCAAAACCATCCTCAAACCATTACTGAACCTCCATCATATTTTACTGTAGGCAACTGACAGGATTCCAACATCCTCTCTCCAGCTGACCGCCGCACGTCAATTCGTCGATTTGAACCGAAAATTTCGAATTTAGATTCGTCGCTCCAAAGGACAGAATTCCATTGTTCTGACGTCCAATTTTCATGTTCTCTCATGCTCTCTAATCATTTACGTTTATTTACTTGCCTAAGAAGTGGTTTTCTCACTGCAACTCTCTCGTGTAATCCACCTTCTGCTAACTTATTCTTCACGGTTGTCACGCTGATGGGGATGGGTCGCTCCAGGTTTACTTGAACCGTGATTTCTGGTGCGGTTAGGCGGCGATTACGTCTGCTGGACATTGTTATAGCTCTGTCTTCAGCGGGAATCGTTTTTCGAGGCCTTCCTGAATGTTTTTGGTTGAGAATTACACGTCTCGCAGAATTTTCCATTCTCCTTGGCTTCCGCATATCACCCGCGATTTGTCGACTCGAGTGACCATTTTGATGTCTCGCAATTATCAGAGCCCGATTAGGGGCAATTGTATTGTGAAAATGCCGTTTTTGGCATTTTCACAATACAATTTAGCCTGTATCAATGACATGTACTGTTTACGAATGGTTAATTTCCAAAAGGGATATGGTATTTATAGCATAGTTTTTATCATAAAATATCACTAGGAATTTCCATTATCCCTTCAAAACGATTTTCATGCAAAACTTGGAAATTTGTTCTAATTGGTTTTTAATTTGTGATTTCACCAAAAAGGCTTATCACATCACATTTTCTAGTTTTAAATCGGGAAAAGTCAAAACATTGAATATATGATCTTAGTTGCTTATATTTTAATATTCTTCATCAGGAAATTATCTCCTTCCATAGGTTCAGGTATATTTTTTTTTTGAATTCTGTACTTGCTAGATATTTTTAATTATCATCTAAATACAACTGTTTCCATCGAGTCATGCTTGCTTAGTTTACACCACAAGATATTTTCCACAAATCTACAGAACTAACCGAAAACAATGCCAAAAGATACAACCCTCAGAGAGCACATCAATCTGTCCACCTTTACACTTATACTTCAGATCTAAGACTTGATGTTAAAAAACAGATCATTGTCTCAATTTGTGATAATAAATCAAGAGGGCGACCCGAAATTTTAACCTGTCGTCTAACCATCTGCCTAGTTGTTCATTCTGTCGGACAAGTCGAATAAAAATCTCTATTGTTGATTTGGCGACCCCCGTGCCATAGAATGCCCAGATAAGGCCCAAATGCTAAATCCAAAAACGGACTATCATTTAACCACTTGTATCAACTACCATAACATTTGTTGACTCTTAAAAAGTCGAACGCCCCAAAGAGCAGGCGCCACCGAGACAGGACCCAGCTTTAGGGCCCAAAAAACGTCGATCCAAAAATGGACTGTCATTTAACCATATAAAATCAATAAATTTAGTTTGTTCTTCATAAAATAAGAGGGAACCTGCCAAAAGCAGACGCCGCCAATACCGGAGGACGAAGCTGGACCCACTTTTTCCAGTCAAAAACGGTCGTTTTTCGAGTTTTTGAATTTAACAGTTCGGGCGCTTGACTTAACAAAAGTTATGGTACTTGATTTAAGTGATTAAACGACAGTCTATGTTTGGATGTAGCATTTTAGTCATTCTAGGGCACTGGGGCCGCAAAATCAACGTTAAAGTATTTTATTCGACTCGCCCGATAGAATGAACAACTAGGCAGAAGATTAGTCGACAGGTCAAAATTTCGGGTCGCCCTCTTGGTCTAAATAGTTTCAGCTTGAACTGGGAAATATGCGTTCTTCTCTTTAGAATAAAAAATAATTTTTGAAACAGATGAATAGTGACAATTTAACCTTAAGTATCATATAGAGGTTTCCAAAACAAAAACGAAACCGACGAATTTCGTTTTTATATTCGTTGTCTACGTCTGAAAATATAAATACATGAAAAAAATATGCAATATATAGTTTCTGAATTTGTCCTTTCTATCTTTTTACTTTCTGTTTGCCTTTTTCATTTTCCAGACAGGGAATATAACATACGTCAACATGTGCGTCGCATCATAAGTGTCTTTTACTAGCTAAATCAAATTTTCGTTTGCCCGGATGGAATGTAATATACTGTGAAGTGAGGTGTAATTTTTCATATTATTTTGACGCCCCGGGAAAGTACTATTTTTAAATTTGATGTACTTTGCATATTTATCTTTCGCATTACAGCCTTTACGGAGGACAATTTTTGGTTCCGAATATTTCAAGCTTGTAATCTATACCGATATTTCTATTTTTAATAATATTAAAACCTTATACGTGGTGCTATCGGAAAGTCCCCGTAGTAACACTCTAGAATCTGAGAGCGTTACTTTAAGCCTTGCCACTCCCGTTACCTTCAAAGCAGTCCTCCCGCACTCGAATTTTTGTTTATGGGCATAGCACATACGCTGCAGAGAAATCTCTAAAGCGCTACAGAAGCGACGCTTGTGCGGGAAAAAGAGATTCATGTTGGTCTTGAATGCACTGATCTCACCATTTTTTCCACTGGTCCAACATTTTTTTGGAAAATCGATGCTGTCACTACCACTAAAGTGGCGATTCGCTCGACCCAATCTTGATATGAAGAGAGGAAGGACGAAGTCATAAAGTACCAAATCAGACGAATAAGTGGAATGAGAGATGACAGTACCTTATAGAACTTCTGCCGGTATGTTGGTCTGTTTGTCTGTTATCACGATAACTCTCCAACGAAATGAGATATAACCATAGTTTTTGAGCGACAATATCATTAGGGGAATAGAATGAGAGAGGCGCGGTGGACACATTTTGTATAGTTTCGATATTATTATGAGATTTTTTTCTTATAGTGCAGTAAAAAAAAGGTCAAATTAGTAATGAGATAGACATAGTTTAGATGCAACGATATTATGATTTTATCCTCTCTGGGCTATCACCAGGAGTACTGTCATCTGTTTCGGACCTCGAAAAATTTGTGCTCTTTTGTTTGTAAACAATTTAAATTTTCAATACAGGTTTTTTGTGCTTAAAATGCGAATAACTCCGATTGTATAAGTCTGATCGAGACAAAAAAAAAACAAACTCTTCGTAATGAAATTTCCAACAAATCCTCGTTGGCTTTAAGTTGTTAAAGTAAGTACTAATCTACAAAATTGGAAAAACCAGCAAACAATTTTTTTTTTCATTTGATTGTATAGGTCGACTAAGTAAACCGATCGGCTTGAAACTTTCCAAAAATATGCCTTTTGTTATAGCAAAAATACTCTGAAATTTTGGTACCAAAATATTGAACCCAGTGGGCACAATTGAATTTGTTATTTAAAATTTGAATTGCCTGCCATTTTATGTCATTTGGTCCAGAATGAATCTTTTTTTTCCAAAATTTGGATCTCGACTCGAGTTTTCGGATCATTTTAACCGTCTTTTTTTTACATTTGTTTATTAATCAAATAACAACAAATGCATCATTCCGTCATTTTTATGTTAACAAAAACGATTTTTAGTGTTCCGTACGGAACACTTATAAGATCACTTCGGTGTCTGTCTGTCTGTCTGTCTGTCTGTCACACCCGATTTTCTCCGAAACTATTTGACATAGAAAGGTGAAATTTGGTAATAATATAGGAATTGATGGCCTCATCAGAGCCATGTAGTTTTGAGAATAAAATTTTGACTTAAGGGGTTAGTTTTGAGGGGTGAAGTCGAAAGTGAAAAAAAAATTTTTTTACTAGGTCATCGAGTGTGGTGTCAAATGAAAGCTTGTGAAAACAGGAGTAAAAAATATATATATAATATTATACTTGCGCGCACTTTTCTTTGTATTATTTTTAAAAATTCGCGAAAAAAATCGCTGTCCCGGGCCTTATCTCGAAAACTACTTATCAAAAAATTTCGAAAAAATTCTGGAATATTCTCTACGGATTGTAGATTGAACGAAAATTATCACGAGTGCATTACCTTTAATAATTTATATGGTATATAAAAAAACAAAAATTTCAGGGTCATCAAATTTTAGTAAAGATTGGAAACAAACTTTATTGAAAACTCATTCGGGGTGTGTTTTGTGAAATCACTGATCATTTTATACCACCGTAACATAAATTTTGACTTAAGGGGTTCGTTTTGAGGGGTGAAATCGGAAGTGAAAAAAATTTTTTTTTACTAGGTCATCGAGTGTGGTGTCAAATGAAAGCTTGTGAAAACACGAGTAAAATATATATATATATATATATATATATATATATATATATATATATATATATATAATGTAATACTTGCGTACACTTTTCTTCGTATTACTTTTAAAAAATCGCTGTCCCCTACCTTATCTCGAAAAGTACTGATCAAAAAATTTTGAAAAAATTCTGGAATATTCTCCACGGGGTATAGATTGAACGAAAATTATCACGAGTGCATTACCTTTAATAATTTATTTGGTATATAAAAAAAAAAAACAAAATTTCAAGGTCACCAGTTTTCAGTAAAGATTGGAAACAAACTTTGTTGAAAACTCATTTGGGGTGTGTTTTGTGAAGTCACTGATCATTTTATACCCCCCTAACAAAAATTTTTATTTTAAAAACAATCAACGTACGGAACACTAATTGTGCAAGTTCAACTTGCACTTGACCGGTTTTTTTTAAATAAAGTTCTCGCGATCCTCTATCAGATGTGTTAAAAAATGTTCAATTTTTTTTTTCAAAATGACCGAAAAACGCATTTGTTGTTATTTGATTAAAAAAAACACACGCCAAAACCTAAATTTTGGAAAAAAAAAATCTATTTTGGACCGAATGACATAAAATGGCGGGCAATTCAAATTTTAAATAATTCATTTGCTTCCACTGGGTTCAAAATTTTTGTACCAAAATTTCAGGATATTTTTGCTATAACAAAAGACATATTTTTTGAAAGTTTTACTTAGTTGACCTATACAGGGTGGTCCAAATTGGACACTTTTAAAGGTAAACCCCTTTATCTAAAGGAGATAGACGAAAACTGATGTCGGTGTCTGAGGCTCAATTTTTTATGATAAACTCAATGGTGAAAACCGCATACCGTTTCAAATATACAGGGTGTTTTTAAAAAATCTGCCTTTTGGAAAAATGTTTGTAATTCTTTTCCTATTGAAAATTTGTGATTTCTGTAAAAACATTCTCAAAGCACTTTTTCACGTAAATTTCAGCAGTGTAAGTTACATTTTTTTACAACTAATATTTTAATAGTTATTAACGCAAAAATATATTTTTTAAATGGAATACCCTGTATATTTTTCCTTATCCGAATAGAGCTTTAAGTTACCCATTCTAAAAATATAGCACACTTTATATTTTGCTTAAATCTACTTTAAAATATCAAGGTTATAAGTTTTTACGCGAGCACATTTTGTGAAGTAGGCTTTGGACGGAGCGGCAATATCAATTGTTTACCGATAGCAGTCAAATCTTTTAAAAAATTTCCCAGAAGTAATTCTAAGAGTCATAACTACAATGAAATTTAGTAAATGCTATAGTACTTTAAACTATATAGAAAATAAAACAAGACAACAATAAAACAATTTATTCCGAGTAGAGCAAACTAAAACAAAACAACGTCGACCAGTTTCATTTATACATAGGCGGCACCTTTTCTGGAGACTTCTTACCGAGTTGATTAATTCAAGAGGATTGAGAGCTTCAAAACTTTGTATCACTGGCCACTATTAACTAGGTTATGTCGCAATCGAGAAAATATATCTTTGAAGGGTTGACGCCTGTCTGGATACTGTTCGTGGTACAAATTACTTGCCCCTTCCGAATTTTCTCCGATTTGTATGAAACACACTATCATATTCCATTTTTCGTAATTTTCAAGCTTCATTGCGATTTATTTGACAACTCAATAACCCGGAAATAAAATTTGACAACTACGAGTAAACAATTGAATTAAACCATATGGGCGCTCCGTCCAACGCCTATTTCACAAAATGTGCATTTAAAACTCGCGTAAAAACTGAAAACCTTTATTTTTTTAAGTAGATTTAAGCAAAATATAAAGTGTGTATTTTTAGAATGGTAATTTAAAGCTCTATTCGGATAATATACAGGGTATTCCATTTAAAAAATATATTTTTGCGTTAATAACTATTAAAATATTAGTTGCAAAAAAAATGTAACTTACACTGTTGAAATTTACGTGAAAAAAGTGCTTTGAGAATGTTTTTACAGAAATCAAAAATCTCCAATAGGAAAAGAATGACAAACATTTGCAAATGCAGATTTTTTAGAAACATCCTGTATATCTGAAACGGTACTAGATATCGATATGCGGTTTTCACCATTGAGTTTATCATAAAAATTGAGCCTCAGGCACCGACATCAGTTTTCGTCTATCTCCTTTTGATAAAGGGGTTTACCTTTAAAAGTGTTCAATTTGGACCACCCTATACAATAAAATGAGAAAAAAACATTTTTTTTCTGTTTTTCAATTTTGTAGATTATGTAAGCACTAGAGCGATTTAAGCCTATGGAGGATTTATTGGAAATTTCATTACGAAGATTTTGGCTTTTTTTTGTTTTAATCTGACTTATACAACCGAAATTATTCACATTTTAAGCTGAAAAAAAACACGTTTTGAAAACTTAAATTGTTTAAAAACAAAAGAGCACAAGTTTTTTCGAGGTCCAAATCTCCTGGTGATACTCCAAAGAGGATAAAATCATAATATTGCTGTATCTAGACTGTACCATTTCAAATGCTTTTTTACTGCACTATTAGTTCAGATTAGTTCAGAGAGAGTGACCAAAATTAAGCGTTACTATTCATAATCAAACTTGTAAGGGTCTAAGAAATAGAAAAGTACTTTAAGGATTGCGTGGTATATATCGTGTATTTCCAGGGTTCTTGAAGCCAAAGAATTTAAAAGTTATGCCGTTTTTTTTATTATTTTTAATTACTTATTGTCAAATAAAAAAGTGAAAGAGGAGGTAAGAGGGGCTTATCCGTATATAACTTGTTATAGGTCTTTCTTAGGCTTCTTGGCGTCAATCTGAAAATGTTATTTTTTTTACAAGAAGTAATAGAAAAAAAAAAATCTAGTTCTGGTGGTAAATACCTCGAAAGTCATACCCGCGCTCACCTTTTTAACTAATGTCCCACTATAAAGTACCTATAATTTAAAATATCAAGTTGTAGTCATTCGTTAATGCGAAAAAGCCAAGTAATTTTTAGTGTTCCGTACGGAACACTTATAAGATGACTTCAGTGTCTGTATGTCTGTCTGTCACACCCGATTTTCTCGGAAACTATTCGTCATAGAAAGTTGAAATTTGGTAAGAATATAGGAATTGATGGCCTCATCCAAGCCGTGTAGTTTTAAAAGTTAAATTTTGACTTAAGGGGTTCGTTTTGGGGGCTGAAATCGGACGTGAAAAAAAATTTTTAGTAGATCGAGTGTGGGGTCAAATGAAAGCTTGTGAAAACACGAGTAAAATATATATATATATATATATATATATATATATATATATATATATATATATATATATATATATATATATAATGTAATACTTGCGCAAACTTTTTTTTTGTCTTATTTTTAAAAAATCGCGAAAAATCGCTGTCCCACCTTATCTCGAAAAGTAATAATCAAAAGATTTTGAAAAAATTCTGGAATATTCTCTACGGGGTGTAGATTGAACGAAAATTATCACGAGTGCATTATGTTTAATAATATATCTGGTATATAAAAAAACAAAAATTTCAAGGTCATCAGTTTTCAGTAAAGATTGGAAACAAACTTTGTTGAAAACTCATTTTGGGTGTGTCTTGTGAAGTCCCTGATCATTTTATACCACCGTAACAACATTTTTTATTTTAAAAGCAATCAACGTTCAGAACACTAATTGTGCAATTTCAACTTGCACTTGACTGGTTATTTATTTACTTTAAAATTATGTTTTGAATGGGAGGTATTGGGATTTCTCCAATACATTAACAATTTTTCAAATTACTTGAAACATACACACATATATATGCATTTTTATACGAGATTCAAAGTGAACTTTTTACTATACGAAAAAAACATAAATTTACAAGAGGTTTTTAATTTAGAAAATGGAAAAACTATGACACAAGGTGTACACTATCAACTGTGTTATTTTACACGTAAACACATCAAATGAAAAATAAAGAACAACTTAGATTAATTTTTCTGATAAAACAAGAATGTTAATAAACTGGCTTTCTAAGGGATTAATAAAACATTATTAATGACAGAACACGTAGGTAATGAAAAACAAAATATTTGGAAGTAATGAGAAAATAATATTTTGTACCCGAATAAATAGAATTACTCAATATTCCTAGAACAGTAATGGTTCTAGTTTTTTGATTAATTATACTGTTAAAAAATTACTAAAGTTGTTTACTTTGTTCCTCTCCCGCAAACACGCAGTTATAAAATAAATATTGAATTTAATTTTCCTACACTTAAGAAAAGTTCAGCAGAGAAAAGGCTCCTGTTAAAATTGAAATTACTAAAAAAAAAACATAATTTTCAGATTTCAAGAGCACTGAAGAGCATTCTCGTTAATTCCATATATGTTTAGTTATAAGTGATTATACCAAAAATTTGTTTATTCTCTCAACTGAACACCAGGAAACATTATCTTATTACTACTGAAATTATAGAAAAGTTGTCAATCCTACCCCGTATCCACAAACTTACAAAGAAACATACCGGTACCCTTTCGTGTGCCCTTCCGTGGTCTGAGGATCCTGAAACGTAAAAAAATATAAATATACTGGAAGGCTATTTTTTTCACGGATATACTTCCCTCAAAATGTGAAGTAAAAAATTCTAAAATTTAGTTTTTAACGGTAAAGAAAGGGAAATTCATGCAAAACGTATTTGTGTACTATAAATTTCATTAAATTTCGAAAGATATACAATGTTGCTGATGTTACCTAATAAGAACATTAGGATAATATGCCTTCAAACTTATTACAGTATGATATAAAGAAATGTTTACCATTGAGAATTAGGATATAATATTTCAACAGATATACACGACACCATAGAATTTGCGAAAAGTCTACAAAGTTTCCTTCTATATATGTATATACATATATATATATATATATATATATATATATATATATATATATATATATATATATATATATATATATTATATATGTATATATATATATATATATATATATATATATATATATATATATATATATATATATATATATATATATATATATATATATACATATATATAAATATTTCACCGCTTAAAGTCGTAAACAGAAAGAGAGAGAGGGACATTAAAAGATTTTAAGGGATCAGATTTGAGGCAATAAATATTTGTTTTAAACATTTACTACTAGATTCTAGATTGAGCTAGATTCATTTATTCCCTATTAGATAGCTAATTTTTATTTTAAAGGTGATCACAGTACGGAACACCAATTCTACAAGTCCAACTTGTACCTGACCGGTTATTTTATTTTTTACAGTATACTGGATTATTTTTTTTTATTTTATATACAAAACGTAAACATTTCTAAAGTGAACAAATACTTACAAATTATTAACATAACATTATAAGGAAATGAAAATCTGTGGGATGCAGACTTAAGCAACTTATTTTTTAAAACATTTACAGTTTCAAGGCATATTTAAAAGGTAATAAATTGTATTGGTTTATATTTAAAAAAATTATATTTCCTTTAATATTTATATTTTCCATGCTTTTAAGCCAATAAATTTTCATTTTATTTATCATCTAGAAATATTTTTAGCAATTTAGTTGTGCCATTTCATTTTTAATTTTGTAAAGTGTGGTTTTAAATAATGAACAAAATTTTATATATTTTTTTAAAAACTATTGTTAAATAGATGTTCAATAGTAATTAAGAATGTTGTCCATTATATAAATATAATATATATATATATATATATATATATATATATATATATATATATATATATATATATATAATATATATATATATATATATATATATATATATATATATATATATATATATATATATATATATATATATATATATATATATATATATATATATATATATATATATATATATATATATATATATATATATATATATATATATATATATATATATATATATATATTATATATATATATATATATATATATATATATATATATATATATATATATATATATATATATATATATATATATATATATATATATATTATATATATATATATATATATATATATATATATATATATATATAAAACACCTGGCAGCAACGTAACCTCTCAGTATGCAACCGTACTCCGAGGAGTCAGCATTGAAAATAGCATGTGAGACCTTGGCGCAACGTCTACAAAATTCCATCCGGATTGTACGGATGTATTCCTAGATGAACACTTCTAAAAATTTCTCCATCCTAAAATAAGACGACTTTATATATATATATATATATATATATATATATATATATATATATATATATATATGTATATATATATATATATATATATATATATATATATATATATATATATATATATATATATATATATATATATATATATATATATATATATATATATATATATATATGTATATATATATATATATATATATATATATATATATATATATATATATATACATATATATATATATATATATATATATATATATATATATATATATGTATATATAAACATATATATATATATATATATATATATATATATATATATATATATATATATATATATATATATATATGTATATATAAACATATATATATATATATATATATATATATATATATATATATATATATATATATATATATATATATATATATATATATATATATATATATATATATATATATATATATATATATATATATATATATATATATATATATATATACATATATATATATATATATATATATATATATATATATATATATATATATATATATATATATATATATATATATATATATATATATATATATATATATTAATTCTTTACAAAGCCCAAATTCGACCAACTATGAAATACTGCTCCCACGTTTGGGGCTCCGCTCCCAAACATACACTGCATTTGTTGGATTCTGTTCAGAGAAGAGCGGTCCGTCTGATTGGGGACCCGGAATTGACCGGCGGCCTTGATTCGCTGGAACATCGAAGAACGGTTGGCGATTTGAGTCTGTTCTACAAGTATTTTCATGGAAAGTGTTCGAAGGATGTAGCCCGCTTAATTCCTCCCAAAGCGGTGCATGTTAGAAATACACGTCGCGCTGGTGCTTCACATCCGTATGAGGTTCAGCTTGTTACTCCGCGTACGACGCTTTTCAAGCAATCTTTTGTATGGAGAACGTCATCCCTTTGGAATAATTTGCCCAGCGCTGTGTTTCCCACCGAGTACAATTTACAGCGATTCAAAAACAACGTGAATCGCTTTTTTTCCGCACTCGTGCCGCTCCTGGAGCGCTTTAGGGACTTCCCTGCAGCACGTGTGCTAGACCCATAAAAAAAAAAGAAATATATATATATATATATATATATATGAATATATATATATATATATATATATATATATATATGAATATATATATATATATATATATATATATATATATATATAATATATATTATATATGTATATATATATATATATATATATATATATATATATATATATATATATATAATATATATATATATATATATATATATATATATGTATATATATATATATATATATATATATATATATATATATATATATATATATATATATATATATATATATATATATATATATATATATATATATATATATATATATATATATATATATATATATATATATTTCATATGATCGACTTTTAAATAGCGTAAGCTCTACTCTACGTCCGATCTTTTTTTTTAAAACATCTCTCCCAGGTTATCGATTTTTGTATAAATTTTTAGAGTTCCACTTTAGGAAATGGTTTATGAAAAATCTCCTACCTAGCCGGTTATTGACTTCTAATTTATTGGGTTGGGAGGCCTCTAAGCTTTTACAGTTCTAGGGGATATTTCTTTTTCATCAACGAGCTATACCATGCGATTGTCTTTTGGTATCCTGTTTATTGATCTAGCTACTCCAGGTTTCAAAATACAAATAGATGTTATCCATATATTATTGTGCAAGGTAAACTTTATTTTAATTAAAAATAAAACATCATAAATAATGTCAGTGTATGAAAGAATTATATTATATAAAATTTATAAAGCGAATATATCACTCTATGTTAATAGCTGTTAGATTTTATTGATGGTAATTCTGTTTATTGTTAAAATAAATATGTGCCTCATTCCAGACTAATATGTTTGTAAATGTTGAAAAATATTTGAACATGTGAATAACGTATTTAAACTTTTAAGTCGTAACATTTTACTTTAATTTTTGGACCAGCTGTAATACCTCTGGGGATATAGATATGAATCTTTACGGGAAATGCATTTTAAGGAACACGTGTGCACATTTACTATACTTGATCGTTTGAATACACTCCATCTTTACATTGTTTCTTAATGTCCATGCCCAGGCTTTCTTAAATTCGAGCCAATTTCTTTAATTTCTCGTATCTATTTTTTAATCATGTATACAATAGGGACTCTGTTTACGCTATATAAATAATATCCACACATACATTTAATAGTTAAAGTATTACTCTCTTTGCGTACGAATCCAGTACAAATTACGCATTGCATATATGAAACCAGTTTCAAATTTCATGCATTAAACAACTTGGATAAATTAAATGTATCGTTTGCTCAACATAATAAATAATACAATTGCCGAATATTTGTTTTTAATATGAAGGTTGCTTATATCAGTTGTGGTTTTTAGGATTAGACCGTGTCAAACTAGAAGGGCTTTCCAAGGTCTCGCTATGATTGCACGAGAGATTTTCCTTACTCTCCGAGAGATCTGACTGGAGTTCACCGAACAGTGACCCAAAACATAAAATTTCCAACTGAAACTAAATCACATGGTGTCCTTCCTTTTGTAAATGTACTGGTACAAAGAAAAAGTAACGGCATCTCGGTCGTTCAGTTTTTAGAAATTTAACGCTTACCAACAGATATATGAATGTGAATCACACCATCAGTTATTATTATCAACTATCTGTTATTAACTCACTAGTAGCTTTAACAATATTTGCGGAAAATTCTATATCATTAGAAAAAGATAAACTGACCAGTGCCTTAAAAAGTAATGGTTATTGCACTGTTCATTTAACCGCTTTAAAAACCCAGCTCTCAGACAAAATAATAATAAGGATCCACCAGCCAAATTGTTTAAATGATAAATGATATCAGAACCTTCGACACCTGTAGGAAAATTAGACAATGCTTGAGATCACCCAAAGACATAATTCGTTTACAAATAAGAAGTATCTACCCTACCATTTCCTGTTTCTGCTGTACGGTGTCTGTAGGAAAAACTGGAAAAATCAATAGCAGTTAGAATTAAGGAAAAACGTATTAAAAAATACAAATTGTACACTCAGCTGTAGCTAAACATTTAAACTCTACAGGTCATACTATCAATGTAAGAGAAACAAAAGTTCTTGCTTCTGTTTTCAATTTTTGTAAGCGAAAGTTTAGGAAATCAAACATCCTGACAACATTAATAAAGACTTGAGTTACGGTCCGCATCACATGTAGAAAACGATTATTGCTGTGGGCTATACTTCGTTGAAACCCGGTCAGGTTATATCAAATACTTGAGTTGTACTCCCTCGAGCTCATTGATTATTCTAATCCCAGAGAGCAAAAATTCCTGAAGATGCCTCGTGCATATTCGAAACATTGCTCCAATTTGACACGATCTAATTCAGGAAACCACGATTTCTCATTTATTTTTAAACTTTGACATTTATAATTGTAAATTTGTGTTGGTTAATTGTAGGTATGAGAAGTAAAGGTCCATAAAATTTTGTGTAAATAAACTGATTATTCTTTTTGCAACGATTTAATAATATACGAGTATTGTTATCAATTACATGATATTATTTTTGTATTATATTTGCTATTACTATTGTGTGCGAGAGTTGGAGGAGGGAAAATCAGTCAATTATTGTTTAACAATCACAAGTACTTCAAAAACTCACTTTATCTCCAATTATTTTGTATCACGATAGTATTAAGGGGACACAACCTAAAAGAAGACTGCCCTTCCTAATGGATATTGGCACTTCACAGTCTTAAAGGAAAGTAGGTGTACAATGGGCCTTTAAGAAGCTTAAGTACTCAAGGCTTCTTAATTATCTGCCAGTTTTTTATCTATTTGTGTATGTATAGAGACCAAGTAGTGATCGAAGATATTTTAGCAATACTGACTGTTCCACACAATGTAAATGAAGGATATCTGGAATTCTATAGAAAATTCGTGTTTTTTCTATCACAAAAAAATAAATCACAAAG
>CM032446.1:201133485-201155985 GCA_019049505.1 Pachyrhynchus sulphureomaculatus
AGGTCAGCAACGTTATACTGGTTTGAGTTTACACTGTTCAAAAAATTCCACATTCTGTTTTTAAGTTACACTACTCAAAAAATTGAAACACTGCCAAATCAAATATAAAAATGTAAATACGCGAAAAAATAAATTATAGAAAGAAAAACTGTTGTAACGTAACATGATCTTAAAATTTAAAGAAAAAATATTACAATATATTGAATAGTAGCTTATATTGCTTACAGAAATAACCTATAATTTATTTATATTTGATTAATAAACAAATGTAAAAAAAAAACGGTTTTTTCTTTATTAAACATGACTAATGGAGCGTCCGGAAAGCTGACGTCAAGCAACCCAACCAAAAAACCTAAATTTAAAAAAAAAAATAATCCATTTTGGATCTCAATGGCATAAAATAGTGAAAAATTCAAAATTTTAACAATAAATTCAATTGTACCACTGCGGTTCAATATTATTTGAACCAAAATTTCAGGTATTTTGGTTATAACAAAAGGTATATTTTCTGAAAGTTTCAAGCCAATCGGTTCACTTAGTCGACCTGTACAATAAAATGAATAAATAAAAAACTAGTTTTTTGTCTGTTTTTTTCAGTTTTGTAGGTTATGTACGCACTTGAGCGACCTAAAAACTAACGAGAGGTTTGTTGGAAATTTCATTATGAAGAGTTTGTTTTTTTTTTTGTCCCGATGCGACATATGGTAACCGGAGTTTATTCACATTTTATATTCAAAAAACAGCATTTTAAAAACTTAATTATTTCGAGGTCAAGGACTCAGGACACTACTCCTGGGATACCCCAGAGAGGATAAAATCAGAATATTGCCTTATCTAAACTGTGCAATTTTCAAATGCTTTTTTTTACTGCACTAAAATATAAGTTCAAACTGTGTGTTAGATTCTGGTCTCTGAGACAATTTGACTTTTTTATCGTGATGTTATGATAAACAACATAGTTTTGACTTATCTTCTCATAACATTTTTTCACTGTATCTGTTATCTAGTTATTTCTATTTATATATAGTCATAATGTAAGACTTTTAAATATGATTAAGAAGTTTTTCACATTAAAAAAATTAAAACAATAGGGGTTTTAATATAAATAGCCTACAGAGAAAGTCAAATTACTATTTAAGGCAGTTGCTGAGCTTTCCTGGGGTCTCAAGTAGAAATGAAACTCTGATTGTTTTTGATTCACGAAAAAAAAATCACTCACGTTAATTGGTAATCTAAAAGAGCTCTTCAAGGAACTACTGTGAAGACGGGTCTTAAATTACGTTCCTATGCGTCTCCGTCTATGACCTTTACCTCCCTTTGACTACAAAAATAAATTTAAAATATTCATTAAAATTACACTGACTTCCATATTACTTTTAGTAAATATAATTTAAAACTGACTGTCACAGAAAAATAAAACTCTGGACAGGTAATAAAATTCCATTAAAGTTAACCCACCTAAGGACACCCCCAAAAGAGAAAATTACGTAGTATACTTAAAATGTCAAAATATCATGGATTTTTATAAGCATTTTCCCTTGTTCTTCCTTTTTGTGTCATCCTTACTCAAAAGACTTAAATGTGATTTTTGGGACACACAAATCTGCGGTCAAAGTTATTTTTCTTTTTTGAAGACTCTAGAAGGATATATATTAAGGGATGTAAATATATCCGGAGTTTTATTAGGGACCGCAGAAAAAAAGGTTTAAATTTTATAGTGCAATAAGCACAATGATATTTATCTGTGGTCTCGAGAAAGTGTTAGTCTAAGTAAGGTATGATATTTTATACTTAAGAAATCTATAATACACAAATTCTGTTAATTCATTTTTAGTGTTCCGTATGGAACACGTATAAGATCACTTTAGTGTCTGTCTGTCTATCCGGCGTCACACTCCATGTTCTCCGAAACTATTTGACATAGAAAGTTGAGATTTGGCACTAATATAGAAATTGAAAGGCCTCATCAGAGCCGTTGTAGTTTTGAAACTTGAATTTTGACTAAAGGGGTTAGTTTTGGGGGGTGAGGTCGGAAGTGAAAAAAAAAAAAAAAATTGCGCACACTTTTCTTTGTATGATTTTTTTTAAAAAATGCTGAAAATCGTTGTCCACCCCTTTTCTCGAATAGTACTGATAAAAAAAATTTTCAATATTCTCCACAGGATATATATTTTTTTACGAGTAACTTCCATTTAATTCCATATTATGGCTGCAAATTATAGGAAAATATTGCTTTTATATTAAAAGAATAGTGTGCCAAATTTTATTAGAAAATATTAAGAGGATTGGTCAAAATTCGCATTTTAGTCCAATCTTATTATGAATTTTCTTGTAGGCAAAAGCTTTTTTTAAATATAAGCGAAATTTTATGCTCCTGAAGAGGGTTAGAAGAAAAAATAAAGAAAATACAAAAACTATTTCATTTTTTTAATTTTTTTCGTTACGAAAAATTCAAATTTTTTTCGCTTTTGCTCTAGAAAAGGTCTGGTTCATTTTCTTTATTTCTATTCAATATTATTATCTTAAACATAACATGAAAAAATAATTTTTAAAACAAATACTTCCTATTTATACAAATAAAATTATGAGTTAGATAACAGCAACGTATTAATTATTTCTATTTAATGCTGAAATAATAGTAATAGTAATATGATACAGCAGTTTAAAAATAAAACAATATTAAAAAAAAGAATATTTGGATTTAAAGGCATTATTTACTTATACCTAAACGACGTCGACGTTACGCTTCGAAAGTATGCAGATGGCACCTATATCGTAAGCGTGAAAACATTTCATCGTAGTTAATTTTGTCGTAGTGTACTATTGTTCGTGGCCAATAATTATTTTCAGAGATATGCTGACATCTCTCTGTTTATTTTACGTATATATCTCGTAATATTCTTTAACTCATTAAAAACATTTCAGAACATAACATTTTTGTGATTTTTAATTATATTTTTTGTTAATAAGATTTTGTTATTAACATGTTTAAGAAATGTATATAGTGTATATTAAACTATCCAAGTGATTTTGTGGCCAAATTGAAAACTCATCTTTATGAAAAATTTTTGACTCTCAACAATTTCTTTGTTAGCATTATTTTTAATCCATTTTTGTTTGATTGTATTTTTCCTTTTTCTGTTATTTAAATCATAAGTTTATTGTAAAATAGGTAGTGCTTGTTTTAAAATCACTTTTTCCTGTTAAATAAAATATTGAATAGAAATAAAGAGTATAAAACAGACCTTTTCTAGAGCAAGAGCGAAAAAAAAAATTGAATTTTTAATAACGAATTTTTTTTGTATATTCCTTATTTTTCCTTCTAACCATCTTAAAGAGCATAAATTTTGCATATTTTAAAAAGCTTCTTACGACTTTTTGCCCACAAGAAAAATCCATAATAAGATTTGGACTAAAACGCGAATTTTGACCAATCCTCTTAATATTTTTTAATAAAATTTGGCACATTTTTTTTGTTAATATGAAAGCTATATTTTCCTATAATTTGAAGCTGTAATATTCGAATTGAACGGAAGTTACCTGTAAAAAACCATTTTTCAATTTGCCTGTAGTAAGTACTTTTTTTAGGTTACTACTTAATATTTTTTAATGCAATCTACGCAGTTTTTTAGACAATTTTATGACAAGTAAAATGTATTTTTCTCTGTCGCATAACAATGAATACAGGCTTGAGACATTTAAGAAATAGTGTATCGAAGCATTAAAATGTAAAAAATGCACTAAAATAGTGCAAAGTGACGTTTCGGTCAAAATTAGGCTGAAAAAAAACTCGTTTACATAACATTGGCACTGTTTTAAAGTAGTTTTTAAATCGATTTCTAAGCTGTACTCAAAAATTTCCAAAAATTTTACGGCATTTGCCTCCACTAATTACAGTGATGAAAATATTAAATTATTATCTATGCAATAATAAAAAATTTTCGTATTAATATTAAAAATTGGCAACTTACCACTGTTTTTGTTTTAGTTTAATTGAAGATTAGAGTTTTCACTTTCATAATCTAAATCATTTTCTACTCTAGCAGCCCTACGAGTATGTACATAGGGTCTCCATTGCTGGGCTCTTCGAAATTAGAAAATTGTGTTGCATAATATTGAACTATTCTGGATGCTGCACGCAACAATAACAATTCGTCTAGGGGTTCCCACGTCTTCGCATATTTATGTGAAAACATGATCAATCTTCTAATATTCTAACAGAATTGATTGATTGCATCGGCTTAGTAACGAATTGTTGTCGGCCTTTTAAATTTAAAAGATTCCTTGGCTAACTGATTTTCATAATATTACTAAAGGTAACCTAATAAAGTATATAATGTTTTAGTTAATATAGAAGCAAGTAAATAATATCATTATTACCATTAACAGCTAAATATTTTGTAATTGTAATTTATTTCATTATATATATATATATATATATATATATATATTTATATATATATATATATATATATATATAGCCTGTTCCAAAATATAAGATCCTGATTTTTGTCGTTTTAAAGTGGACATTATAAAAATTCTGACCTTTTGTTCATGATAGATTGCAGAGATGGACTTAAGAATTGTATTCATTAATGCAAATAAAATAAAATTATAAGTGTTTTTTGGAGATGTTTATTTATAGATGCATGTAAAAACGAATGGATAAGAAGTACAAATATGAATGAATGGGATTTACAAGAGGGGACATATTGTATAAATAAAAATATTTTTTAACTTAAGTCTAATTCGGTTTCACTGTCACTGTCATTAGCTGAGGTAATTATCAGTGGTTTTATATTACTTACATAAATAAATGAATCTTCAACTTTAACATCGTGCTGAATGGAATTCTTCCAGCTTTCACAAGGTATATCATTTATAACTTTTTTTACTAATTCAACCACTGACACGCTTAAAGTGGGAGAAACATTTTGTATCCTTATTTTTGATTTAACTTGTTGCCAAATATGTTCAATTAGATTAAACACAATAATACGGACGATGTCGCAAAAACAGTGTGTCCCATTTTCTCAGCCATACTATTACAAGCATATTTCTTTTTCAATTCATAGTCTTTTCAAAATTTCCAAAAGATCACTTTTTTTAAATTAAAGTCAAAATAAATGTCATTTTCTAACATAGATTCCTGTATTTCCGATTTGGTGTTGGCTGCATTAGGAACCTTATTTAGCAAGCGACTATGGTAACTTGCATGGTCCGTAACTATAACACCCTGTTCGGGAACATTTGGCAAAAGGGAATTTTGAAACCAATTTTCAAAAAGTTCTGCGTTCGTGTCTTCGTGATAGTCCAAACTAGAATCTTTTATGTTTTTTGCAGATAATAGCAGACAATTTGAAACCCAGCCCTTTTCAGATCCAGCATGCAAAATAGTTATTCGTTTACCTTTATTTGAAGGTGGGTTAGTCTGACATTTTGTACTGCCGTCAACTCACCCTTTTTGCATAGTGTCATGGGTATCGAATCATGTTTCGTCAAGGTAAATTATTGGCCAATTCTCTGATCGATCCTTTTTAATTTCTGTTAAATAAGTGACTCCATCACTACTTACCTTTTGTTGATTTTTCGGAACGTGAATCCCATTCTTAAGAG
This sequence comes from Pachyrhynchus sulphureomaculatus, assembly GCA_019049505.1. Taxonomy (NCBI): domain Eukaryota; kingdom Metazoa; phylum Arthropoda; class Insecta; order Coleoptera; family Curculionidae; genus Pachyrhynchus; species Pachyrhynchus sulphureomaculatus. The sequence continues at coordinate 201,139,102 of CM032446.1, forward strand.
AATTCTGTGAAGGGTTTGATCGGCCACAATGTATATTGGTCCCGTCCTGCACCAGTCTTAATTTTATTTTGTGTCGGCACCATCTGCTCTTCATACATAGAATATATTTTTCTTCCTGATGATGTATTTTTCACAATCGTCTACATTTGAAAATCTTTCCGTTTTTTTTTTTTCCTGTTCCTGAGTGATGGTTTTCTTACAATACCCTTAATTGTAGAAATTGGGGTTTTTTATTAGTTCACTGGTTTCTTGCAAAGCACTTTGTTTATTCAAATTTATTTTTACCAAACTGTCATAAATGTTTGTCACTATTTGTTTAGCGTCAAGTTATAAATGTTTTCTCTTGTAATAGCCACTCTATTGCAATTTTCCCACGGACGCCACATAATTAAAATTTATTAAAAATTACGTTGTAAGTTGTAATTAAAACTAAAAATAAAAATAATAAAAAGTATCTTTCGAATCTTAATTGGGACCTGTGGTCATTAGGCCTATATTATCAAATCCTTAAAGAGCTCCAAACCGGGTTGCCAGGTAGTAAATATATAGGTAAAAATTGATCCAATATGATTGCAGGTGCAAGTGAGGGCGGTACACAAAGCAGGTAAAATAAAAATACTTTTATCGTGCAACTATGCACAAAACCTTAATAGGGTCGTTTATTGCCCCATTGAATAAGCCAAAATATCTTGGGATTTACTATAAGCCTGTATATCTACTGTTAAAATTAGTAAATATCAGTCGCAAGTCCTCTATGGTAGCCAAAAGGTATTTGTACTGCAAAAAAGCTAGTCGTTAAGTTTTCTTGCGATGTTGCAGTGACATAGGATAAAGTAATTTTTTGCATATCGTTAAGACGCGCTAAACATCGAACTAAATTACAGTGACGTCCTATATTTCTTACCTGTGCTTATAGCATTCACTAAAAGTTTAAATGTATGATTGATTTGGCGAGAAATTATATATGAATGACATGATTTTGTTGTGACCAAGAGTCTGCGGTGGTTCTCCAGGTTAGCTCAGACAAACCTTATTTTTCATGTAGAGAAGAAATAAACCTCTGGTTACATTGTGTTGATAAATTATCAACATAAAGCTAGGTACACACAGCGACTTTTGAGTAGCGCAATTTTTAAACGGCAAAAATGTAACCCATAGATTTTTGTATCGCATCGCTGCGATTTGTAACTGTCAGTTTGTACTTGCCTATAAAAATATTACATTTCTGTCCCTTAAAGATTTCGCTATTGAACCGTCGAACCTTACCCGAAATGAAAACAGAAACTGCAAAAAATGACCGGCCAAGTGCAAGTCGGACTTTCGCAATTAGTGTTCCGTAAGCCGATTACTTTCCACTCCACTCCAAATGAGTTTTAAACAAGTTTTTTTTCTGATCTTTATTGAAAACTGATGACGTTGAATTTTTTGTTTTTTTTTTTATGTACCAGATAAATTATTAAAGGTGATAATATTCGTTCAGGTTAGTTCAGGTTAGGAATATTCTCCACAGGGTGTAGATAACCCTGTGGAGAAAATTGCAGAATTTTTTAAAAATTTTTGTTCAGTAATTTTCGAGAAAAGGGGGGGACCGCGATTTTTCGCAATTTTTTTTTAAAAATTATACAAGGAAAACTGTGCACAAGTATTACATTATATATATTTTTGAACTTGTGTTTTTACAGGCTTTCATTTGACATCTCACTCGATGACCTGGTAAAAAAATTCCTAGTTTAACCCCAAAACTAATCCCTTACGTCAAAATTTAACTTTCATCAATTCCTATATTAGTGCCCAATTTCAACTTTCTATGTCAAAACCTACTTTTATCACCAGAATGTTCAAATGTCCTCAATTTTTTTTTCATGAGACTTGAGTATCTGAAAACACATTAAGAATATAAATGCATGAAAATACTTAAGTACTTTTTATAAAAATCGAGGCAGAGTAAATATTTTCTCATCAAATTAACATATCCCTATATATTTTGATGTCCCGAAACCCAATTTGAAGTTTACTTGGCCTTACGACATCGGTATTTTACTATAACCTGAATTTATTTTCTTAACGTATTTTTAGACACTCAGGTCTCATGAAAAAAAAAAAATTTAGGACATTTGAGCATTCTGGTGGGAAGGTAGGTTTCAAAACATCAAAATACATCCATACGGTCTTTGTCCAAGAACAACAGCTTTTTTTGTGGACCTGTGTTATGATTGAAAATCACGAGTGCTCATTAGATCGAATTATTTTTTATGTTTGATTACATTCAATATATTGTTTTGTTTCAGAAATTGGACGCAGTGTCTTACATCACAGAAAAAGTTCCCTTGCTCTTACTCCAGAAGAAGAACCAGTACGAAATAAATGTAAGTAAACTTATCTGCATTATAAACCATTCCATTTTGTGCATGCGAGAACATGCTGCTTTAACATTTCTACTTCTCTGGCAGCCAATCTTAATTAAAATCAAAATTCATATTCTTGCACAAGCGCTTTTAATTACTATAGTTGAGCAACAATATATTATATAAAATACTAAAACTTATTCAAATATAATACATATAAATTACAAACAGTTATATTCAATACTTAATGGTATATATATATATATATATATATATATATATATATATATATATATATATATATATATATATATATACACTACCGTCACAAACAAAAACCCAGAAAATATATATTTTTTAACTTTAATGAATTATTATTTTATTCTTACATTATTTAAAATCTAGAATATCAGAAAAATATTCATGATTTTTCAGGTTTTTTTTCATCTATGTGACCTCCTTTGTTTTGAATTAGCGCTTTACAGAGTTTTGGCATTCTGTCCAGTAGTTTCTTCAAGGTTTCTTCAGTTATTTTAACCCATTCTGCTTGTAAAAGTTCCCACAAGTGATTTTCTGATGATTGAGTTGTTGAACACACCTGTCCAAATAGTTCCACAGCAGCTTGATAGGGTTCAAGTCGGGTGATTGTGGAGGCTAAGTCATCACTTCCAGGACGTCATCGTATTTCCATTGGTCCGAAAGTTCTCTAATTTGTTTAGCAGAATGTTTAGGGTCGTTGTCATGCTGAAAAATAAACTTCCCCTGAAAAATATGTCTTCCAGATGGAAGCATTTGCGTTAGCAAAATTTCTTGATACTGTTCTTTTCGCATAATTCCTTCTATCCTAAAAATTTTTTCCAACTTTACCGTTGCCAAAACCATCCTCAAACCATTACTGAACCTCCATCATATTTTACTGTAGGCAACTGACAGGATTCCAACATCCTCTCTCCAGCTGACCGCCGCACGTCAATTCTTCGATTTGAACCGAAAATTTCGAATTTAGATTCGTCGCTCCAAAGGAACAGAATTCCATTGTTCTGACGTCCAATTTTCATGTTCTCTCATGCTCTCTAATCATTTACGTTTATTTACTTGCCTAAGAAGTGGTTTCCTCACTGCAACTCTCTCGTGTAATCCACCTTCTGCTAACTTATTCTTCACGGTTGTCACGCTGATGGGGATGGGTCGCTCCAGGTTTACTTGAACCGTGATTTCTGGTGCGGTTAGGCGGCGATTACGTCTGCTGGACATTGTTATAGCTCTGTCTTCAGCGGGAATCGTTTTTCGAGGCCTTCCTGAATGTTTTTGGTTGAGAATTACACGTTCCGCAGAATTTTCCATTCTCCTTGGCTTCCGCATATCACCCGCGATTTGTCGACTCGAGTGACCATTTTGATGTCTCGCAATTATCAGAGCCCGATTAGGGGCAATTGTATTGTGAAAATGCCGTTTTTGGCATTTTCACAATACAATTTAGCCTGTATCAGTGACATGTACTGTTTACGAATGGTTAATTTCCAAAAGGGATATGGTATTTATAGCATAGTTTTTATCATAAAATATCACTAGGAATTTCTATTATCCCTTCAAAACGATTTTCATGCAAAATTTGGAAATTTGTTCTAATTGGTTTTTAATTTGTGATTTCACCAAAAAGGCTTATCACATCACATTTTCTAGTTTTAAATCGGGAAAAGTCAAAACATTGAATATATGATCTTAGTTGCTTATATTTTAATATTCTTCATCAGGAAATTATCTCCTTCCATAGGTTCAGGTATATTTTTTTTTTGAATTCTGTACTTGCTAGATATTTTTAATTATCATCTAAATACAACTGTTTCCATCGAGTCATGCTTGCTTAGTTTACACCACAAGATATTTTTCCACAAATCTACAGAACTAACCGAAAACAATGCCAAAAGATACAACACCCTCAGAGAGCACATCAATCTGTCCACCTTTACACTTATACTTCAGATCTAAGACTTGATGTTAAAAAATAGATCATTGTCTCAATTTGTGATAATAAATCAAGAGGGCGACCTGAAATTTTAACCTGTCGTCTAACCATCTGCCTAGTTGTTCATTCTGTCGGACAAGTCGAATAAAAATCTCTATTGTTGATTTGGCGACCCCCGTGCCATAGAATGCCCAGATAAGGCCCAAATGCTAAATCCAAAAACGGACTATCATTTAAACACTGCCAAAAGCAGACGCCGCCAATACCGGAGGACGAAGCTGGACCCACTTTTTCCAGTCAAAAACGGTCGTTTTTCGAGTTTTTGAATTTAACAGTTCGGGCGCTCGACTTAACAAAAGTTATGGTACTTGGTTTAAGTGATTAAACGACAGTCTATGTTTGGATGTAGCATTTTAGTCATTCTAGGGCACTGGGGCTGCAAAATCAACGTTAAAGTATTTTATTTGACTCGCCCGATAGAATGAACAACTAGGCAGAAGATTAGTCGACAGGTCAAAATTTCGGGTCGCCCTCTTGGTCTAAATAGTTTCAACTTGAACTGGGAAATATGCGTTCTTCTCTCAGAATAAAAAATAATTTTTGAAACAGATGAATAGTGACAATTTAACCTTAAGTATCATATAGAGGTTTCCAAAACAAAACGAACCGACGAATTTCGTTTTTATATTCGTTGTCTACGTCTGAAAATATAAATACATGAAAAAAAATATACAATATATAGTTTCTGAATTTGTCCTTTCTATCTTTTTACTTTCTGTTTGCCTTTTTCATTTTCCAGACAGGGAATATAACATACGTCAACATGTGCGTCGCATCATAAGTGTCTTTTACTAGCTAAATCAAATTTTCGTTTGCCCGGATGGAATGTAATATACTGTGAAGTGAGGTGTAATTTTTCATATTATTTTGACGCCCGGGAAAGTACTATTTTTAAATTTGATGTACTTTGCATATTTATCTTTCGCATTACAGCCTTTACGGAGGACAATTTTTTGTTCCGAATATTTCAAGTTTGTGATCTATACCGATATTTCTATTTTTAATAATATTAAAACCTTATACGTGGTGCTATCGGAAAGTTCCCCTAGTAACACTCTAGAATCTGAGAGCGTTACTTTAGGCCTTGCCACTCCCGTTACCTTCAAAGCAGTCCTCCCGCACTCGAATTTTTGTTTATGTGCATAGCACATACGCTGCAGAGAAATCTCTAAAGCGCTACAGAAGCGCCGCTTATGCGGGAAAAGAGATTCATGTTGGTCTTGAATGCACTGATCTCACCATTTTTTCCACTGGTCCAACATTTTTTTGGAAAATCGATGCTGTCACTACCACTAAAGTGGCGATTCGCTCGACCCAATCTTGATATGAAGAGAGGAAGGACGAAGTCATAAAATACCAAATCAGACGAATAAGTGGAATGAGAGATGACAGTACCTTATAGAACTTCTGCCGGTATGTTGGTCTGTTTGTCTGTTATCACGATAACTCTCCAACGAAATGAGATATAACTATAGTTTTTGAGCGACAATACCATTAGGGGAATAGAATGAGAGAGGCGCGGTGGACACATTTTGTATAGTTTCGATATTATTATGAGATTTTTTTCTTATAGTGCAGTAAAAAAAAGGTCAAATTAGTAATGAGACAGACATAGTTTAGATGCAACGATATTATGATTTTATCCTCTCTGGGCTATCACCAAGAGTATTGTCATCTGTTTCGAACCTCGAAAAATTTGTGCTCTTTTGTGTGTAAACAATTTAAATTTTCAATACAGGTTTTTTGTGCTTAAAATGTGAATAACTCCGATTGTATAAGTCTGATCGAGACAAAAAAAAAACAAATTCTTCGTAATGAAATTTCCAACAAATCCTCGTTGGCTTTAAGTTGTTAAAGTAAGTACTAATCTACAAAATTGGAAAAACCAGCAAACAATTTTTTTTTTTCATTTGATTGTATAGGTCGACTAAGTAAACCGATCGGCTTGAAACTTTCCGAAAATATGCCTTCTGTTATAGCAAAAATACTCTGAAATTTGGTACCAAAATATTGAACCCAGTGGGCACAATTGAATTCGTTATTTAAAATTTGAATTGCCTGCCATTTTATGCCATTTGGTCCAGGATGGATCTTTTTTTTTTTCCAAAATTTGGGTCTCGACGCGAGTTTTCGGATGCCATTAAAATTTTTTTTTTTTTTTAATCATTTTAACCGTCTTTTTTTACATTTGTTTATTAATCAAATAACAACAAATGCTTCATTCCGTCATTTTTATGTTAACAAAAACGATTTTTTTTAAATAAAGTTCTCACGATTCTCTATCAGATGTGTTAAAAAATGTTCGATTTTTTTTTCAAAATGACCGAAAAACGCATTTGTTGTTATTTGATTAAAAAACACACGTCGAAACCTAAATTTTGAAAAAAAAAATCTATTTTGGACCGAATGGCATAAAATGGCGGGCAATTCAAATTTTAAATAATTCATTTGCTTCCACTGGGTTCAAAATTTTTGTACCAAAATTTCAGGATATTTTTGCTATAACAAAAGATATATTTTTTGAAAGTTTCACTTAGTTGACCTATACAGGGTGGTCCAAATTGGACACTTTTTAAAGGTAAACCCTTTATCTAAAGGAGACGAAAAACTGATGTCGGTGTCTGAGGCTCAATTTTTATGATAAACTCAATGGTGAAAACCGCATACCGTTTCAGATATACAGGGTGTTTTTTAAAAATCTGCATTGGGAAACATGTTTGTAATTCTTTTCCTATTGAAAATTTGTGATTTCTGTAAAAACATTCTCAAAGCACTTTTTCACGTAAATTTCAGCAGTGTAAGTTACATTTTTTTACAACTAATATTTTAATAGTTATTAACGCAAAAATATATTTTTTAAATGGAATACCCTGTATATTTTTCCTTATCCGAATAGAGCTTTAAGTTACCATTCTAAAAATATAGCACACTTTATATTTTGCTTAAATCTACTTTAAAATATCAAGGTTATAAGTTTTTACGCGAGCACATTTGTGAAGTAGGCTTTGGACGGAGCGGCAATATCAATTGTTTACCGATAGCAGTCAGATCTTTTAAAAAATTTCCCAGAAGTAAGTCTAAGAGTCATAATTACAATGAAATTTAGTAAATGCTATAGTACTTTAAATTATATAGAAAATAAAACAAGACAACAATAAAACAATTTATTCCGAGTAGAGCAAACTAAAACAAAACAATTTTATATAGGAGTTATTCGAAACGTCGACCAGTTTCATTTATACATAGGCGGTACCTTTTCTGGACACTTCTTACCGAGTTGATTAATTCAAGAGGATTGAGAGCTTCAAAACTTTGTATCACTGGCCACTATTAACTAGGTTATGTCGCAATCGAGAAAATATATCCTTGAAGGGTTGACGCCTGTCGGGATACTGTTCGTGGTACAAATTACTTGCCCCTTCTCCGATTTGTATGAAACACACTATCATATTCCATTTTTCGTAATTTTCAAGCTTCATTGCGATTTATTTGACAACTCAATAACTGACCCGGAAATAAAATTTGACAACTACGAGTAAACAATTGAATTAAACCATATGGGCGCTCCGTCCAAAGCCTATTTCACAAAATGTGCATTTAAAACTCGCGTAAAAACTGAAAACCTTTATTTTTTGAAGTAGATTTAAGCAAAATATAAAGTGTGTATTTTTAGAATGGTAATTTAAAGCTCTATTCGGATAATATACAGGGTTTTCCATTTAAAAAAATATATTTTTGCGTTAATAACTATTAAAAAATATTAGTTGCAAAAAAAATGTAAGACTGTTGAAATTTACGTGAAAAAGTACTTTGAGAATGTTTTTACAGAAATCAAAAATTTTTAATAGGAAAAGAATTACAAACATTTGCAGATGCAGATTTTTGAGAAACATCCTGTATATCTGAAAACGGTACTAGATATCGATATGCGGTTTTCACCATTGAGTTTATCATAAAAATTGAGCCTCAGGCACCGACATCAGTTTTCGTCTATCTCCTTTTGATAAAGGGGTTTACCTTTAAAAGTGTTCAATTTGGACCACCCTGTACAATAAAATGAGAAAAAAACATTTTTTTTCTGTTTTTCAAATTTGTAGATTATGTAAGCACTAGAGCGATTTAAGCCTATGGAGGATTTATTGGAAATTTCATTACGAAGATTTTGGCTTTTTTTTGTTTTGATCTGACTTATACAACCGAAATTATTCACATTTTAAGCTGAAAAAAAACACGTTTTGAAAACTTAATTGTTTAAAAACAAAAGAGCACAAGTTTTTCGAGGTCCAAAACTCCTGGCGATACTCCAAAGAGGATAAAATCATAATATTGCTGTATCTAGACTGTGCCATTTCAAATGCTTTTTTACTGCACTATTAGTTCAGATTAGTTCAGAGAGAGTGACCAAAATTAAGCGTTACTATTCATAATCAAACTTGTAAGGGTCTAAGAAATAGAAAAGTACTTTAAGGATTGCGTGGTATATATCGTGTAATTTCCAGGGTTCTTCAAGCCAAAGAATTTAAAACTTATGCCGTTTTTTTTATTATTTTTAATTACTTATTGTCAAATAAAAAAGTGAAAGAGGAGGTAAGAGGGGCTTCTCCGTATATAACTTGTTATAGGTCTTTCTTAGGCTTCTTGGCGTCAATCTGAAAATGTTATTTTTTTTACAAGAAGTAATAGAAAAAAAAAAAAATATCTAGTTCTGGTGGTAAATACCTCGAAAGTCATACCCGCGCTCACCTTTTTAACTAATGTCCCACTATAAAGTACCTATAATTTAAAATATCAAGTTGTAGTCATTCGTTAGTGCGAAAAAAAGCCAAGTAATTTTTAGTGTTCCGTACGGAACACTTATAAGATGACTTCAGTGTCTGTATGTCTGTCTGTCACACCCGATTTTCTCGGAAACTATTCGTCATAGAAAGTTAAAATTTGGTACGAATATAGGAATTGATGGCCTCATCAAAGCCGTGTAGTTTTGAAAGTTAAATTTTGATTTAAGGGGTTCGTTTTGGGGGGTGAAATCGGACGTGAAAAAAAAAATTTTTAGTAGATCGAGTGTGGCGTCAAATGAAAGCTTGTGAAAACACGAGTAAAAAATATATATATAATGTAATACTTGCGCAAACTTTTCTTTGTATTATTTTTAAAAAATCGCGAAAAATCGCTGTACTCCTACCTTATCTCGAAAAGTAATAATCAAAAAATTTTGAAAAAATTCTGGAATATTCTCCACGGGTATAGATTGAACGAAAATTATCACGAGTGCATTATCTTTAATAATATATCTGGTATATAAAAAAAAAAAAAAATTTCAAGGTCATCAGTTTTCAGTAAAGATTGGAAACAAACTTTGTTGAAAACTCATTTGGGGTGTGTCTTGTGAAGTCCCTGATCATTTTATACCACCGTAACAACATTTTTTATTTTAAAAGCAATCAACGTTCAGAACACTAATTGTGCAATTTCAACTTGCACTTGACTGGTTATTTATTTACTTTAAAATTATATTTTGAATGGGAGGTATTGGGATTTCTCCAATACATTAACAATTGTTCAAATTACTTTAAACATACACACATATATATGCATTTTTATACGAGATTCAAAGTGAACTTTTTACTATACGAAAAAAACATAAATTTACAAGAGGTTTTTAATTTAGAAAATGGAAAAAAACAAAAAAAAACTATGACACAAGGTGTACACTATCAACTGTGTTATTTTACACGTAAAACACATCAAATGAAAAATAAAGAACAACTTAGATTAATTTTTCTGATAAAACAAGAATGTTAATAAACTGGCTTTCTAAGGGATTAATAAAACATTATTAATGACAGAACACGTAGGTAATGAAAAACAAAATATTTGGAAGTAATGAGAAAATAATATTTTGTACCCGAATAAATAGAATTACTCAATATTCCTAGAACAGTAATGGTTCTAGTTTTTTGATTAATTATACTGTTAAAAAATTACTAAAGTTGTTTACTTTGTTCTTCTCCCGCAAACACGCAGTTATAAAATAAATATTGAATTTAATTTTCCTACACTTAAGAAAAGTTCAGCAGAGAAAAGGCTCCTGTTAAAAATTGAAATTACTAAAAAAAAACATAATTTTCAGATTTCAAGAGCCCTGAAGAGCATTCTCGTTAATTCCATATATGTTTAGTTATAAGTGATTATACCAAAAATTTGTTTATTCTCTCAACTGAACACCAGGAAACATTATCTTATTACTACTGAAATTATAGAAAAGTTGTCAATCCTACCCCGTATCCACAAACTTACAAAGAAACATACCGGTACACTTTCGTGTGCCCTTCCGTGGTCTGAGGATCCTGAAACGTAAAAAAATATAAATATACTGGAAGGCTATTTTTTTCACGGATATACTTCCCTCAAAATGTGAAGTAAAAAAATTCTACAATTTAGTTTTTAACGGTAAAGAAAGGGAAATTCATGCAAAACGTATTTGTGTACTATAAATTTCATTAAATTTCGAAAGATATACAATGTTGCTGATGTTACCTAATAAGAACATTAGGATAATATGCCTTCAAACTTAGTACAGTATGATATAAAGAAATGTTTACCATTGAGAATTAGGATATAAATATTTCAACAGATATACACGACACCATAGAATTTGCGAAAAGTCTACAAAGTTTCCTTCTATATATGTATATACATATATATATATATATATATATATATATATATATATATATATATATATATATACATATATATAAATATTTCACCGCTTAAAGTCGTAAACAGAAAGAGAGAGAGAGGGACACTAAAAGATTTTAAGGGATCAGATTTGAGGCAATAAATATTTGTTTTAAACATTTACTACTAGATTCTAGATTGAGCTAGATTCATTTATTCCCTATTAGATAGCTATTTTTATTTTAAAGGTGATCACAGTACGGAACACCAATTCTACAAGTCCAACTTGTACCTGACCGGTTATTTCATTTTTACAGTATACTGGATTATTTGTTTTTATTTTATATACAAAACGTAAACATTTCTAAAGTGAACAAATACTTACAAATTATTAACATAACATTATAAGGAAATGAAAAATCTGTGGGATGCAGACTTAAGCAACTTATTTTTTAAAACATTTACAGTTTCAAGGCATATTTAAAAGGTAATAAATTGTATTGGTTTATATTTAAAAAAATTATATTTCCTTTAATATTTATATTTTCCATGCTTTTAAGCCAATAAATTTTCATTTTATTTATCATCTAGAAATATTTTTAGCAATTTAGTTGTGCCATTTCATTTTTAATTTTGTAAAGTGTGGTTTTAAATAATGAACAAAATTTTTTATATATTTTTTAAAAAACTATTGTTAAATAGATGTTCAATAGATTCAAAAAGTAATTAAGAATGTTGTCCATTATATAAATATATATATATATATATATATATATATATATATATATATATATATATATATATTATATATATATATATAAATAAATATATATATATAATATATATATATATATATATATATATATATATATATATATATATTATATATATATATATATATATATATATATATATATATATATATATATATATATATATATATTATATATATATATATATATATATATATATATATATATTATATATATATGTATATAATATTATATTATATATATATATATATATATATATATATATATATATAAACACCTGGCAGCAACGTAACCTCTCAGTATGCAACCGTACTCCGAGGAGTCAGCATTGAAAATAGCATGTGAGACCTTGGCGCAACGTCTACAAAATTCCATCCGGATTGTACGGATGTATTCCTAGATGAACACTTCTAAACATTTCTCCATCCCTAAATAATACGACTTATATATATATATATTATATATATATATATATATATATATATATATATATATGTATATATATACATATATATATATATATATATATATATATATATATATATATATATATATATATATGTATATATATACATATATATATATATATATATATATATATATATATATATATATATATATATATATATATATATATATATGTATATATATAATATATATATATATATATATATATATATATATATATATATATATATATATATATTATATATATATATCTATATATATATATATATATATATATATATATATATATATATATATATATATATATATAATATATATATATATATATATATATATATATATATATATTAATTCTTTACAAAGCCCAAATTCGACCAACTATGAAATACTGCTCCCACGTTTGGGGCTCCGCTCCCAAACATACACTGCATTTGTTGGATTCTGTTCAGAGAAGAGCGGTCCGTCTGATTGGGGACCCGGAATTTACCGGCGGCCTTGATTCGCTGGAACATCGAAGAACGGTTGGCGATTTGAGTCTGTTCTACAAGTATTTTCATGGAAAGTGTTCGAAGGATGTAGCCCGCTTAATTCCTCCCAAAGCGGTGCATGTTAGAAATACACGTCGCGCTGGTGCTTCACATCCGTATGAGGTTCAGCTTGTTACTCCGCGTACGACGCTTTTCAAGCAATCTTTTGTATGGAGAACGTCATCCCTTTGGAATAATTTGCCCAGCGCTGTGTTTCCCACCGAGTACAATTTACAGCGATTCAAAAACAACGTGAATCGCTTTTTCCGCACTCGTGCCGCTCCTGGAGCGCTTTAGGGACTTCCCTGCAGCACGTGTGCTAGACCCATAAGAAAAAAAAATATATATATATATATATATATATATATATATATATATTTTTATATATGTTATATATATATATATATATATATATATATATATATATATATATATATATATATATATATATAATATATATATATATATATATATATATTATATATATATATATATATATATATATATATAATATATATATATATATATATATAATATATATATATATATATATATATATATATATATATATATTTCATATTATCGACTTTTAAATAGCGTAAGCTCTACTCTACGTCCGATCTTTTTTTTTAAAAACATCTCTCCCAGGTTATCGATTTTTGTATAAATTTTTAGAGTTCCACTTTAGGAAATGGTTTATGAAAAATCTCCTACCTAGCCGGTTATTGACTTCTAATTTATTGGGTTGGGAGGCCTCTAAGTTTTTACAGTTCTAGTGCAAGGGGATATTTCTTTTTCATCAACGAGCTATACCATGCGATTGTCTTTTGGTATCCTGTTTATTGATCTAGCTACTCCAGGTTTCAAAATACAAATAGATGTTATCTATATATTATTGTGCAAGGTAAACTTTATTTTTAATTAAAAATAAAACATCATAAATAATGTCAGTGTATGAAAGAATTATATTATATAAAATTTATAAAGCGATATATATCACTCTGTGTTAATAGCTGTTAGATTTTATTGATGGTAAATTCTGTTTATTGTTAAAATAAATATGTGCCTCATTCCAGACTAATATGTTTGTAAATGTTGAAAAATATTTGAACATGTGAATAACGTATTTAAACTTTTAAGTCGTAACATTTTACTTTAATTTTTGGACCAGCTGTAATACCTCTGGGGATATAGATATGAATCTTTACGGGAAATGCATTTTAAGGAACACGTGTGCACATTTACTATACTTGATCGTTTGAATACACTCCATCTTTACATTGTTTCTTAATGTCCATGCCCAGGCTTTCTTAAATTCGAGCCAATTTCTTTAATTTCTCGTATCTATTTTTTAATCATGTATACAATAGGGACTCTGTTTACGCTATATAAATAATATCCACACATACATTTAATAGTTAAAGTATTACTCTCTTTGCGTACGAATCCAGTACAAATTACGCATTGCATATATGAAACCAGTTTCAAATTTCATGCATTAAACAACTTGGATAATTTAAATGTATCGTTTTGCTCAACATAATAAATAATACAATTGCCGAATATTTGTTTTTAATATGAAGGTTGCTTATATCAGTTGTGGTTTTTAGGATTAGACCGTGTCAAACTAGAAGGGATTTCCAAGGTCTCGCTATGATTGCACGAGAGATTTTCCTTACTCTCCGAGAGATCTGACTGGAGTTCACCGAACGAACAGTGACCCAAAACATAAAATTTCCAACTGAAACTAAATCACATGGTGTCCTTCCTTTTGTAAATGTACTGGTACAAAGAAAAAGTAACGGCATCTCGGGTCGTTCAGTTTTTAGAAATTTAACGCTTACCAACAGATATATGAATGTGAATCACACCATCAGTTATTATTATCAACTATCTGTTATTAACTCACTAGTAGCTTTAACAATATTTGCGGAAAATTCTATATCATTAGAAAAAGATAAACTGACCAGTGCCTTAAAAAGTAATGGTTATTGCACTGTTCATTTAACCGCTTTAAAAACCCAGCTCTCAGACAAAATAATAATAAGGATCCACCAGCCAAATTGTTTAAATGATAAATGATATCAGAACCTTCGACACCTGTAGGAAAATTAGACAATGCTTGAGATCACCCAAAGACATAATTCGTTTACAAATAAGAAGTATCTACCCTACCATTTCCTGTTTCTGCTGTACGGTGTCTGTAGGAAAAACTGGAAAAATCAATAGCAGTTAGAATTAAGGAAAAAAACGTATTAAAAAATACAAATTGTACACTCAGCTGTAGCTAAACATTTAAACTCTACAGGTCATACTATCAATGTAAGAGAAACAAAAGTTCTTGCTTCTGTTTTCAATTTTTGTAAGCGAAAGTTTAGGAAATCAAACATCCTGACAACATTAATAAAGACTTGAGTTACGGTCCGCATCACATGTAGAAAACGATTATTGCTGTGGGCTATACTTCGTTGAAACCCGGTCAGGTTATATCAAATACTTGAGTTGTACTCCCTCGAGCTCATTCATTATTCTAATCCCAGAGAGCAAAAATTCCTGAAGATGCCTCGTGCATATTCGAAACATTGCTCCAATTTGACACGATCTAATTCAGGAAACCACGATTTCTCATTTATTTTTAAACTTTGACATTTATAATTGTAAATTTGTGTTGGTTAATTGTAGGTATGAGAAGTAAAGGTCCATAAAATTTTGTGTAAACAAACTGATTATTCTTTTTGCAACGATTTAATAATATACGAGTATTGTTATCAATTACATGATATTATTTTTGTATTATATTTGCTATTACTATTGTGTGCGAGAGTTGGAGGAGGGAAAATCAGTCAATTATTGTTTAACAATCACAAGTACTTCAAAAACTCACTTTATCTCCAATTATTTTGAATCACGATAGTATTAAGGGGACACAACCTAAAAGAAGACTGCCCTTCCTAATGGATATTGGCACTTCACAGTCTTAAAGGAAAGTAGGTGTACAATGGGCCTTTAAGAAGCTTAAGTACTCAAGGCTTCTTAATTATCTGCCAGTTTTTTATCTATTTGTGTATGTATAGAGACCAAGTAGTGATCGAAGATATTTTAGCAATACTGACTGTTCCACACAATGTAAATGAAGGATATCTGGAATTCTATAGAAAATTCGTGTTTTTTTTCTATCACAAAAAAATAAATCACAAAGAATTTATTGAACAAAGGCAAATAGTCAAGAAATAATCCCGAATTGTGAAGTAATAAAATTATTCAACATAACAATACGGCAAATCATAGTGTGGACAAAAAGCAATTTTAGGTCATACTGTCTAGTCACCTAACTCAGCTTCCTATAATCTCAGAGTAATTTCATAATTAAAGGACAAGGATTTTTTCAGCAAGATTGATATCAGTTAGTCCCTCAAAATTATGTCAGAAAATGAGTTCCTGGTCTGCTATGGAGTCGTACAGGATTATTAATTATAAATAGAGCACTCCTCTAACTGGCCTATCTGCAGAGTTAGGCAAAAATACTAAATACAGAAGTTGTAACGTTTTTAAACAATTTTATACGAAGTTGAAACAAAAACAATCCCGCATTGCATTTTGATATCTGATACAAAGTTTACATTTTTTAAATGGGGCACACTAACTAACTGGTAATGGTAACGTCAAGAAAAAAACTTTTTCCAACTTTGCCGACGTGGTTAGACACGTTTAGTAATACCGTAATTTGACAGTGACACTTGTTTATTAAAATTTTAATAGTACTGAGTTGAAAATAAGTGTTATTATAAAAATGATTTTCTCGAAAAGTGAAAACTGGGTTATAACAACAAGCAATCATAATGTGGAAATATACAACCATATAAAAACAAAGGATAATCCCTAGCTTAAATACATTTACAAGAACATATAACGTCATAGATCTTTTAGATTTCATTTGTTGACAGGGAGGGCTAAGCTCTCTGACTATTATTACATGAACTAATATACACAGATTTATGGTTTGGGCCTTTAGATATGTACATGTCAGTAACCTAATTAACTTACCCTAGGTAGCGGTTATATAC
>CM032446.1:201160985-201298485 GCA_019049505.1 Pachyrhynchus sulphureomaculatus
CAGTCCTTATGTACCCGATAATCTTTTAGTCATTTCCGGACATTTATCTTTTAATGACTATTATTATTTGTGTTTTTCTTTGTAAAGGTACTTTGTCTCTTGTTATTAAAATTAGGATAATTTTTTAATTTAGTGTGCTGGGAAAGTTTTTTTAATAAAAAACCCATCTTGAACCAGAATGTAAGGTTACACACAGTTAGTGCGATATTTTTCACATTTGAATAGGTTTTTTTTTTAAACAAATTTAATAAAAACATATTAGAAAAATTGTTACTTATTAAAATAACTACTTCTTGACCCCAAATATTAATTACATAGGTTTTCTCTTTCAATATTTTTCTACAATAAGTAAATATTTTAACACATGTAATCCGCTAAAATTTTATTTCCTTCGTTTTAAAGAGTACAGTCTAATTTATTAGAATATACTAAATTATTTCAAAATATGAACTTATTTATAAATTATTCAGGTAGGTTTTTAAAGTCATTTACTTTGTTCAGGTTTCTTCTAAAGACAACTTGTCGAACGCCGAAAAAAAATTATTCCTTTGATACGGTGGCAGATGCCAGGCAACGTGTTTTGTTTTTCTGTCGGGCGTCTCGGGCTGCCCATGGCTTTTGAGTTTAAGTTGGTAGAGAGTTGGGTAATTGGTATTATTTTTTTTATTGGCGTGTTCTTTTTTTTTTGATTCCTTTTTTTAGTTTAATTAGTATTTTTCCTCGGTTTGGTTGATGATGATTCTTCCAACAAATTTTTGAAAGGGCTTGACATTCTACAATTTTTTTTAGTATTAAGCATAACGATTTAAACATTTTTTTTTTCGAATATTTAACGTTCAAGCCGGAAGTAGACGGTTCACTATTTAAATGTGCTAATTTATTCGAAGATATGAGGTTACTGAGCTTCTTTTCATTATTGATTTATAATAATAGGAGCGTCTTGTAAAATCGATGTGTTTTAATTACTTCAATTTGTTTGAGAGAGAAAGCATTTATATTTTCAGCTGCTTTAAACAAATGTTGGGAAAAGACGTTTTTGTCCATGTGCCAAACTCCAGCCGCTTTAAATCCGTTCACAATGGGGCCAATGATAGCAGCTTCTCCAAATAATCTTGCAACTTGATATTGCGTTACTTGACGACCTTGATTTGTCCTCAACCATTGTTCTGTTACTTGAATATAATAACTGCTCATAGGTTTTAAAAAAACAGACACGTCCAGTGATGCAGCCGGTGAATAGTAAGGCCTGGCAGTTGTAACATTAGCTTTTGCTAGACTCAGCGCTTCTAGGTTCTTCGAATGCCTTGTATTTCCATCAATCAGAAGTAACACTTTATTTTCAGGGGCTTTACGACGCTTACAAAATTTTTCATCCAATTTACAAATAAGTGTAAGTTAATATAGCCAGTGTCTAGAATGTGACAACACTCTCAGAAGGTGTGCCTTTTCCCAATTCTGGATTTTGTCTCATTCTTGGTACAAACTATCCAGACCCACTGGCACAACACAAGGCATCTTTCTCCGCTCTAAAACTTTTTGCGTGTTTTTTTGAACGGTGAAAAATTTTCATCAACGTTAAATATTTTTGTAGACGAAAATCTATGTTTAGCTACGATTTTTTCAGAGGGTCGATTTTCTCTACTCTCCTCTACATGAAAATAATCTGTTGACGGGCAATGATTGAGTTGTTCTTCGGCGATCCAAGGAATTATTTCTTTTCAATGTCCGCCTTTTGTGGGCGGGTTGATTTTGTTAATGATTTAGTAAAAGGGGTGTTTTTTAACTTTTCAAAAATTTTTAAATTAAAAAAAAAATTAATGTGCTTCTACATGGCCCCACGTGTCACCCATTTCAATATATGTAGTGAATTTCATAACTCCCTATATATATATATATATATATATATATATATATATATATATATATATATATATATATATATATATATATGTATATATATATATGTATATATATATATATATATATATATATATATATATATATATATATATATATATATATATACACAGACCAACACATAAACATTTTTTTAAAATTATTTGCGAAATCACAATAGCTTAAATTCCTAAATTTCTTAAACTATATATGATATTATAAATTATTGGACTAATCAAGATGTGTACGTCAGTTTGATGCAAAAGTATTTTTAACTCGTTTTGATTTATTGTGTTCAGTTTATGACTGTTAGAATTCCATTAAATAAATAGTCGAGATCTTCATTAAAATTACCTTCTGTATAAAACAATTGTTGCGTTTATACTATACATCAAGATATGATAATATTGAGTAGCGATGAGCTTAACATCAACTTTTAGATCACAGGTACACCTGCGACGGTGATTTAAGTCACCGCTTCTTTTAAGAACGACTTATGTCGCTGTTTCCCACCTTCCGAAATCTCTAGAAATCCGAAACAACTGCTGCTTAATAATTAACAACGGTACCTGTCAGCCCGGCGACGACTCAGCGTTACACTACGATTCATTTTTTTATTTTAAATTTTATAACCCATTATTTCTGATATTTAGATGTATGTATATTGTTATTTGACTATTTTTTTATTCATTGTCAGAGTACTGTTGTCGTTTAATTAGTTTTTTTTTTTTATTAAGACCTTTCTGCCTAAATATACGTATATAAGTATTTACCAAAGTATTTACATATAATTTTATACAACAAAATTTAACTTTGTAGTTACTTGAGCTAACAGCGTTTTACCTTTCAACGGCGACGCGATAGTTCAACATCGTGTACCGGTGAGCCATCGGTCGTCGGCTGACTGCGACCATTCTCTGTAACTAGACGATACGCGCCGTCACCGATCATTTAGTTCAGGTCGAGCGGTTCTGCGACAGTCGCGTATGCAGCAAGTATCTAAGTCACAAGTAAAAGTCACAGATATGATAATATCGCTCATCTCTAATATTGAGTATTTCTGATGCTTAATCAAATTTCAGTTCAAAATGTGACATACTTTTTATGTATAATTTCCAGTTTTACAAGTATTCGTTATTTTAACTTTTATGGTAATTACTCATACAATCTAACCCCCGTAAATCAAAAGAACCTTTAACCAAATATTAAGCCACGAATTTTATATATTGCATTGCTGAAATAAATTAGTTTTTGTTTTATTAATTTTTAAAGCATAGTCATTTAGAGCTAGATTAAAGATCTCTATAAATTAAATTTGTTATAATTGGCATGGATCCTAAAATCTCGAGTTGTCAAGTTAACTTTTATTTTCGGCAAGGTAATATTTGATGTTGTTAATATAAGTTGAGGTCTGAGAATTTTAACACATTTTCATTTGTATCGCTTTAACCGTAAATGACAACAAATTTTCTGGCCTTGTATAAACGAGGTCATAAATTTATTGGACTTACTGATGCTATTGTCAATTTAAACTCCTTATTGTCAAATTAAACCAATTTTGAAGTTAGATTTTAAGTTAATCAGGCAGTACAAGTCAAATATGAAGAAAATTATTTTGTATCGACGATGATTTTAAAGCATTTATGTTCACTGGCCATTTTTTTAAGGCCTTAGGCCACTATAGAGGCATGAAAATGAACCAACTTTTAATTTTTTTTTTCGGGGTAAAACTTCGTTACGCGGGCTTTTCAGACAAAGGGGTTTTTTTGGAATATGCTTAAAATGGTCTAATTTTGAAAAACTTACGAGAAAATATCGGGAGGAGGCCGTTTTTGCACGTTTTTTTTTGAATATAAACATTGATACGTAAGCGTATGAAAGTCTACTATGCTTTTGATAACCGCTGATTGAAACTACTCGGGAGAACTCAGTTCGTTTAATGCATGCCCCGAGATGATTATGCTACGTTTACAGTCATAGTAAAATTCCAGCCAATAAGGAATTTTGCTGTTAGATTTTCTTTAAGGAAAACAATACGAAAAGAACAAATTACAAGGTCTTTTTTTAGAATAGGCCTAAAATGGTCTAATTTTGAAAGATTGATCAGAAAAAATCGAGGTATTGCTGTTTTTGCTAACCTGAATCATTTTTTCACATTAAGGTAGGACATTTTTATTCATGTGTTTTGTAATTGCTAATTATTTAATTCAGGTTAGTTTCAGTCAGTTTAGATTAACAAACATGGATACTCCCCGATTTTTTTTCATAAATTTTTAAAATTTAGGCCATTTTAAAGCTATTTAAAAAAAAATCTACCTTTTTTTGAAAAGCCCGCGTCCGAAATTTTACCAAAAAAAATGGCAATAAACATTTCTGTGATAAGATTAGATTATACTGAAAGAAAATTAATAATTTAGGCTGACCTCTACATTTCACCCATTAGTGTGAACGGAACCTATTCTTCTAAAAACAACTGACAGTTTCGATCGGTGGTTATCAACAGTTGTCAGTGATATAGGTTAATTTTTATTTACCAAAAAAAAGTGTAAAACCGTCTTCCCCCCGATATATATAAGTCTTTCAAAATTAGACCATTTTAAGCCTATTCTAGAAAAAACTCTTTTTCTGAAGTTTTACCAATATATTTTTTAATATAATATGTTTTATAAAATGGCGGCACAGTGCAGCTTTTTAAAAGACTTTTTTAAAAAGAAAAGGGCTCCAGAGCTTGCAACATATCTTGAGTAAATTTCATCCTGTAACAAAAAAAAAATTCTGCTTAATCTACACGCAAATAGCTAGAGAAGTACTAAGAATATTTTTAAAATATGGATTTTTCAAAAAATGGCAAGCTTTTGAAAAAAATCTCGATCGCGGAAAAAAAAAATTGACAGAAATTTGTTAATAACTTTTACAATTTTCAATATTTCGTAAAAATCATACGTATCAGAATCATACGTACAGAATCTAATGCAAAAGCTACAGTTAAAATTTGAAGCTAATCGGATAAAAATTGTTTGAGTTTTGCTGCAAGCCGATTTGAAAAACATAATTTTGAGATAAACGCGCGAGTTTCAACTACTGATTTATAGCTTTTAATATTGAAAATTGCTATAACAAATAATTTTACGATTAGTCGATACCGGCATCATATAACTGGCCTTCTAAATTGATATTTTCTTCATCTTCTGTCCTTCTCGTGGATTTGGAGGAACTTGTCGGATATTAATTTTTTCGCAGATGTGCTGACTCCCTCCGACTCCGTCTCCGCCTCGTGTTTATTCACCGGCCACCTCTTTGAAACGTTGCTCTTTCTTGCGGACCACGTGGAGCTTTTCGTGCCTTTTTTGCCACAATAAACTCTATTTTCACTCATAATTCAGTTGATTATTATAAAAACGCAACTGAATTCTAAAAAAGTTGCAAAATCACTTTTTTACAGCGTTTACTCGTACACGCGCGTGCGTCGAACTTACTGTAAACTGCGTGGTACCAACACTAAGGTGAAAAATTTGAATATAGGATAATTACTGGCGTCCTTTATTATTACGTTCTAAAAGCACATCATAAATATAGGTCTCATTTTTACTACGATAGTGAAAAATCCGAAATACGTAATTTCAGATTCCGATACGGCGTGACTTTCTTGACATAGAATGTTTAAACATATTTTTAAAAATTTACCTAAGGCCTTAAATAATTATCGACTTTATTAATAATATTATTAATAAATTTTGATATTATATTCAAATTCTTTTTTTATATTTGTAAAACAGATTTAAATTTAAGGAACTTAATCTTTTGTGTAAGTTTGTCAAGACTAATCTAATCTCTAATCCATCATTGTAATTTTTTTAAGATTCGTAATAAATATATACCGTATTGCAGAAACAAAAAGGAAGGTAAAAATAAAGATAATTTACTTTAGATTGTCTTCAAAATGGAGAATACTAGATTATCTGTCTAACCATGAAAATGATATCATACCAAAAAATAACCGGTCAAGTGCAAGTTGAACTTGCGCAATTAGTGTTCCGTACGTTGATTGCTTTTAAAATAAAAAACTTTGTTACAGAGGTATAAAATGATCAGTGACTTCACAAAACATGCCCCAAATAAGTTTTCAACAAAGTTTGTTTCCAATCTTTACTGAAATCTGATGACCTTGAAATTTTTGTTTTTTTTTTTAAATACCAGATATATTATTAACTCGTGATAATTTTCGTTCAATCTACACCCCGTGGAGGATATTCCAGAATTTTTTCAAAATTTTTTGATCAGTACATTTCGAGATAAGGCGGGGGGACAGCGATTTTTCGCGATTTTTTAAAAATAATACGAAGAAAAGTGCGCGCAAGTATTATTACATTATATATATATATATATATATATATATATATATATATATATATATATATATATATATATATATATATATATATATATATATATTTTACTCGTGTTTTCACAAGCTTTCATTTGACACCACACTCGATGACCTAGTAAAAATTTTTTTTTTTCACTTCCGATTTCACCCCCCAAAACTAACCCCTTAAGTCAAAATTTAACATTCAAAACTACATGGCTCTGATGAGGCCATCAATTCCTATATTATTACCAAATTTCAACCTTCTATATCAGAGAGTTTCGGAGAAAATCGAGTGTGACAGACAGACAGACAGGCACCAAAGGCATCTTATAAGTGTTGGTGATGGTATTTGATATAGGTTCACATACCTCATAAGGCTAAGTTGTATGTAGCCTTATGAGCCAATAAGAGCATGAAAACACGATTTCCAGATACCTACTTAATTTTAAATTTTATGTACATATCTATTCATACCTAGAAGACATTTTAAAATTTTTTCATGTTCATAAATGAAAATACCTTACCTAATATTAATTGCAAATGCTAAATGTCAATAAGTTAAACATAAAACATATAAACGCGAACATAAATAATATACATATAAACACTTGAAAGAAAATACAGTCCATATTAGAAATATAGCAAAATTCATTGTGTTATTTAAAACATCGAAATATAAGTTGAACATTCTAAACATAATGTTTAAACGAAAAGTCCATACGGCGATTTTTTAAATTTGTTAATTTGACAATCACTCATTAATCAAAATTACTAATATCCTCTATTATTTGCTTTTCTATTGACGACATTCCCAATGCTGAGAGTCTTTTTTCGTTCATGGTACTTCTCAAAAACGACTTAATTCTTTTTAAAGTGGAGAAATTTATTTCAGCTTCAGCAGTTGTCATCGGAATGGTAATAATTAGCTGCAGTAAAGTGTACGTTGCGGAAAATACATTTTGTAAATTATTTTCGATTATAAATCGCAAAAAATGCACCCCTCCTGGCAACTTTCTAAAATCTGGCCGTTTATACATAAGTTAAGGTTCAGTTTGTCCAAAAATGAATATGCCTGAACTATATCATTTAAATAGTGCGATGGGAATTTATTTTCAAACTTCGAGAACTTAGAAGACATAAACAGAAGCGAATCACTTAGATGACTATTAAATGAAAACCTTTCCTTAATTTGAATTAATATATAATCACATACTTCTTTTGCTGCAACTACTTTCGTTAAATAAGGTTCTTCCTTACGTCTTTTAATCGGAAAATGAACTACATCTTCAATTAAAGTAGGAATTTATTCAGCATTTTGTCTGTCAATCACTATGCATTTTTCAAATATATTAATTGCTGTGGTTACCTGTGCAAGATCAGAAGTCGATTTTTGCAAACTGTTGTATAGGATATCGACGTGTGAGATAATTTTATGAAAAAATGTTAGCTAGAATACAAATTGTGGATCGAATAACTTTCTACGGATTGCAGAGGCTTGACTAATTGTGGTAGACTGTTTTGAAGTATTCTCTACCTTCTCCATACATTCGATAAATGCTTCTCTGTTCTCAAAAATAATATTTATAACTCTGCTTTTAAAAAGCCACCGTATCGTAGAAGTTCTTGGAATATGGCAGCGTATAACTTCATTTAATATTTCAACCCGCTAAGGAGAATTTGAAAAAAAATTCGTAATATCTGTTATATTACAAAAGAAAATACGTACTTCTGCATTCTGGCTAGTTGCATGAGCTAAAATTTAATTGATGAGCATAACATAATAGTCGTATTTATAATCATCTTGAATAATTCTGTTTACTTCACCATGGCGGCCACTCCACCAGCATTTGCTCCATCATAGCTTTGTGAAATTAATTTATTTGGTGTATCTGTAACTTTGAGCAAAACGTCTTTAATACAATTTACTAAACTAACTGCATTATAATCTTGTGGTTTCAAAAAAGCCCAAAATCGTTCAGTTGGGGTACCGTCTTTTAAAATGTATCTGAAAACTACTACCATTTGAAACTTACAAGAAATATCTGTGGTCTCATCTGCTATAACACAGATGAATTGGGCGTCTGCTATTTCATTCTTTATATATTCGTGGCAAACTTGTAGCATGCAATCTAATAATTAGTTCTGAATTATTTTTGAAGTACCTTTGAAGACCGTAGATGAAAGATGAAAGTTAAGTATGGTGATGTACACATTGTCACATCAGCAAGTGTGCGAATGAAGTATAAAATTCTCAAGTTATGTTCACATCGAGTTGGACCACTACATGTTTAAGAAAATCACAGTCACCAGCATCTTTGGATCTACTGAAGAACCATCTTAGATCTGCAATAAGAATAAAACTATGTGGATTGGTGTCTGCAGGTGTAATTTGCAGTATGACAATGCTCGGTCGCATACTGCCTCTGTAACAATGGCGAGTATTGAAGACCTACATTTTGAGAATCTGCCAGAACCTCCGTACTCCCTATATGTGGTGATTGTTGCATATTTTTGCCGCTTCAGGAGTCACTGAGGGAAAATAAGTTACGATAAAATAAAGAGGTACATCAAGCTGTGGATGAGAATTTTTTTTCCCCAGGAATTCAAGGGCTTCTTAAGTATTGAAGGACTTATATTGGGTGTGAGGGAGATTATGAAGAGATGTGTTTTCTCTCTGAGTGATAAATTATTTTTGAAAACATTTTTAAGCCTTCTATATAACTGACCCTCGTATAAAACAGGTTGTGTGTACTTTATCTATGCGTATGTGGAATGAATGTTGGAGGTATGTAATCATAGGGACCTTATTGAAAATCTAACCCAATTATTGTATAGAATTTTTATTATTTGTTTAACACAACAGATAATTTTCTGGAAAGTAATATCACTATAATTAGTAGTTCCGTGTTTCCTCGCAAGCTTCAATCATCCATATCTTGTTCAGTCGAGAAAGCAACAAAAGAAACATATAAAACTTTTAAACAAGTTTATTTCTTAAACAGTAACAAATAATACCTTAGAACTCTTAATCTAATCAATTTAATATGAAAAATGACGTAATAGAATAGTTTAAATTCAGTTTAAGGTATGCGTTTATATTATACTTATATACAAGTCATTAATTGTGAAAAAATGTTGGTCCTTCAGAGTATGTATGATGCAAAATATTCTGACACTTTCCCTAATATCATGCTTACTTAAATTATGATTTTCGTTAATATTTTTGGCGATTGCACCGAAAGATTCTAAGGGTAGTATTTTACTCACAATATCTTGATTTCATACATTTTTGGAACGTTATGTTACTAAAAACATTTTAAGATAGACACGATTATCATCAACTGTTCTGGCATCGTCAGATGACAGTTAGGTCTTAATTTTATTTGTTTTTTATAATGTTGTCGACTTGTCGGGAAGAATGTTTATCATTAAAAATCTCTTTGTGAAAGTAACGAACATGTTTGCTACCCCCACCACAATGTATAACCGGCAGGAGAGCTTAAATTAGTTTTATGTTAACAAATAAAGCCCATCAGTAAGCATATCAAACTGTCCATTGCCCATCATTGACTGATGTTAAATCAATGTTTTAAATAACATGATGAATATTATTAGCGACGATCAATAGGGCTTAGGTAAGCAAATACCACAGGAGATGTTCTGATTTATGTAACACATGTTTGGAATAACGCAAATAAACATTTTAGAGATTCTCAAGCAGTTGCCCTAGATATATAGGCATTTGGCCGTGTTTAGCATGACGGATTGATAGCTAAGCTACGCTCTTATGATATGTTTGAAAAGTTTTATTTATGACTCTCGTGTTTTCTCAAAAAGCATTCTTTGCAAGTGACAGTCGACGGATTTTTTTCTAATACCTTTACTATCAACGCCGTTGTGCCTCAAGGCTCCATACTGTCTTCTACTTTATCTCTCATTTGCTTTAACCATCTGCGGGAAACGACCAAGAATTACAATTCACTTTGAACCCTCGAATATCGGCTAAGACAGCAGAAAGTCGTTCAACTTAACAAAGATGTGGAAGAAATTCTTACTTGCATTGTCAATGATCAAACAGAATTTAATGCTACAAAAACCTAGGCGGCAATTTTTTCTAAAAAAATTGCTGCTAGGAATACACGTCGAGCTAATACTTCACACCCGTATGAGATTTAGCTTGTCACTACTTGCAGAAGTCTTTTATACCGAGAACCTCACCCCTTTGAAATGATCTGCCCAGGACTGTGTTTCCCACCGCGTACAATTGACAGCGATTCAAAACCAACGTGAATCGTTTTTTCCTCATATGCGTCGCTCCTACAGCTCTTTAGGGATTTCTCCGAAGCACGTGTACTATGCCCATAAAAAATCTGAAAATCTATTCAATTACATGATTGGCATCAAGAGAACTGAGCTTTTTTTGTAAAATAGAAAAGGTAGTAGTTCATTTAACTTGAATTACTGATTTGTGTACTCAATATGTAATATAGAGCTGGTTTATCACATAAATAATACATAATGAGCATCCCATTCTTTCTCGAATTACAAAAGTTAAAAATAATTAACACAGTTCAGGGCATAATTATTATACAAACTGTATTGAAAAATGAGGGATAATTTTTGAAAACAACCTACACTTATATCACTTCTAGATCCAAAAATAAGTGTAGGTTGTAGACCAGTTGGGCCAAGGGAGGTCGAAAATTTGTAGTCCCGTAGGTTGAGTTGGGCCAAAAATATGAAGGGTGAGAATTAGGGCCCAACTCGACATCAGAGAAAGGGTTAGGTAAAAACTAGGCTGATGAACAAACCCACATATGGGGCGCATTCTCACTAATATAAGTTTCAAGCAAATAGTCCCAAAATTTTACTGTCTCATCGGCTTCTAACATACTTAACAAATCAAAATCGAATGAATCGCCCACTGTGTGGCGGCCCGTGGCTCCGTGGTGTAGTACCTTGCTTACGGTGCAGAAGGTCGAGGGTTTAATCCTGCAGGTCGGTATACTTATTTATTCAATTATTTAAGTACAGTCTCCACAGAACATAGTTGTTCGCAGGAATGCAATAACGTCCGAGGCAGCATTACTGCATTGTCTAAAAAATGCTGTGAAATACAGAACGTTGACGGGTATTAGACATCCTCGCCGATATCCTTAGGATATGAAAAAGGGCAAAATCTTTATTCAGGCGGGGAGGTAAACGATAAAAAAAAACTTCGCTGGGATTCAAAAACTGCAGTCCAAAAAAGTATTCTAAGGATTTTCCTAAGTGAGAATTATTTGTGTCTTCGGTAGCTAGACCTAAAGATTTTATCTTCCTGTACCAAGCTTAACACAAGTGAAATCTGCATCCCATAATATGACAGTTTTCCCGTATCTCGGTTGCAGCGCTATGAAGAGATAATTCAAAATCGATGACAATATTATTTAGTTGAAATTGAAAGTTATTTTCAGTGTACTTACCAGGTGTACAAGCATGAAATGCTGATTTTTTTTTTCTAAAAAAAATATGTTAAATTCGGAAGAATGATAAAAAGTGCTTTATTCAAAGTATGCTCCATCGGTTGTTATATATTTTTCTCATCTTTCGGGCAATTTGTAAATACCACGCCAGTAAAAATCTTCCCCTTTTACTGCGAACCATTCATCGAGCCATTTTTTCACACGAACCAAAGCGCTGCTCAGCAAGTGCGTGACCCATCGATGCAAATAAGTGGTAATCGGAAGAAGCCAAGTCTGGTGAGTAAGCCGCATGAGGTAGAACTTCCCAGCTAAGTGCTTCCAACGTGTCGCGAACTGGTTTTGCCGTATATGGAGCATTGTCATGAAGAAAAATAACTTTGTGTTGCCTCTTTCGGTATTCTGGCCTTTTTTCAAGCCGCGAACGGTTCAAATCGGTCAATTGTTGTTGGTAACGTTTAGTATTAACCGTTTCCCTAGGTTTTCACAGCTCATAATAGACCACGCCCCTCTGGTCCCACCAAACACAGAACATCGTCTTTCTGCCAAAGAGATTCGGCCTTGCGGTTGATGTGGATGGTGCGCCTGGGTCTACCCATGATTTTTTGCGCTTGGGATTCTCAAAATAAATCCACTTTTTATCCCCTGTAACTATACGATGCAAAAACGACTTTCTTTTGTACTGAGCGAGCAAAATGTCACACGTGTTTTTGCGCTTTTCCATTTACCTGTCGTTCAACTCATGTGGTACCCATCTACCGGTCTTCTGAACCTTTTCCATCTCTCGTAGCCGATTGGAAACAGCTTGTTGACTAACGCCCAATTGCTCGGCGAGTTATTTTTGTGTTTGCAAATCATCTTTGTCCAACAATGCCTGCAATTCCACATCTTCGTATTTTTTTGGTAGTTTTTCCACGTTCCTTCTCTGCAACACCGAAGTCACCACTTTTGAAACGCCGAAACCAACGTTCACATGTATCTTACGATGGAGCATATTCACCATAAGCTTCTCGAAATAATCGGTATGATTCAACAGCAGTTTTCTTCAAATGAAAATAAAAAATTAATGTTGTCCGCGAATGCTCTTTGTTCGGTATAAATTTCGACGTATTGAACACAAAATACAACACTATGCACACACTTTTCCAATTTATCACTTGTGCACGTCTGACACTTGTTGATGACACAACAAAATGGCGCAGTGTCAAATCTTTATAGCACAAACTGCATTGGTGCACCATCTGTTGTCTAAAATCCGCATTTCATACTTGTACACCTGGTATCTATTACTAACTTAAATAACATTTTATACACATTTTTCTCATGCTTGATAATGATGATAATAAACAATACACTAAGGGTACATAATGCCCATTTTTGAAACCATGAATTGTAAAATATTGTGTAAAATATCTCGCAGAGAAATCAAGCGTACACAGTCTCCACAGAACATAAGAAACGCTACGAGAAAATTATAATTTTTTATTTTCTGTCATTAATTAATAAAATAGATTCGTCTTTATTTGTCTATAGTTCACTCGTTTCAAAAACTTCACTTTGTGTTCAGGGCAATGGTGGCGTTTTACTTCGTCTACTTCTGTAAATATTTCTTTAGATTTTATCAATATCGTCCGTGGTCATTTCTTCAAACGCTACACCATTATCTCGAAGTTCTCGATGAATTACTCTAGCTAATTTTTCGTATAAATTGTTCAGAGCTTTTTTTTAACTGAATTATTTAAAGTTTGTCTTTGAAGAGGACCATGATTATGGTTTAAATCAGAATTTAAAACAATACTGAAGTCGTTACAGGCGGTATAAACTGTTACAGCACATTTAGATTTTTTATTGACGGAGCTCCATCGTACCGTTGAATCTTTTAAAACATTTGTAACGCAAAATTTGAAATTCCGAATTACTAGGAGTTCTTTGCCTTTCTCGCTAACAATACACTTAACTTCCATAGTAATTATTATTTGCGATCTAACACATACAACGATCAACTCTAATTTTCGAAAATATATATCTGTTTCCTCCCCAAAAATGGTTTATTATCTATAATGGAAGTACCTAATAAGTAGAGACCGGATTATATGCATTTGCATATTTTCGTATGCATTTGCATATTTAGACCATTCTTACCGATTATTACATATTTTACCCAAAATCTAGTAATGATACATATTTTCCCTATATTTACAATATTTTCTCGGATTACTAGGCAATTGAATTGTTCAGGAGTGTTGTTAATGTCGCCGTCTGGAACCGATCTTATCGCCGGAATATTACCTGCAATAGTCTAAACATCAATTAAGTTATAGTGCCGAGGGAATACCCAAAATTACGACGGTATTTTATTCCTTTGTTTCTTGGTCGGGATATTAAGTGATAAGTAGTTAGTTTCTAAGAATATTTGTTTGAGCGTGGATCAAATTAACAATTTTCTCGAAGACGAATTTTTATTTTAAAACAAGATATCAGTTTTAACATTATTGTTGACGCGCTTACATCAGTGTAGTCTTTTTGCAATTTTTAACGTGTTGTGTTAAAGTTTAACGTGTACCATGCCACCCGCAAAAAAAGTATCTCTTCGTGAGTAGCTGGTTATCCTGGAACATTTACATACGACGGAAATGTTTTGTATTGTCGAGTTTGTGAGAAAAATGTTTCGTGCACAAAATAGTTTCAAATTGACCAGGATGTCAAGACAAGTCTTCATATCGCAGGATTGCAAAAAAAAGACCCACGACAACAACTTATAACAGCAGCAAGTAGCAGTGATTCCACTTCTATAGGCAAACAAAAAATCACTTGAGCATGGATTTATGTAAACCTTTGCTTGCAAGTAATATTCCTCTCCACAAACTTACAAATCCTACATTGAAAGATTTTCTGCGAAAATATTGCTTGAATCAACAAATACCAGACGAATCAACACTGCGTAAAAATTACATACCAATAATTTACCAATGGAAGAAATACGTAATGAACCTAAAGGATGACATTATTTGGATTTCAGCTGTTGAAACTACCGACAGTTTTGGTCGCTATATTGCGAATTTAATTGTGGGTTCATTAAGATTAGAGCCTTCTTCTTCCTATTTGGTGGCCTGCAAAGAACTTGACAAGACAAATCAT
Source organism: Pachyrhynchus sulphureomaculatus (assembly GCA_019049505.1). Taxonomy (NCBI): domain Eukaryota; kingdom Metazoa; phylum Arthropoda; class Insecta; order Coleoptera; family Curculionidae; genus Pachyrhynchus; species Pachyrhynchus sulphureomaculatus. The sequence continues at coordinate 201,175,851 of CM032446.1, forward strand.
TCTACGATCGCCAGATTTGTGAATGAGGGTATTAAAAGAATATTTCCTGAATCTTCTGCAGATGAAAGAGTGTTTATATTTCTCTCAGATGCTGCTCCCTATATGATCAAGGCAGCCAAAGTCCTCCAAGTATTTTATCCAAAAATTCATGTGACGTGCTTTGCTCACGGAGTCCATCGACTCGCTGAAGAAGTACGATCCACGTTTGGAAATGTAAATATACTGATTTCATCAGCAAAGAAAGTGTTTCTTAAGGCATCTGCTCGCAATAACGCCTATAAAGAAAAACTGCCAAATGTGCCTTTACCTCCCGAACCAGTGGTAACTCGATGGGGAACATGAATTGAAGCTGTACTATTTTACAATGAACATTTCGAGGCCATCAAAGGTGTAGTAAATGACTTCGATAGTGCAGAGGCTGTGGCAGTTCGTCAGTCCAAGGAAGCATTTAACGATTCTGATAGTAAAAAAAACATAGCTTTGATTAGCACTCACTTTTCCCACATACCTGCAGGTATTAAAAAGCTTGAAACTCGAGGTTTGGCGTTGACCGAATCAATTCAGTTAAAGAATAAAATCCGTCAAACAAACTCCACATTGCCAGATGTATTCCCGCGTAGAGTTAAAGAACAGTTTGAAAACATTTTGTGCAATAACCCAGGCTTTAAACCTTTGTGTCAAATTGATAGTTTTATTAATGGGACTGGTGAACTTTTGCCAGAAACAATAAGTGTTAACATAGCACCCAAATTCAAATACTGCCCAGTTACCTCACTGTATGTGGAACGGTCTTTTTCCACTTATAAACATATTTTAAGTGATCGAAGACACAATCTTACTACCCAACATTTGGAATAATACCTTATTATTTACGTGTACAAGAATACAAATGTTAAATAATTTTAAAAAATGTTAAATAATTGTTAGTTAAATTTAAACATCGCCCATAACTTGTTAATTACTACTTTTATTATTATTTAGTATTGCATATTTTGACCCTTTTCATGCATATTTTAAGCATTTTTCACGCATATTTGCATGCATATTTCAAGATTTTTATGTGACATATAATCCAGTCTCTACTAATAAGTAATAAATATTCTTATGGTTTTATTAGAGTTTGGCCTAACTGCCTCATGGTATTAACGGACCCCTTTGCAGCGTAAAGGATTACTCAGAGACTTCCTTGCCCAATTGACCGACCCGACCTCGAATGATACAACTTGAAGTAAAATAACACACTTTCTTACCTTAGGTTGTAGAAACTAGTTGCCGCCATTTTGCGCTCGTATAAAATTGTTTCTCCTTCACAATCGTTAGCTTAAATAGCACTCATAATTTAACATGTTTTTTATTATAAAAATTGTGTCAAAACTTTCTGGTATTTAATAATGAAGGGAAGGTATGTGTCATTCTTCAATAGAAAGTAAATAAATAAGGCAATAATATAATTAGCTAAGTTCTTTTTCTATATTCTAAATTAATGTATAATTTTAATGTTGCCAGTTACAACTGGACTATTTTAAAATAAACAAATAGCTTTAATTAAAATCAATTTTGAAAGAGAAATTAATTTTATTGTACCAAAAAACGTAACAATGACTGTGTTTTATGGAAAAAGACGTCATTCAAATCGAGAATTTATCGTTAATGTTTTCTTTTGTAGGTACAAACATAAACTTGTTAAGAAACTTCTTTCAAAATGAAAACGTAATTAAAATATAATAAAAGGGATATTTTTTTAAGGTCCTGTCTAAGTAATTATTTCCATTCCTATTTTTTGAATTTTCTGTTCTGACATACTGTTGTCTAAAAATAATTTGAAGTTAGTTAAAAATGTATCTCTGATAGGAGATTATTAGACGCATACGAAAATATGGCAATTAAAAAGTGTAAAATTTTTATTTTTTTTTATGTGTCTAGCACACGTGCTGCAGGGAAGTCCCTAAAACGCTCCAGGAGCGGCACGTGTGCGGAAAAAGCGATTCACGATTTGTTCTTGAATCGCTGTAAATTGTACTCGGTAGGAAACACAGCGCTGGGCAAATTATTCCAAAGAGATGATGTTCTCCATATAAAAGACTGCTTGAAAAGCGTTGTACGCGGAGTAACAAGCTGAACCTCATACGGATGTGAAGCACCAGCGCGACGTGTATTTCTAACATGCACCGCTTTGGGAGGAATTAAGCGAGCTACATCCTTCGAACACTTTCCATGAAAATACTTGTAGAACAGACTCAAGTCGCCAGCCGTTCTTCGATGTTCCAGCGAATCAAGGCCGCCGGTCAATTCCGGGTCTCCAATCAGACGAACAGCTCTTCTCTGAACAGAACCCAACAAATGCAGTGTATGTTGATCGAATTTGAGCTTTGTAAAGAATTAACAATTGGTGTGGAGTGTAAAGCTTTCTGGTTCGAAATAGTATTCCCAACTTTTGAGAAGCTCTCCTTGCTATGCCTGCAACACGTTCAATCCAGGACATATTTACTCCCAAATTAACGCCCAACAAATTCAGCGACGATGTTAGGGGAATGGAGTGCCCCGACATAACTATGTCAGGTTCAGCAACGTTAACTTTTTTTAGAAAAAACTGCCGCCTAAGTTTTTGTAGCGTTAAATCCCACTTCGTTACTGTCACCCCAAGATAGAATTTCTTCCAGGTCTTTGTTAAGTTGAACGACCCCCTCTGTCTGCGTATATTCGCCTGAGCAGCCGATATCCGAGCGTTCAAAGTGAATGAAGAGACAAGCGTACTGTCATCTGCAAAACTGTAGATTGGATTCCCGGTCTTTTCCAGTAGATCGTTAATTTAAACGAGAAAGAGGGTAGGAGACAGTATGGAGCCTTGGGGCACACCGGCGTTGATAGTGAAGGTGTTAGAAAGAAATCCGTCGACCGCCACTCGTAAAGAACGCTCTCTGAATAAACATGAGAGCCACAAACAGAACTTTTCAGACATACCGTAAGAGTGTAGCTTAGCCAACAGTCCAACGTGCCAAACACGGTCGAATGCCTTGGATATGTCAAGAGCAACCTCTCGAGATTCTCCAAAGTGTTCAATTGCGTTCTTCCAAACATGTGTTACATAAGTCAGAAGATCTCCTGTTGATCTATGTTTACGAAAGCCATATTGGTGATCGCTAATAATATTAAATCGTACAAGATATTTTAGAAGATGCTGATTGATAACCTTTTCCATGACTTTCGATATTATTGAAAGCAGTTTAGGTATCGGCTGAACTGTGGCACATTTCCAGCAGGACGGAAATATTCCCTTTCTGTAGGATAGGTTGAAAAGTCTACAGAAAACTGGTGTTAGTTCCCTTGCACAGTTTTTCAGAACTATAGCAGGTATTCCGTCAGCGCCAGAAGCCTTTTTGATGTCTAGCTTCATTAAAATACGCTTTATGATACGCTGTCTGAAGACAACATCGGGCATCTTTGACTGCAATATGGGAATAGTAGGTGGTGTTTTTCTTTGGAAATCGACAGTAGAATGTGAAGCAATGAGTTCAGCCAACAAGTTCGCTCTGTCAACAGGTGTGGTTGCAATGGAATTATCTGGCCATGTGAGTGGTGGTATGTTGGATTTGGTGAAATTTTGACTAACTGCCTTAGCGACTGACCAAAAGGACCTGGAATTGGTAGGACAAGCGAGAAGAAGCGAGAATAGTCTAAATAAGTGCTGTGGGCCTGTTCGCCACTTTTTTTTGAATCACAATTTTAGAAGTTTAGCCAGTCATGGTTAGTGAAACGTACATTGGATGTAGTGAGGATAACTGTTGTTTACTGATACATTAGTTAAATTATTATAGTTAAATGCAATTTAGCAACATTGAAAATGTAACGAAAATGGTTAGGTCTTTTTATACACTACAATAATTTTGTGTTGCTTAATAATGTCATATTATGTATAATTATAATAAAGCAAAAATGAGAGTATGGTAGTCAGCCTAAATGGGTGGTATTTTGTATATTAATTAATTTTTCTTGCAATCCAACTCCTCGTTTCTTAAGTTCAGGTTTTAATAATACAGTGGCTTTTTCTTAAATATCTCACTTAATTAACTATTTTCCTGTTCTACATACCAAGAAAATTGTTTCAGACTAAACTTAATCTTAAAACATTTATAAGGAAGCCAAATATGATAACAAAAAATTTGTTTGTTAAATTTAACAGATTACAAAGCTAACTAGGATTTTTTTTTAAATGGCATCCTCTACATATGAGCACACCATTAAGTAGCATTTTGCAACGCATTTACACAAATATATACCACTTGATAGTTATTTTCCGTCGTTACCGATATACAAAACATTCAAGTTATTAAACTGAATATAAACTTATAAATGACTCACCTGATTTACTATTTGGGGTAGAAAAAGAAAATACTCATAAACTTAGCTTTTTAGGAGGAAGCCAAATACAAGACACACTATTTATCACTTGTCAAATTTGACAGTTTATAGAACCAACTAGAATTTTCTTAAACGGCACCCTATACATGTGAGCACACCATTAGATAGCATTTTCTAGTCCATTTTTAGTGTTCCGTACGGAACACTTTTAAGATCACTTCGGTATCCGTCTGTCTGTCTGTCACACCCAATTTTCTCCGAAACTGTTTGACATAGAAAGTTAAAATTTGGCACTAATATAGGAATTGATGGCGTCATCAGAGCCGTGTAGTTCTGAAAGTTAAAATTGACTTAAGTTTTGGGGGGTGAAATCGGAAGTGAAATTTTTTTTTTGCCAGCTCATCTAGTGGGGTATCAAATGAAAGCTTGTAAAAAGACGAGTTCAAAAATATGTATAATGTAATACTTGCGTACAATTCTCTTCGTATTATTTTTAAAAAAGTGCGAAAAGCCGCTGTTCCCCCACCTTATCTCGAAAAGTACTGACCAAAAAACTCCGAAAAAATTCTGGAATATTTTCTGCAGGGTGTAGATTGGACGAAAATTATCACGAATGCATTACCTTTTATAATTTATCTAGTATATATATTAAAAAAAAAAAATCAAGGTCATCAGTTTTCACTAAAGACCGGAAAAAGACCTTGTTGAAAATTCATTTGGGATGTGTTTTGTGAAGTAACTGATCATTTTATACTTCCGTAACGAAAATTTTTATTTTAAAAGCAATCAACGTACGGAACACTAATTGCGCAAGTCCAACTTACACTGGACCGGTTAGTTTTTAAATGAGATGCAAAAATATATCACGTGATATTTATTTTCAGTCGTTACAGTTATACAGGGCATTCAAGTAATGGAACTAATTTTTGAGTTTTAATTGGCTCACTTAATTTACTCTTTTAGCAATAAACTTAGGTTCTCGTGAGGAACCCAAATATGACAGCAAAAAATTTGTTGCTTTTCCAATCGTATGTCGTTCTAAAAAATCAAGTTGACTTTTTAATCTGTCAAATTTGAAAGATGACAAATTTTTTATTATCATATTTGGCTTCCTCATTAAAAATTAAATTTAATAGCGAAAGAAATTTTTCGATATGCCAAATAAGAAGATAGGATGAGCCACTTACAAGTTGTAATTCGGTTCAATAAACTGAATTCTCTGTATATCGGTAACAACTGAAAGTAAATATCAGGAATTATATATTCTTGTAAACGTAGAAGAGGTACTATACTGATCAAAGTAATACGATTACTACACAAATATTAATACATATAAGTTCTATTACTATGTTATTATATATTCTTGATACTGATCAAAGTAATAAGATTATATATTGATACATATAATTTCTACTATTATGCTAGTCACACTTAAGAAAGAAACGTTAAGACAGTATGGAAACAAACTCTTCAAAAATAAAACTAATACCAAACTTAAAAACTAAAACCTGGAGTAATAAACATTTTTTAACCTTTTTTTTCAAATTCTTTGTCCGGTAGATCTCTAATATTTAACGGTCCAGTATCCAGGTCCCGCTTGACATCTCTTCAGCCTCTAATATGTTGGAATTAGACTCTCCTTATGCCTGGTGTCATGGCTTCTGTAGGAATGAACATGTTGCTTTAAGAACCAGAGAATCTTATGAATGTTCGATGAAGGAACCGTTAAAATTCTGAGCGATACATACAGGGTGCCCATTTGTATGGAATAATGATTCCACAGTTATAGGGTGTTATACGACGCACATGTTAACATTGACAATAAAATGTTTTGAACTGCCAGTTCGAAGAAATTACGCCATCTTGATTTATTTTAAAATGGAAAGCCCTGTATATTATTTTATTTTTAAAAATTCTAGATATTATTTGTCTAATATATCATATGTCTAAGTTGAACTGTTTTGGGATTATTGTCATTTGAAATTTAAAATAAAAGAAAGACAAAAAACTATTAATAAATACTCTAGGTTTATTTTGAAGGTAATAATTGCTCAAAATGATCCAGAGTGATCTGTGCTACTTCATATTAAATTCTCTGTTGTAAATCTTCTACAGTTTCAGGTCGACTTCGGTAAACTTTGGTTTTCAAATGACCCCATAAAAAAAAGAGTGGCGTAAGGTCGAGACTCCTTGCAGGCCATTCTACAGCACCTCTTTTGCCTATCCATCGATTAGGAAAAATCGCATTCAAATATCTACGAACATTGATTTCATGGTGAGGAGGTGCTCCGTCCTGTTGATACCACAGATTCCTGTTAGGGATATCCAAATTATTTTCATCGGGAAAAAGACCTTTTTTTTTTTTTTTTTTTTTTTTTTTTTATTGGTCTAGCACACGTGCTGCAGGGAAGTCCCTAAAGCGCTCCAGGAGCGGCACGAGTGCGGAAAAAAGCGATTCACGTTGTTCTTGAATCGCTGTAAATTGTACTCGGTGGGAAACACAGCGCTGGGCAAATTATTCCAAAGGGATAACGTTCTCCATATAAAAGATTGCTTGAAAAGCGTTGTACGCGGAGTAACAAGCTGAACCTACACATGTTGGAATAACTTGCTCTTGGAGTAACTGTAAATACCGTTGACCTGTAAGATTTCCATCGATAAAAAAGGGACCAATGATATGACGTCCACAAATCCCTGCCCACACTTTATCTTTTATGGTCTTTGAGAATGACTGTCGAGATTCTCAGTAGACTAGTACAGGTAGTTATGCCTGTTAATTCTTCCGTTAAGATAAAATGTGGCCTCGTCGGAAAAAACAATAGTATGAATTAGGTTAGGATCATTATTGAGTCGTTCCATCACGACCTCGCAAAATTCAACGCGTCTATCGTAGTCATCTTCAGATAATTCTTGCAATAGAATGGGTTTATATGGATGCAATTTTTTTTCATTTAGTATACGACTTACTTATGTTGTAGCCTAGACAAAGCTGACGAGTGGCTGTATGGGGATTTTCTGTAATTTTCAATAAAACATCTTTTTATCATCGCTTGTTTTAACTTTTGTAGGTCCAGATTTAGGACGATCCTTAACATGACCCGATTGTCTAAATCGTTTTAATGTTTTGCTAACTACGGATTGGGTAATAGGTTCTCGATTCGGATATTCTGCGTTAAAAAGATCACACACCTCCTGTTGTGTTCTCCTACGGTCTCCATAACCGACATCATTAACAAAGTGATTTTTTCAGTTAAATGTACTCTTATGATATTATGCGCTCAAATTGCAGCAATAAACGTTTTCATCAATAAATGATTTTTAAACGTTAATGTTAAGTCGTTACCTGACAGTAAATGTTTGACACAAGCCAGCTTAATTTTTAGTGTTCCGTACGGAACACTTATAAGATCACTTCGGTGTCTGTCTGTCTGTCTGTCTGTCTGTCTGTCTGTCTGCCTGTCTGTCTGTATGTCTGTCTGTCTGTCTGTCTGTCTGTCTGTCTGTCTGTCTGTCTGTCTGTCTGTCTGTCTGTATGTCTGTCTGTCTGTCTGTCACACCCGATTTTCTCCGAAACTATTTGACATAGAAAGGTGAAATTTGGTAATAATATAGGAATTGATGGCCTCATCAGAGCCATGTAGTTTTGAGAATTAAATTTTGACTTAAGGGGTTAGTTTTGGGGGGTGAAGTCGGAAGTGAAAAAAAAAATTTTTACTAGGTCATCGAGTGTGGTATCAAATGAAAACGAGTAAAAAATATATATATAATATTATACTTGCGCGCACTTTTCTTTGTATTATTTTTAAAAATTCGCGAAAAATCGCTGTCCCGGGCCTTATCTCGAAAACTACTTATCAAAAAATTTCGAAAAAATTCTGGAATATTCTCCACGGGGTGTAGATTGAACGAAAATTATCACGAGTGCATTACCTTTAATAATTTATATGGTATATAAAAAAAACAAAAATTTCAAGGTCATCAGATTTCAGTAAAGATTGGAAACAAACTTTGTTGAAAACTCATTCGGGGTGTGTTTTGGGAAGTCACTGATCATTTTATACCACCGTAACATAAATTTTGACTTAAGGGGTTCGTTTTGAGGGGTGAAATCGGAAGTGAAAAAAAATTTTTTTTACTAGGTCATCGAGTGTGGTGTCAAATGAAAGCTTGTGAAAACACGAGTAAAAAATATGTATATAATGTAATACTTGCGCACACTTTTCTTCGTATTACTTTTAAAAAATCGCTGTCCCCTACCTTATCTCGAAAAGTACTGACCAAAAAATTTTGAAAAAAATTCTGGAATATTCTCCACGGGGTATAGATTGAACGAAAATTATCACGAGTGCATTACCTTTAATAATTTATTTGGTATATATAAAAAAAAAACAAAATTTCAAGGTCACCAGTTTTCAGTAAAGATTGGAAACAAACTTTGTTGAAAACTCATTTGGGGTGTGTTTTGTGAAGTCACTGATCATTTTATACCAGCCTAACAAAAATTTTTATTTTAAAAACAATCAACGTACGGAACACTAATTGTGCAAGTTCAACTTGCACTTGACCGGTTTTTTTTTTAATTTGTACTCCTTAATTTCAAATGTCAATAATTCCAAAACAGTTTAATTTAGACACATGGTATGCTAGACAAATAATATCTAGAATTTTTAGTAGGACACAAAATTAAAATAATATACAGGGCTTTATTTTAAAATATTTAATATGGCATAATTTCTTCGAATTGACAGCTCAAAACATTTTGTTATCAACGTTAGCATGTACGCCATATAACACTCTATAACTTTTATTTAAACATTTTTTTGATATACTGATTAATAAATACTGCGGAATCATTATTCCATACATATGGAGCACCCTGTACATACAGTATTCTCAGATCGGGATGAAATTAATAATAAAACTTTTTAGTGGATCTGGTTGATAGTGACTTTAAACTATAATAGTGGTGACCAATATTTGATCTATATTGGAAATATCGGGAAATATATTGGTCTTATTCTCTATTATATTTTATTATTATTTATAACAAACATTTACCTAAAATAAAGAGTAAAACTTTACAGAAGACATACCTTATTATATGCGAAATCTTAAAAGACACGTTAATCGTTTTTCGAAACGCCACTAATAACAGACAAATTTATATCAACTTTACTACATTTTGGTTTCAACAATAAAATACAAGCAATTGTCAAATAATGTAATATTTTAAAATGCTTTTAATATTAAGAAAAGAAACGAACTAAGGTTATTTTGACAATGTCATTTATAGAAAATACTTTTACTTATTTTATATTTCATGCTGATGCATTTAAATAGGTTTATACGGTTAAATTACGTTCAGTTTTTATAAAAAATGAGCAAAGAGTTTGTCTGCAAATTTTGTGAAGCACTTTACGCTAGCGTTCAAGCGCAAACATCACACTTCGATAATAAAGTAGCAAGTGAAGATGGCTTATCGCATGATAAAAAAGGATCATCATCGTTCTATATTACGGACAATGATCCCGAATCGAGAATTTATATGAAAGGACGGAAACGGCGGAAAGTTCGAGTCAAAATTCCAAAGGCAAGGATTGTTTGAAAGTTTTTAGTTTTAGGATGCCTTTCAGTACATTTTAATAAAAATTAGAGACTACACAAGGATATTATTCTTATAAGAATTCTTTTTTTAGGTTTAAAAAAAAATGTTTCATATATTTTTCTTTTTCATAACAATTTGGTCTTTTTATTATTTTCCTTTTTGATATTGACATGTTTTATTTGTTATCGCATATAATTTAAATACATTTCTCTGTTTCAGAGAGGGCCAAATGATGCAAAATATGGACTGATATCACCATCACCTAAACATCATCTCAAGGTAAAAGTTAATTATTTTATTTCTTTATTTAACTTTATATTTGTGAATCAAATTTCATATGCATAATCGGGACAAGGGTGTAAATTAAAATTACAAAACTGTTTGTCTGAACTACTCAGTCTGCTCCAAATACTTTATTTTTGCACTTGGCACGTGTTTCGCTAACCATGTTAGCTTCATCGCTCCTGATGAAGCTAATAGGGTTAGCGAAACGCTCCTCGGGGGCAAAAATAAAGTGTTTGATGTAGTGGTGATATATACTGAGTAGTGTCATTGTGCCAAAGTTTCCAAATTTCCAACCTTACTGTTTTTCAAAGTTTTTAGTGTTGTATACTTATAAGATCACTTCGGTGTCTCTCCGACTGTCCGTTCGTCTGTTTGTCCGTCTATCATACTCGATTTTCTCCGAAATTATTTGACATATAAAATTGAAATTTGACACTAATATAGGAATCGATGGCCTCATCAGAGCCGTGTAGTTTCAAAAATTAAATTTTGACTTAAGGGGTTAATTTTGGAGGGTGAAATCTTAAATGAAAAAAAAAATTACCAGGTCATCCAGTGGAGGTCGAATGAAAGCTTGTGAAAACCCAAGTTCAAAAATATATATATTGTAATACTTGCGCACATTTTTCTTTGTATTATTTTAAAAAAAAAATTGCAAAAAATCGTTGTCCCTCTCCTTATCTAGAAAAGTACTAATCAAAAAATTTTGAAAAAATTCTGGAATATTCTCTACAGGGTGTGGATTGAACGAAAATGATCGCGAGTGCATTACCTTTAATAATTTATCTGGTATATAAAAAACAAAAACTTTCAAGATCATCAGTTTTCAACAAAGATCGGAAACAAACTTTGTAGAAAACTCATTTGAGGTGTATTTTGTGAGGTCATTGATCATTTTATACCTGTGTAACAAAAATTTTTACTTTAAAAGCAATCAACGTACGGAACAGTTAGTGCGCAAGTCTGACTTGCCCGTTTATTTTTAAATGAGATGCATTAATATTAGCTTTAAATATAATGCTATTTCTTCATTTTTCATAGATTGTATACAACTATTTTCCTGATTACACAAATAGGGTTTAATAGAAATATTTTTATGATAATGGAAATATTAAGAAAAAGTTTAATAATATTAATATTTCTTTTTAACAAACAAATTTCGGTATTCACATCTCCTTTATATTTCTGAATTCTCGCATATTGGTTTCGAATAATTTTATATTAAACTCAACCAACATTCTATGATATCAGTTGGTTTTTACAAATGATATTATGTTAAGAACCAAATAAACGTTCAAATAAATTTGTCCCACTGTTGTGTTTAAGGGACTTCTTTATTATGTTGAGAATGTGGAATCTTTGGCATAACGACATTACTCAGTATATATCACCACTACACCAAACACTTTATTTTTGCACTCAACGCGCGTTTCGCTAACCATATTAGCTTTATCAGGAACGATAAGTCAATCATCGCTCCTGATGAAGCTAACATGGTTAGCGAAACGCACGTCGAGTGCAAAAATAAAGTGTTTGGTATAGGGGTAATATATACTGATTAGTGAACTTCTTTATGTTAAACAATTTCTGTACAATACCATACTTGAATATTTTCTGTATTTCTAAAACAAAATATAGTCAATATATTTTCAAATACTGGAATAGATTAGGTTATTAATGCTTGCTTCAGCTAGGTGTTTCATGAAACTGGTAAAAAAACTATAAGCCAACAAAACACCCAGCATTATTCACGCACGATCTACCATGCAAGGATGATTTCATATTTTTTAAACAAACTAATAAATGTTTTTTTTTCGTAAAGACAAAATGACACTTCTTTTTGCCTACACGACATGAGGCTTGATAATTTACGTTAGGTCATCCATTCGCCGATAGATGGCATAGATACCTGGGCAAACTAAGATCTGCCAATTGGACGGACCTATGTTACTGCTTTTTAATATCACTTTTAAAAAAAATATCAGAATTATTTTGAGTAAGGTTGTTAAAGAAATAGCTAGAACATATAAGAAGAATCCCTCCTCTCATATCCGAAATGAGGCTAATGAACCTCTCTTGGTCCCAGAAGAACAGCTTAATACATGGAAAAGTTACACCTCCAATGTGCATTTTCACCAGATCCCTTAACAGACAATTCGTCCAGCCCTGAAACATTGAAGAGTGAGGTGGTTCATGCTATTTCACTAACGAAAAATGATAAAGCGCCTGATCCGGATAACATGTTCTCAGAAATATTCTGCCAACTCAGTAATGATAATTTAACAAAGCTTGTAACACTCTTTAACAACATTTATGATACTGAGAAAATACCGAAGGATTGGCTACGTTCTACATTAATTACCCTTCCAAAAACAGCCAGCTCTAAAAAAGACTATCGCTTAATTATCTCATGAGCCATTTTCTCAAACTCTTCTTGCGCATCATTCATACGAAACTATACAAGAAATGCGAAGAAGTTAGTGGAGATAGTCAGTACGGATTTAAAGGGGACTTTGGGACGAGAGAAGCCACCTTCAGTCTCCAAATGGTGGTTCAGAATTGTCTGGATCAGAGACAGGATGTATTCATATACTTCATAGACTATAAGAAGGCATTCGACAATGTTAAACATAACCTCCTCATGGAATATCTACAAGAACTAGGACTAGATTCTAAAGATACAAAAATCATTTCCAACTTATATCGAAATCAATCAGCAGACGTAAGACTTCAGAATGGTTATACAACGGAAAATTTTAAAATAAGAAAGGGAGTTAGACAGGGTTGTATTTTGTCACTCATGCTGTTTAAATTATACGTCGAAAGAGCCTTCGTTGAGGCAGTGTCGGAGAGTGATCTGGGCATCAAAGTAAACGATGTTCCGATAAACAACATTAGATATGCAGATGACACTGCCATTCTGGCAGATAGAGCAGATGCTCTTCAAGCATTATTGAAGGCTATACACAAGGCAGGAGAAAACACTGGATTAAGCATCAACATAAACAAAACAAAATTTATGATCATCAGTAGAAATCCAATTCAAGACGTCCGAATTCAACAAGTTCAAATACCTGGGATGCCTTGTGAATGACAAGTGGGATCCGGACATCGAGATTAAAGAGTTGAGCAGGTAAAAGCAACTTTCATCAAATTATGCAAATTCCTTTGTAATAAAAACCTTAACCTACAACTCATGCCAGATGGTTAAGTGCTATGTTTTGTCCGTTTCGCTGTACGGTGTTGAAACATGGATATTGAAAGTGTCATCTACTAACAAACTGGAGGCATTTGAAATGTGGAAGAATGCTGAGAATATCTTAGGTTGATAGAGTGAGAAATGAGGAGGATATCGAGAGAGCCAACCTGGAAGATCGCGAATTATTCAAAAACATAAAAAGGAGAAAGATTTCATACTTGGGTCACATTATTCGTGAGGAACGTTATAACTTTCAACGCCTGATACTACAGGGTAAAATTCAAGGCAAAAGGGGAATGGAACGAAAAAGACTATCATGGCTGCGCAATATTCGTCACTAGACAGGAATGAGTGAATTTCGGTCTCTCCAAAATGCGGCTTTAAACAGACTCATCTGATGAGAGAAGTATGGTACAGACACTTACGCAGGAATCTACACAGCACCTTAAGAAGAAGATTGTTAAAAAAATATTACAATTCAACATAACACACAATAAGTATGCAATATTGTACAAAAATAAGCTATAATAATATGAAAATTTAATATAAACGATCTGTTTCAAAATAGTTATCTGCTTATAAACAAAATGTAATGATTTGGCACACCAATAAATAAATCAAAATTGTCACTATCCACTCGCAGAAATAACGCCGATAACTGAAGTACGATTTTTTAATAGTTCTGTTCGCTTCGAAAAAATCATAACACAAAAATGATATCAAATTTTTTTAAAAAATTATAATCACGTGAATTGTTATATCAACAAGTTTTAAAATTTATCATTATCTAATATAGCTCGAATACGATTGAATTGTGAGCATTGGATAGTGTAAAAGAAAACACGTTAGAAGAAATACAGGCTTCGGTAAAGTATGTTTTTAATAACCGGTCATGTGCAAGTTGAACTTGCGCAATTAATGTTCCGTACGTTGATGGCATTTAAAATAAAAATTTTTGTTACGGAGGTACAAAATGATCAATGACTTTACAAAACACACCCCAAATGACTTTTTAGCAAAGTTTCTCTCCGACCTTTACTGAAATCTGATGACCTTGAAATTTTTATTTTTTTTTATATACCAGATAAATTATTAAAGGTAATACAACGTTCAACCTACACCTCATGGAAAATACTTCAGAATTTTTTCAAAATTTTTTGATCAGTACTTTTCGAGATAATAGGGGGGATAGCGATTTTTCTCCATTTTTTAAAAATAATGCAAAGAAACGTGTGCGCAAGTATTACATTATATATATTTTTGACCTCATATTTTTACAAACTTTCATTTGACACCCCACTCGTAATGACTTAGTAAAAAAAAATTTTTTCTCACTTCCGATTTCATCCCCCAAAACTAACCCCTTAAGTCAAAATTTTACTTTCAAAACTACACGGCTCTGATGAGGTCATTAGTTTTTATATTAATGCCAAATTTCAACTTTCTATGTCAAATAGTTTCGGAAAAAATCGGGTGTGATAGACGGACTTACGGACGGACACCGGAGTGATCTTATAAGTGTTCCGTACGGAACACTAAAAAGGAGTCGGAAAATGTAATGAAAAATAAAACAGGTGTGGAACTAGGAGGTAGTTGTTTCCCTCGATAGGGAATTTGAAGCCTTTAATTTGTAAATTTGTAAATCGGATGCGAAATTTTGTTTTTTTTTATAAAATGTAACCTAAAAATAAATTTGTTGTAAAATTAAACATTTTAATATTTTCTTTATATTCCACTTTTTTATTTTAAACGAACTTTTAGAAAGCTAAACAATATCAAAGCAGCATAAAAGTAATATATTTGTGCTATTCCTATTGTTAGCTGCCACAAACCTCAATATGTTTGTCACTTTTCAAAAATAAACCTTCGTTTAGATCTTTCATATCAAAAATATGGTTTTGCAAGGATTCAACAATTTTTTTTTGACATCCAGGAACAAAAAAAAGTCGTTAGGCGATAAATCAGGTGAATACGGGTAATCAGATATTAATTCGATGTCTTTCTCCATCAAATAATCAATTGTTTGACATGCTGTGTGAGGACTAGCATTGTCATGACGAAAAATGATGCGACGTTTTTGGTTGTTTTTCCTGATTTCATCGACTACTTCTAGCAAACAAATTATTGTATACCATTCAGCATTAACTGTTTTTCGATTCTCTAAAGCAGTGGTTGCAACATGTCCAGTATAGCCAAAGAAACAAGCGATCGTTTTCTTGGAATTGCCTCGCGAACGCACTTTTGTTGGATTCGGTTCATCTTGGAACACCCAAACAGTTGATTTTTTTCATCCCATCGATCTTTTTTAGAACAACAACCGATTTTGGTCGACCTTCACGAAATTCGACACTGGCGGGAACACGACCAGGGCGAACGTTTACAAACCAACTGTAAAATCTTTTCTGATGGTAATTCATTACGAAACTTGAACGAGGCGATTCGAGGCATTGTAGTTGAGTTAGACCTTTACTAAAATCGTAAAAAATCATCCAACGGAAACCTTCGCGTGAAATATCCATTCGTTCACCAAAGTGCTTTTTCTTAAAGGCCCACAGTAAACAAACTACTCGGCCAATTTCTGAGCTGCCACTGTTTTAACAAAAATAACTGTCAAATTTTACAACAATGGTAATGTCAAATCTCAATAGCGCCATCTAATGGTCGTTTGTAATAACTTAAAGGTGGCCTTCATATATTTAGGAAATCCGAAATTAAACGTGGCAATATTGCATGAATGTCAATTCTTTCATAGAGTTATTATAATTAGGTCAAAAGTAAACAAAAAATATAACATATCTATAGTTTCTTTAAAGAACTTTTGTAGCATTTTGGTATTTTTCGTTCACAGAGGGACGTGTATGTTAATAATGACTTAATAATCTTTACAAACCAAAATAACATTTTTAGTGTTCCATACAGAACACTTATAAGATCATTTCGGTGTATGTTCGTCAGTCTGTCTGTTCGCCTGTCTGTCTATCCGTCTGTCACACTGGATTTTCTCCGAAACTATTTGACATAGAAAGTTGAAATAACAATGGATGGCCTCATCAGAGCCGTGTAGTTTTGAAAATTAAATTTTGACTTAAAGGATTAGTTTTGGGGGTAAAATCGGAAGTAAAAAAAAAAAAAATTACCAGGTCGTTGAGTGGGATGTCACATGAAAACTTGTAAAAACACGGTTTCAAAAATATATATAATGTAATGCTTCCGCACACTTTTCGTTGTAATATTTTAAAAAAATTGCGAAAAATCGCTTATTTTGAAAAGTACTGACGAAAAAATTTTGAAAAAATTCTGAAATATTCTCCACAGAGTATAGAATGAACAAAAATTATGAGTGCATTACCTTTAATAATTTATCTGGTATATAAAAAAAAAAATTCAAGGTCATCAGTTTTCAGTAAAGATCGGAAAAAACTTTGTTGAAAATTCATTTTTATTTAAAGGCAGAGAATGCACGGAACACTAATTGCGCAAGTTCAACTTGCACTTGACCTGTTATTTGTAAATTTTTTTTTATGAGTCTAGCACACGTGCTGCAGGGAAATCCCTAAAGCGCTCCAGGAGCGGCATGTGTGTGGAAAAAGCGATTCACGTTATCCTTGAATCACTAATTCGCTAGTTGGGCATATTTGATTTGTCTAATTAATATTAATATATATTTTTCTGAAAAATTTCATGATAACAAGATTGTCGTAATAAAAATCCAATTCCAGATTTGATCAAAGTAATACACTTATTTCTTCTTACGATAATCACGCGATTGCTGGTTATCGATATGCATATTTGCATACAGGATACAGAAACAGAACTTTTCTTTACGACGGCCCTTTCTTTTGCAAAAAATGTTTAACATCAGGGATCAGTTTTTAAACTAAGTGTAAGCTTTTTCAGTCCCACTGCAAGTAGGAGTTCTTTTTTGGGAAAAATCTTTCTCCCCCCCGGTCAACGAGTTTAAGTTTACTTTTGTGGGAGGGGTAGTAACATGCAATTAAGTTTTCATCTTTTGTTCAACAATTTAAAAATTCTTTTTCTGTAAATAAAAAAAATTAAACACCATTCTCACCTACGCGATACGAGGCTTGGTATTTTACGTTCGGTAATCCACCGATAGACGGCACAAATATCTAAGCAAACTAAACAAGCCTATCTGGGGAGCTTATTTTACCTCACTACTTCCCTTACTTTTCAATTTATTAAAAAGGTTTTAATATAGTGTTATCTATTATAACTAATAATTTTATACTATTAGTTACATAATAGAATTCCTGGGGTGTTGCCAGTGACACCTCGTAATTTTAGTTTAAAGCCAAACCGCCGTAGTTATAATAAAGTGCTTGACAAACCACACTTTGTCTCCTTTATACTGACACCAGATATGCTATATAAATCAATTTATCTCATCATCACCCTTTGGGCAAAATTTACAAAGGCATGATAATGCATTTCGAAAGCAGAATGATGTTATCCTGTTATAATCTTTTCGTTGAAAATTAACAATATTCCTAGAAAGTTGTATTTTGGAGTTTATTTCCGTCCGATTTTGTATATTCATTGAATAAATTACACCTTTTTTTTATGGGTCTAGCATACGTGCTGCAGGGAAGCCCCTAAAGCGCTAGAAGAGCGACACGTGTGCGGAGAAAGCGATTCACGTTGTTCTTGAATCACTGTAAATCGTACTCGGTGGGAAACACAGTCCTGGGCAAATTGTTCCAAAGGGATGATGTTCTCCATATAAAAGACTGCTTGAAAAGCATTGTACGAGGAGTAACAAGCTAAACCTCATACGGATGTGAAGTATTGGCGCGACATCTACTTCTAACATTCACCGCTCTGGGAGGAATTAAGCGGGCCACATCCTTCGAACACTTTCCATGAAAATACTTGTGGAATAGACTCCAATCAGAAGAACAGCTCTTCTCTGAATAGAATCCAACAAATGCAGTGTATGTTTGGGAGCGGAGCTCAAACATAAGAGCAGTATATTGTAAAGAATTAACAGTTGTTGTGGAGTGTAAAGCTTTCTGGCTCGAAATAATATTCCCAACTTTTGAGAAGCTCTCCTTGCTATACCTGCAACATGTTCATGCCAGGACATATTTGCTCCCAAATTAATGCCCAACAAATTGAGTAACGTTGTTAGAGGAATGGAGTGCCCCAACATAACTATGTCGGGATCAGCAACGTTAACTTTTTTAGAAAAACTGCCGCCTGGGTTTTTGTAGCGTTAAATTCCACTTGGTTACTATCACCCCAAGATTGAATTTCTTCCAAGTCTTTGTTAAGTTAAATAACTTCCTGTCTGCGGATATTCGTCTAAGTAGCCGATGTCCGAGCGTTCAAATTGAATGAAGAGATAAGCGTACTGTCATCTGCGTAGCTGTAGATTGGATTCTCCGTCTTTTCCAGCAGATGATGATGTAAATGAGAAAGAGAGTAGGAGAAGTATGGAGCCTTAAGGTACACCGGCGTTGATAGTAAAGGTGTTAGAAAGAAATCCGTCGATTGCCACTCGTAAAGAACGCTCTCTGAGGAAACATGAGAGACACAAACAGAACTTTTCAGACATACCATAAGAGCGTAGCTTAGCCAATAGCACATCGTGCCAAACATGGTCGAATGCCTTGGATATTTCAAGAGCAACCGCTCGAGATTCTCCGAAGTGTTCAATTGCGTTATTCCAAACGTGTGTTACATAAGTTAGAAGATCTGCTGTTGATCTATTTTTACGAAAGCCATATTGATGATCGTTAATAATGTTGAATCCTTCAAGATATTTTAGAAGATGCTGATTGATAGCCTTTTCCATGACTGTCGATATTATTGAAAGCAGTGCGATTGGTCGGTAGTTATTTGGCAAGGTCCTCCTGCCTTTTTTAGGTATCGGCTGAACTGTGGCACATTTGCAGCAGGAAGGAAATATTCCCTTTCTGTAGGATAAGTTGAAAAGTCTACAGAAAACTGGTGTTAGTTCCCTCGCACAGTTTTTGAGAACTATGACAGGTATTCTGTCAGCGCCAGAAGCTTTTTTGGTGTCTAGCTTCATTAAAATACGTTTTATGATGTGTGAAGACAATATCGGGCATCCTTGACTGCACTATGGGAATACTAGGTGGTGGTTGAACTTGGAAATCGACAGTAGAATGTGAAGCAAAGAGTTCAGCCAACAAGTTCGCTTCCTCAACAGGTGTTGTGTTGCAATAGAATTATCTGGCCATGTGAGTGGTGATATGGTGGATTTGGTGAAATTTTGACTAACTGCCTTAGCGTCTGACCAAAAGGACCTGGAATTGTTGGGACAAGCGAAAAGTTTCTTTCTAATTCGTTGATTGTGTGCGTCCTTGGTTTCGTCGATAATTTGTTTGCATCTGTTTCTGGCACGAACAAAGGTGTTACGGTTTATGGTGTTAGGATTTTCACGCCATTGTCGGTAGGCAAAATGTTTAGAAGCAACAGCTTCTTTGCAATTTCGGTCAAACCAAGGCTTGCCGTTGGAAGGGCGTTTCTTCGAAAAAGGGATCTAAGCCTCCATATCGGCCAAAATAACATCAGAAACCTCCCTGGCGCAGTTAGATGGGTCATCGGATCGAAAACAAACGTCCTACCTCTTTTCTATATGCTCAAGTTCATAACAATAGTGTTGTCATTTGTTATGGGATTGTACTACATCTGTTTTAAATCCTGCAGATGTTGCGTGTTCAGGTTTGAAGTTTCTTCTGAAGAATGGTTGAGAAAATTATTGGTATTTTGATGGAAGATCGTCGCATTAAGTTTTGTAAAATTGCTGAGATGGGAGGCATCTCATATAAACGGGTACGTAATATTCTGCAAGAAGTTTTAAAAATAAAAAAGTTCGCGATGGGTACTTCGTTTGTTGACACCAGACCAAAAACGAACGAGAAAGGACATTTCGAAATCGTGTTTAGAGCAGTTGCAGCGTAATCTGTAAAAGTTTTGACCATAGACGAAACGTGAATCCCGGTGATAAAATGGTGGTCAAGACAGTGTGTTGGCGAAGGCAAAAGTGCACCGAAAAAAGCGAAAACAGTTTTATCGGTGGGAAAAGTGATAGCAACAGGGCGTTATCATGATTGACTATTTGGAAAAGGGTGCAACAGTAATTGGCTCTTATTACGCAACATTATTGGATTGTATAGTGAATTGAAACCGAATCGATCAAGATTTGCGTGCAAAAAGTGCTCCTTTATCAGAACAATGCGTCTGCTCACATATCTGCCGTTGAAATGGCAAAACTACTTCGAAATAGTTCCTCACCTACCCTATTCCCCATATTTGGCCCCAAGTGACTTTTTGGTTTCCTAACCTTAAAAATTGACTTATATTAATTACATACTTCTTAATAGCTAACAAACAACTCGTTTTTCTTAACGATTGAAAATTTTTTAGTAAATAATGCGTTAGACCAAACACATAAAGTTTTTGTTAAATTAGACAAACTGTTTCAAAAATTTATTATCACTTATCTTCAGCACTAAATTGCTTAGGCATTTTTGGCATTACCTATTGCAATGAAAGCCATTTATTCTTGCAAAATATTTCCAAACGTAAATATGTAAGACGTCGGTTATATTTCACTGACGGGTGTAGTCTCTCTTCAATTCATTTTAAAAACTCTCTGATTTAAGAATTCCAATGCTCATATCAGCTGTGCCAGTGGAGGCGCATTACATATTAAAATTACGCAGTCCAATAATTTAAAAAAATTTGAAAAATGTTAAAAATTAATAAGTACTATGTGTATCAACTCGAGAAGTCGCCCCAACATTTCAATATATTAGACAATTTTCATAACACTCTATATATTTGCATATATATATATATATATATATATATATATATATATATATATATATATATATATATATATATATATATATATATATATATATATATATATATATATATATATATATATATATATATATATATATATATATATATATATATATATATATATATATATATATATATATATATATAGCTGTTCGTCTGATATATATATATATATTCGCTGGAACATATATATATATACAAGTACTTTCATGGAAAGTGTTCGAAATAATATAATATCCCAGATATATTATACATAATGCTTACATATATATCATATTGTTTACTCCTCGTACAACGCTATATATATATATATATTATATATATATATATATATGGAATGGTTTAAACTGTGTTTCCCATAGTACAATCTACATATTCAAGAACAATATACACGTGTCGCTCCTGTATTAGGGATATGTATATATATAAATATATATATATATATATATATATATATATATATATATATATATATATATATATATATATATATATATATATATATATATATATATATATATATATATATATATATATATATATATATATATATATATATATATATATATATATATATATATATATATATATATATATATATATATATATATATATATATATATATATATATATATATATATATATATATATATATATATATATATATATATATATATATATATATATATATATATATATATATATATATATATATATATATATATATATATATATATATATATATATATATATATATATATATATATATATATATATATATATATATATATATATATATATATATATATATATATATATATATATATATATATATATATATATATATATATATATATATATATATATATATATATATATATATATATATATATATATATATATATATATATAATATATTAAAACCAAAAATTTTAATTTTCACCATTTACTACTATTTTGATAGAATTTCAACGTTCTAGTCTAAATTAAATAACATAAAATAATAAAAGACAAAACGTAGTGGTTTATGTTTTGTTTTATTACTTCATAAAACTTGATGGTGGCTGCGTTATATCTTCTCAGTGTAGGAAGTATCAAATATTACTCCTAATCACACTCTACATTATTAATCTCATAACACAAAAGTATATAATTCCCGTTTTTATTATCTCTTTCATAGTTTCATAGCATATGATTCGCTATATCTCTATACCCCTTTGTTAGGCTTTTATTACTATAGTAAGTAAGTGCTTTGTTTATTGTTCCTGTGTTTCCTTAGCAAATTCTTTAGAACATCAAGGAAAAACTCGTGGCTTGTATTTATGCTATAAATCCTTTTATAAATTCTATAAGTTTCTCAGAGTTGCTTGCTAGGAATATACGTCGCTCTAATTTATCAAATCGTTAACATCCTCTATATGATCTCTATTATAAGGAAAACCTCATCCTTGTAGAATGATCTTTCACAGAGTACAACGGATTAAAGTGATTTAAGATAAACGTCAGTCGCTACTTTAGCGCACGCCCCGCTTTTATAACGATTTAGGGTGTTCTCAACAGCTCGTTGACTGTGATGGTAAAAAAAATGTTAAATATGAATAAAATTGACGGTACGCCAAATATTCAGCTTTATTTTGATCCATTTTGTTCTGACATATTCCTAAGACAAGAAAATTAAAAAGTTTTCTTTTCCAGACTTATTTATGGGCTATATATCCTTCACGGCAACATTTTTTGTACCAAATTGTAACACGAATAAAAATTCATAAGTCGTCAAAAATGTTTCCTTTTTTTCTGCTATATTCTAGGCGATGTATTTTCTACAGAGTTGCAAAAATTATACTATAAATTGATACATTGCATTGTAGAAATAAGTTTAAATTTGTTTTGGATAATTGTGCGAACGTAACGGCCGAGAAGTGTAAGATGGCATTGTAACTACGGAAATTTAGTTGCTGTGTAACAAAGTGTCGCTTTTGTATGGGAGTGTTCTTCAAAAACAGTAATTTTGACAGTTTTGCGTTTAATATGATTTACCAAAAACTGGTTCGATTTCAAAAAGACGGTAAGAAGTGCGGTGGATACGATATAGTTTGCATGCATTTCGACTTCGCAATACACAAACGATTAAGTTCCGTTATTGTAATCACGAGTTCGTTACAACGCATTCTTCTTCCCTGCACCCTTAGTAGAGACAGCTGGTGTAAGAATTAAAGCTTACAGCTACTGCTTAGAAGTTCAACTATATTAATTAAATGTTTAAACACCTCTTATTGTCCTCACATCGCTCAGATGTGACGTCGTTGATGGATTTTTTCTTGTATGGATATTTTAAGGCCAAATTTACAAGAAACAATAAACCTTAATTTATGAAATATCTATTTTCAAATTTTATATTACTATTGAAAAATTAACAGAATAGTTTTGTCTAAAACATAATACAGAACGTAGGTAAAAATTGGACAAATATAATCTATAATAACATAAAAATTCAACATAAACTATTTATTTGAAATTAACTATCTGCTTATCGAATATATAAAAAAAAAGGAAATTCTAATAATTTCGTACGCCAATAAATAAATTAGAGTTGACACGGTACCCTTCACAAACCGCAACAAAAACGTTGATAACTGACGTAACAATTTTTAATATTATTTTCGGTATTGAGTGATGATATCATAACACAAAAATAATATTATTAAATTCTTTAGAAAATAAAATGTTATGTCGTAAGCTCTAAAATAACATCATTATCCAATACAGCTCGAATATAGTAAAAATATAAACATTGGATACTTCATAAGAAAAGCCATTTAAGGAAATACCGTGTGAGGCTTCGGTAAACTATAGTCTCAAAAAAGAGTCGGAAAATGTAACGAAAGCAAAACAGGAATTCCCGCAGAGGGTAGCACTAGGAGGCAGTTAATTACCTGAGTCAGATTTTTATTTTTGAATATTTTAGTAAGAGGCTCTGAAGGCCGGTCTACAATTCTAAATACTTTCGTGCCCGTAATCTTAAGTGTGTTCTGTATTTTATTTGTAAATTTGTAATTTTTATGCAAATTAATTATTTTTTAGAAAATGTGAATTAAAAAAGTAAAAGTTTTATTATTACTCTTTATTGGAAATTATAATATAATAGGACTAATACATACAGCTCTTAACAAATTACTTATTTCATCTTGAAACTTTTAACTTTCTGGCAACTGTGACAACGACGCATTCTAAATGAGATATGCCATTCAAAATTTGTTCTCTCCATAATTCTGCTTCTTCTTTCTTCCTTTAGGCATTTTCTAACCACTGTCGGGTATAGGCCTCTCTCAAATCTTTTCATTTTTTCTCTATGTTGTGCTTGTTGATACCAGTTAAGCCCTCTAATTCTCTTCAGATCGTCGCTCCATCTCTGCTGGGGCCTTCCGTTTTCACTCCATGGTCTCCATCTAGTGATCTTGCCACTTCACTTATACGTTGCTCTCGCCACATGGCCGGCCCAGCTCCATTTTAGAGATGTTCTCCTCTTGGTGATATCATCCACTTTTATTTGTTGTCTCTCCATAATTAAGTAGTACCAACTGTAAAATTGAATATATTTTAACAATTTCTTTCTAGTGTTTTCTATTTTGAATGAAGTTTATAATATATAATTTATATTTTATATATATTTATATAATAAATTTTTGTGATTCCATTTTAGTTTTTACAAAATTAAATACATTTGTCAAAAATACGCATACATTTAGATGTGCTATGAATTGCGGAATTAAATTTAAACTTAAAACACATGAGTACTGGCTCTTTCATAAAATGATAAATATTATGCAAAAATTTAAAAAACTAACATAATTATAGTTTTTTAATTTTTTTTTTAGTTTTTTTGGTATTTTCCTCTCACCGATACACGTAAATACTCATAATGTTTTAATAATCTTTATAAAGCAAAATCAGAGTTTTTTTGCAAAATTATTTGGACGTATCTATCTCCGTCTCTTTAATTCATGTTTCTAAAAAACATGTGATGAATTTCATTACAAAAATCCAATTCCAGATTTCGTCATATAGTACACGTGTTTTTTTTTATCGTGGGTGCGCGATTAGCGGCTGCCGATACGCATGCTTGTAGGCTGGGTGAAGTTTTGCAATTCAATAGACATGGGAAAAATCCTGAGTTTGAGTTGCAGGCGCATAGTTTTCTCTAGAAATGTTATATTACAGAGCCAGCTGTAATTATGCCGAAATCTGTACCATAGCCGAGGTGGTCAGAAGGGCGTATACCCTCCTGCTCTTATAGTTATAGAAAATGCACCACTTAGAAATAAAACTTTTTTCGAGGTTTTTCTTTTGTGAGAATGTTCGCCCACAGTCATCGATTTTTAACTGTAGGTGGGTAGAAATTCTTTTTTGCAAAAAAATGTTCTTCCTCCCCGCACGTCGATTTTTAGTTACTGTTTTAAGAAGGATTTGGACTTTTACAGTTCCTCTTAAAAATTTGGTATGTACATTTCATGTTTTTCGTTGACAGGAATGACAACAAAGATTTCTTCTGAGACTTATATTTTATTTTTGTAAGCAGGTCGGCAGTAACAGTTTACCTATCTCTCCACTGTTTAACTGAGTTTATTTTTGTTTGGTTTAACACGAACTTTTTTGTGACTACTCTCAAAACTCTAAAGCTAACTTTTAAACTACACATTAAATAAATACAATTCTTTCACTATGATTTTAGCTGACAGAGTGAATTGAAAAGTCTTGTAAAAAGCAACGTAAGTAACATTTTTCTGCAAAAACGAAAATTTACTTTTCAACATATTCTCCATTGTGGTCAATAGGCTTTTGGGTTTACCGCATTGTATCATTTGTCTCATATATATATATATATATATATATATATATATATATATATATATATATATATATATATTCTTCTACATAATCAAGTCTTTCGTTGTCTATCCTTATGTCTTGCGGGTTATGGTCATTTGTCATGGCTTTTGTTTTCTTTTTATTTAATTTTAATTCCGCTTTTTCTGATTTTTCCTTAATATCACATCTTCTGCATTGTTAGATATTATTACCACATCGTCGGCATATGTCAAGTGATGTAGCCTCTCTCCATTTACATTTATTCCCATCTTATCCCACTCAAGATCTCCAAAAATATCCTCCAATGCAGCATTAAACAGTTTAGGGCTTATTGGGTCTCCCTGTCGCACTCCTCGTTTTATGGGTATAGGTTTTGTTTTTCTGTATGCTTCTATTGTCATCTTCATATTATTATATATTGATCTTATTAGCTGTGTGTATCTATAGTCAATTCTATTATTATTTAGAGCCTTTTACACCGCCCAGATTTCAATACTATCGAATGCCTTTTGATAGTCAATAAATATTAGGTAAAGTATTAAATTATATTCTGTCGCTTTCTCAATGAGTGTTCGGATAGTTAACAAGTGATCACTGGTGCTGAAGTTTTTTCTGAAATCTGCCTATTCAATTGTTTGGTTCGATTCCAGTTTGTAAACAACTTATAAGTCTGCGACAATAGGGATATTGGACAGTAATTATCCAATATCTTCTTGTCGCCTTTCTTGAAGAGCAATATTGTTGAGGAAGTATTCCAATTAGCTAGTATTTGTCCTTCACTTAGGCATTTATTAAACAGTATTTTCAATGTTTGTACAATTAGTTCACCTCCTTCCTTCATTAATTCAACCATCACTTCATCTCTACCTGGTGCTTTGTTGTTTTTTATGTTCCTCAAGGTTGATATAATATCTTCTTCTGTTATTTCTAGTATTTCCTCAGAGTTGACGTTGAGTACTTTTTTTTATGTCCTTTCTAAATTCCATTGGTAGATCATTTTTTGATTCGTATAGTTCATTATTAATATAGTAAACTATATGAATCAAAAATTTGTGTTACGGAGGTATAAAATGATCAATGACTACACAAAACACACCCCAAATGTTGACCTTGAAATTTTTGCTTTTTTATATACCAGATAAATTATTTAAGGTAATACTTGTGATAATTTTCATTCAATCTACACCCTGTCGAGAGTATTCTAGAATTTTTTCAAAATCTTTTGATCAATAGCGATTTTTCGTATTTTTTTGAAAATAATACGAAGCAAAGTGTGCGCAAGTATTACGTTATATATATTTTTGAACTCGTGTTTTCACAGGCTTTCATTTGACATCCCACTCGATGACCTGGTAAAAAAATGTTTATTTCACTTCCGATTTCACCCTCCAAAACTAACCCTTAAGTCAAAATTTAAAAAACTACACGCCTCTGATGAGGCCATTGATTCCTTTATTAGTGCAAAACTTTCTATGTCAAATAGTTTCGGAGAAAATCGGTGTGACAGACCGACGGACAGACAGACGACGGCCAGACACTGACGATGAAAATTTCTTCTCCCCAAAGCGAATTTTTGTGGTTAAGCACCAAAAAAAGTCACTTAAAGCCAAATCTGGGGAATAGAGTGGGTGGGGAACTATTTTGAAGTCCCGCTAGTGGACCTTGGCCATTTCAATGGCCGATGTCTGAGCAAACTCATTGTATTGGAAAAGAATCACTTTTTTGCTGACTAATCTTGGTCGCTTCTGCTTCAACTTACTATGCAAACGGCCCAATAATGTTGCGTAATAAGAGCCAGTTACTGTTTTACCCTTTTCTAAATAGCCAGTTATGACGATACATTTTGTGTCTGAAAAAACAGTTGCCATTACCTTTCCTGCCGATAAAATTATTTTCACCTTTTCATTGCACTTTCACCTTCGCCAATCCACTGATTTGGCGGCCACTTTGTCTCCGGGGTATAATGGTGGATCTACGTTTTGTCTATAGTCACTAAATGATGCCAGAAGTTTTTCGGATTACGCTGCAAATTTTTCAAGCACGATTTTGAAATGTCTTTCCTCGTGAATTTTTAGTCTGGAGTCCACAAACGCAGCACCTCTCGTGCACTCAGCTTTTTCGTTTTTAGGACTTCATGCAGCATATTATGTACCCGTTCATGTAAGAGACCTACCATGTCAGTAATCTCACGAAGCTTAGTGCGACGATCTTTCATCACGATATCATGAATTTTATCGACTATTTCTTCAAGAGAAACTTCAATCGGATATCTTGAACGTGCAGCAACTGTAGTGTCCCTACGGGCACGTTTAAATTCATTTATCCAGTAATAAATGGTCTTGAGTGCTGGTGCAGAGTCTCCACGAACTATTTTCAGATCAGTTCCTTTTTGGGCATTAGTCCACTTTTTTAAATAAAAATGTTTTATCACTGCACCGTACTCGGTTTTATCTATTTCTGCGAAACGTATAACACCGATCACTTATGATAGCTGCCAACAAACATTACATCTGTTTGAAACGGTGAACCTGACTGTTACAAGAATC
The DNA here is from genome assembly GCA_019049505.1 of Pachyrhynchus sulphureomaculatus. NCBI lineage: Eukaryota > Metazoa > Arthropoda > Insecta > Coleoptera > Curculionidae > Pachyrhynchus > Pachyrhynchus sulphureomaculatus. Next base: position 201,204,571 of record CM032446.1, read on the forward strand.
ACGTCTACTAACATTTCATATAAATTTATCAAACTTATCAGTTCGCCCTCGGGCATACATGCATTAACGAAACTTGGTATGTCAGTTTAGCAGCCTATATAGATTAAAAAATCAAAATTTATAGCGGAAACGACAACTTTAAAACATAATACAATTACGGACTTTGCCCGGTTTACGAACAACTGACGAGTCTCGATACATTTGGTTAATACAGCCACTTAAGAAAAGACACAAACAATTACATATAGATTTTGACTTACGAATAAGGTAACAAATACGGACTTTACCCATTTTATCGAAAAGCTAATACATTCGGTTGACTGATATCGTCTTTTTCTTTAATGTACCGACGGTTCTGTTAAGGGTTTTACCCCTTATATGCCCTGAAGGAATAAAAAACATATTTTTTTAGAATATTTCGTAAGCAAACGAAAAATTCAAAACTTGGCTTCCATCATTTTCTGGGGCTTATAGTCTAAAACTATAAATCATATTTTTTTCTCTGAAAAATGGGTCTCAAGAAAATTTTTAAATTCTTAGAAATCTCAACAACAAATTGTGATTTATAGTTTTGACTTTGGAAGCGAATAAACCCCATAAATTGATGGTAGCCAAATTTTAAGTATTCTTTTAGCTTAGGCGATATTATAAAAAAATATAATTATTATACCCTCAGGACATGCCAGCGGTAAAGTAACCTTAATGACTTCTCATTTTATTAGTTTTAGAAAACTAGCAGTTAGAGTGCGAATTATTAACCTAGGCCATTTACTTTTTTACTATTCTTACTTGGCAGTAAAGTACTGGTTTTTTAAAATTATGTTAGATCATTTTGGTAAAACTTAGAACTAGATGCTTATTATTTTCCATTTTTGATTTAAAGCTGAAAAAGTGTTTCGCCATTGGATCATAATACTTCCAAAGTAAGATAATCCAAGGAAATTTTATTGTTACAATAAGTCAACAAGCAAAGAGCATTACATTATAAAGTACTTAAAATTGAATTAAAATTAAAGATTTCTATTTAAAACTTAGTAAAGTAATTCATACATCCCTCACAAACTCACAGTTGTATATACTGTAAATACTGAATTTGACTTTCTTACGTCACACAATAACTTAATTTATGCCTTGATACACAAGAGCAAGTAAAGTAGAGGTAGAGAACTGAAATCTGACATTTTCCTCTACATACTATTTCAATCAATTTACAAATGCCAAAATTTTTAGATTCATTTACTCCAAAAACCGTATAATTCGATATATGAAACAACCTCTCTAACCATAGCTCCCACTCCCTTAAACTCCTCACGTGTTTGACTATAAATAATCGTGTTTTAAATTTGCTCATCAACTAAACCAACCAAAAACCAAAAAAATTCTTATAATGCATCCAAACTACATAAAATTAATGTCCCTCTATTCCCTTGAAGAGATATCGCTCAAAAGGTACAAGCTCCTTTCACACTGCCAGTATTATATGCGTACAAAATTTGAAGTCAATATCTCCTTTCATTTGTAAGTTGTACTAACAGGCTCACTGACCATTGGAAATTGAAAACTATGTTTGTCTCGATCTCACAGACAATACAATGGTTTTCTTGGCAATGGAAGTAAATATGAATTTGGCTTGTTGAATTTTTATCAGGATGAAGATATCACCAATTCAAAAGTACCTAAAAACTTCTAATGGCAACAGAATACTTGCCATATTATTAAAAAAATGTGTGAGCTAACTACTTAATACCAGTTGTTGTAGGCTTTTAAGCCCATCAGAAAAGTAATATTTACTTCTTAGTAGAAGAACCTCGCCAAACAACAACCAACCGGTCGCATTGTTTTCAGTAATATTGAAAGTTATGAAAAAGCTAACGATCAACATCCTTTAAAATATCTGGAAAGATTTAATTTTATTAAGTATTTGGTCATGAATTACAAATTGGCAAAGATAACCAAACCTGTGAGATACACCGTGGTGTGGGGTTGGGATAGATAGCTTGTGGGACGCTGAAAGATACGTTGCAAGGTAATTGGTCAATGTGCTTAAAAAAGATAGTTTATGAACAATGCATTCTGCCGCGAATCACATATGGAGCCGAGACACTCACATTAACAAAACAGTCACCAAACAAACTGGGAGTATCGTAAAGGGCAATGGAAAGAGCTATGCTGGGTATCGTAAAGAAGGATAGAATAACAAACATAAATACCAGACAACGACCAGAAGTAATAGATATTATCTAAAAATAAAGATAGGCAGGTCATATAGTCCGAAGGGATGATAATCGATGGTGTAGAAGACAAAAGGAGCAGGGGTAGACCACCAACGAGATGGAGCGATGACGTCATATGCATGGCAGAAAATTGGGTTAACACCGCTCATGACAGAGATCAGTGGAGAGTTAGAGGAGATCTGTATCCAGCAGTGGATGAAGATGATAATGATGAAGCAAAGATCAACAGTTCTAAGTTATGTCACGCATATTTGGAATAATGCAATTGAACATGTCATCCGATCGTGTTTTGCATGACAGATTGTAGTTATGCTCTTATTGTATGTTCTTTTACATTCTTCACGAGTGGCAATTGACAATCTTTTTCTAATACTTTTACTCTCAACACCGATGTGCGCCAACTATCTCCTACTTTTTATTCCCTTTACATTAACGAGCTACTGGGAAAGACCAGCAACCCATTCTAGAGCTTTGCCGATGTCAGTATGCTTATTTCTATGTTTATCTTGAGCACTCGAACTGCAGCTACCCATGCAAATATCCTCTAATAGCACGAAGTGATTCGACTTATCAAAGACCTGAATTATATCTTGCTCTGGAAAACAAAACAATAGAACAAGTCATGTCATTTAACTATATAGGCATACAAATCACCTCAGGCCAAAATAGAACAAATGAAGTGAAGGACCAAGCAAACAAAGCCAGCCGAATATCAGGCGCACTTCGGGACATCATCTGGATCAATGCCTTTATGAATAAAAAGGCAAAAGTAAGGATATACAAAACATGTGTCAGACCCACACTAACATACGCTATGGAAACAAGAGCAGACAATAAAAGAACAAAAAGCATTCTTCAAACAACAGAGATGAAAATACTAAGAAACATTTCAGGATACACACTAAGACATAGGAAAAGAAACACAGACATAAGACATGAATGCGAAGTGGAAGACATAATCCGATGGGGACGTAAACGTAGAAGAGCTTGGAGAGATCACGTGGAGAGAATGACTGAGGAGAGACTAGCGAGAATCGCGCGAGATGGTAAACCACGGACACGACGACCCCTGGGAAGACCTCCAAAGAGATGGCTCGAATCATGGACATCAACATCTCAAGAAAACTGATAAGTTGGAAACTACAGGCCTGAGGCCTACAGTACGTGGAAGAAGAAGAGAAGAAGAAGAAGAACATAGGGGGTAGTTTTATCTAAAATCCGACATATTTCTGTCTAAAATCTTCATTCCATTAGCATGGTTACTCAAACTTACTGGGCGTTAACTTCGGAGCAAATATATCTTGATATGAACATATTGCTTGCATAGAAAAGAGAGCGTCTCGTAAGCTAATAATATTATGTCGTAATCTAAAGCTTTATACCCAACTACAAGTTTTGATCCTGTGCTAAACTCAAATTCGATCAGCAACAAAATACTGCTTCCGTGTTTAGGACTTTGCTTCTAAATATACGGTGCATTTGTTGGATTCTATTCAGAAGAGAGCTGTTCGCCTGATTGGAGACCCAAAACGCATTAGAAACCTTGATTCTCTAGAACATCCAAGAACAGTTGGCGTCTTGAGTTTACTCTATAAGTACTTTCATGGAAAGTTCTCCATAGATGTAGCCCGCTTAACGTATCCCAGAATCGTACATGCTAAGAATACACTTTACGCTAATACATCATATACGTTTAAAGCTCAGATTACACTATGCACCAAAAAAGTATATATATATATATTTTTTTTCACTATATTCACTATATACAGTAATAAAAATTGATTAACAAAATAAGTCACATCACATCAGGTTTCATATAGAAAAGCTTTTATTGGTTTATTCAAAAATATACTAAATAAGTGACAAAAAATGTTTCATTAAAAAACTTATATTTTTTTGATGGATTGGCTTTTCTCTTGTAGTTAGTCCTCACAGTATCTCTCTGATGAGATCAACAAAAGTCTGCAAGCCTGGCTGGTCCTCATTTACCTTGATAACGCTTTTCAAATTCAGATATTTCTTGGTGAAAGCATTCTCCATGTTCATCGCTAACTGAGCCCATGTTTTCCGGAAAAAAACTCAAGTGGGAGTGCAGAAAATTGATTTTTAATGACACATTGCATCCTAATTCATAATAGGCATCCAGCATTAATTTAATTTTTTCATGGAAATCTAGTGATTTGTGGTTGCTGAGGAAATTTTTCGTGAAATCAATAAAAGCCAACCATGCCTTTTTTATGGAACTTAGACTGGATAGAAAAGAGGGATCATCAATTAATTTTTTTTATATCACCCTACCTACGCTAAATGATCTTAGCTGTCGATGCGCCCTGCCCAACAGAAACAAATATCACCCTACAAAAAATCCTTCTTTTATCTTAGCGTCACTGAGCTCAACAAATTTATTTTTGAGAGAATAGAGGTCCATCCTTATGAAACGCTTTGACAAAATTCTTGATTAAACCAAGTAAGGTGCAATGGTGGTAAAATAATTTTCTCAGATGTTACTAATGGTTCATTTTTAATATTTTTCTAACCAAGAACGTACCCACTTCTTGAAGGCCAGTTTTGTTTTACGTAATGTTCTAAACGCGCTCTGCTATCCCATTCACATAAGAAATGGCAATATAGCCGATTTGCAGTTCTAAATCAAAGCCACTACTTTTAAATCTGCACATATTCGCCATTTGTACGTTGTGTATTTTTTTTTAAATAAGTTTTAAAATGTTATAGGTTTCTTTTGAATGAACATCATACACTACAGGCAAAGATGGAGAATGATGATGGCCTAATGCGTCATTAAACCATCAATATCATTACAAAAAACTGAACTATCCTTCTTTGAATAATAGGGAGTTAAGGAACTGTAACGATTTCGATAAGTCGTAATTTTAACGTCAGTCTGTAAAAGATTCCATTGTTTTAATCTCGATCCTAATATTTCAGATTTTTCTTTGGTCAAATCTAAATCTCTAACAAGGTCGTCTAGTTCTGATTGACTAACCAAATGTGGTTCTGATGCAATAGTCGGATTTTGAAACAGCTCTCCATTAGAGAAATCGATGAACTTTCAGGAGAATGAAGCAGCGGCATTGATACTAATGGTACATTAACATATTTTACGAAACTTTGTGTTTTATAAAAAAACAACTTCACACTTGTCAAACACAAGTAACAATCGTCTGTGTGGTTCTTGGATTCAAGCTACTGCATTGGTAAGCAACCCGTCAAATATTTATTTGACAGGTTATTTCCAACAGCACACTCGGGGCACCCACGACTTATCTTGATTTTCAATTACGGTCTTAAAATAAGCTCATTACACTTTTCAAGCAGCGGGGAAATTCGCTTTTTTCAGGGGTAAATTTACCACAAATGTAACAAAACAAACTAAGGGAATTAACATAAACGCGTGGCATTTTGTATATTTAGCACTGATCTAAATTAAGTTTGGTGGAATCTTTGGTACAATGACACTACTCAGTATATATCACCACTACACCAAACACTTTATTTTTGCTCTCGACGCGCGTTTCGCTAACCATGTTAGCTTCATCAGGAACGATAATTGACTAAAGCTAAACTACAAATCTACCCTATTTATACATAGCCTAACCCTTGAATTATTCAGGCGGAACTAATGACATAGGCAAGGCTATCAGTTCCAGTCAAGTAACAAGTAGAGGGGACTATAAGGAATAGGCCCTCTGTCTTCTTTTACATTTTATAATTTACATACTTTCAACAATCTCCTGTCAGATACATTTTTAATTAATTTTAGATTATCTAATGTTACAATATGATCAGCTTCAAGAGCATATTCGGCAATGCTAGATTTTTCTGCTCTACTGTATTTTAAGTGTGCTAAATCGTGTTTTAATTGACCTTTTATTTGCCTAACGTACCTTTTGCCACAATCATTACAACTAATTTCATATATTTCATTTTTCTCGCAATTAGGAATCTTATCTTTGGGATTTCCTAAGATATTCCTGATTGTCTGATGCTTATAGAATAAGGTGACGCCTACGTTATTAAATACCTTATTGAGTCCCTTAGTCTATAAGTCATTAGACAATCTGAGGAATATGTTAGGAAATCCCAAAGATAAGATTCCTAATTGTGAGAATGGTGGAATTTATGAAATTAGTTGTATTGATTGTGACAAAAAGTATGTTGGGCAAACTAAAAGGTCAATTGAATCACGATTTTTAAAATACCGTAGAACAGAAAAATCTATCATTGCCGAACATGCCCTTGAAGCTGATCATATTGTAGCATTAAATAATCTAAGATTAATTAAAAATGTCTGTGATAGGAGATTGTTGAACGCATACGAAAGTATGGAAATTATAAAATGTAAAAGTAGTTTAAATAAAGACAGAGGGCCTATTCCTTAGAGTCCCCTCTACTGGTTACTTGACCGGAAATGATGGCCTTGTCTATGCCATTAGTTCCACCTGAGTAATTCAAAGGTTAGGCTAAGAATAAATAGAGTAGATTTGTAGTTTAGCTTTAGTAAATCATCGCTTCTGATGAAGCTAACTTGGTTAGCGAAACGCGCGTCGATTGCAAAAATAAAGGGTTTGATGTAGTGGTGATATATACTGAGTAGTACCAATCTAAATGTTTTCATCACACACGAAAAAATAATATTTTTATGACTAACCTCTAACAAGTGATACGAGGGGTAACTAAAATAAATGACTAGTTTTCTAGGTTATAAGATGTAATGTCGACATAAAATCTTATTTACATACTAGATTTCCATAGTACGAATTCGAGATGTCGGTGAATTTTTTAGTCCTGCATAGTGTTATCAGTCCTTTTACTACTCTGTTCCAGAATTCTTTTATATGGAGAAGCGCATCCCTGTGAAATTAATTGCCCAGGAATGTGTTTCCGATCGAGTAAAATTTGCAGCAATTCAAGACCAACGTAAATTATTTTTTTCAGCATTCGTATCGCAGCTGTAACGCTTTAGAGATTTTCTTGCTGAACATGTGCCCTGCGCATAAAAAATCGTAGGTCGCTTCGAGTAAAGTATATGATGACGCATCTGTTACGTTAAAATATATATGGTACTTTACGCGCCACTGAAAAAAAATTGTAAAGAAATGTCTCGTATAAAAGAATAAAGTTACAAACTTTACTGAAGTTTTTCTTTTATTTATGTAATATAACTGAGATAGACCTAATTACCGTAACATGCTTTTAAGGTATCTCGTTATACCAACAAAAAAAGGAGATACAAGAGGATAAATGATACACTTTCTGAAAAGTCACGTTCCAGGTTTGTATTTTCTTTTTTGGTTATAATAATAATAAAACATTTCACGTCTTCATATTACCCGAATTTCTCTGGCAAAATAAGTGGTTTTAGCTTTCCCTTTGTAAGGTTCTTTTCATTCATTTTAACGCAAATATTTACTTGAAGTTTAAACCACGTATTTATAAAATAAAATTACTTTTATCATAAGTTTACCAAATGTAATAAAATTTTAATTAAAATGTGATTTAAACGATACTTAATAACTATATCAGTTGAAAAGGACATACAAAAAATACTAAAAATATGAAGGATTAATTAATTAAATTTTTTTTGATATTGGCCGAAATCTAGCACATTTCTAGCAGGAACCAAATATTTCTTTTCTGTAGGATAGGTTAAAAAGTCTACAGAAATATATGTTATGTTAGTTCACCCCTAGAGCGCAGGTATTCTACTAGCGCCAGAGGTTTTTTTTTTGGTGGTAGAAATAATAGGTGATATTTTTTTCTGGAAATTAACAGTGCAGTATGAAGCAAGGAGTTCAGCTAACAAGTAAGCTTGCCCAATAGGTGTTGCATCATATTAACTGACCATGTTAGTAGAGATATAATGGATTTGGTAAAATTTTGATTTGACTTTAGCGAACGACCAAACCGATATGAAATTTTTGGGGCAATCAGGAAGTTTCATTTTAATTCTTTGGTCGTATTCTTTCTTAGTTTTTTCTGTTATTTTTTTTTTTCATCTGTTACTACACTAACAAAGATATTACGATTTATGGCGCTAGGGTTTCACGCCATTGTCAGTAGACAAAATATTTAGAAGCTATGGCTTCTTTACATTTTTCATCGATCCAAGGCATGTCATTGTAAGCGCATCTCTTCGAAAAAGGGATGTAAGCTGCCATGGCAGCTAAAAAGGAATCGGAAATTTCCTTAACGTAGTCAGAAGATTCTTCAGATCTGAAATAAACTTAGCAGAATTATAGTGACAATTCGTGCGCGGCTTACGTTTCTCTCTATCACTTGTTGAGTATTTCACCAATATCGAAACCAAATTCAAATTCAAAAATCTCCTTATTATTAATGATAAATTATTACAGGTTCTACATACATGTTCAAGTTCTGCGCATACAGAATGCTTTACAGCATTCTCATCCACAGAGAAGTTTTGCAGCGGCTGATGTTCTGCCTTGGTGTTTGCACCTTATGCCATTTCCGGTAAATACTGGCAGTTTATTTCTTGCTTGTTTTGTGAGATATTTTTTCTGTTATGTTTTGTTTATTTATGTGGGGATTTGGTTTATTGTCTGTTAGGAAAAATAATGCTCCTTTTTTTACACTATTTATACAAATTATATTTCTTATATATATATATATATATATATATATATATATATATATATATATATATATATATATATATATATATATATTATATACATATACATATACATATACATATATATATATATATATATATATATATATATATATATATATATATATATATATATATATATATATATTACACTACTCTTTCTTCTTTATGTATATACACGTATATATACGGTCACCTGGACGTTAGCGATCGCCATGGAGAGTGCTTCTCTACCTTCAACCAGTCTAAAGAGGTCCCCAGCTTTCTGTATGCCTGCCTATTCTCTGATATTCTTAAGCCAGAACATCTGTTTTCTACCATCTTCCCGCGTCCCTTTAATTTTCCCCTTCATAGTAAACTTGCGGAGGTAGTCCACGTATTTTTCTCCACGCCATACATGGCCAAAGTAACCAATTTTGCGACATTCGTCAGCAAGTCAATCCATGGTATTCGAAGTGACCTGCGGTGAATCCACATTGTAAATGCCTCTAGTCGATTCAACATGCTTATTTTTATGGTCCAGCAGTCTACCCCATACAGCAGCTCTCACTCTCAATCCTTTCACCCCAATAGGAGTATCGATGACACTATGCAGTTGCTGCCTCAACAGTCAATTTTCACGCATCTCGAACCTGAGCGACTTGACTTGACTCGTGCATACCCATTCCAAGGAGAGATCTTACTTGGTCGGACCATCTTGTCGGAGATCGTCCCCTTGATCTTTTACCTTCTACTTTCCCCGTTATTACAAGCTTTTTGCATGGCATCCACTTTCCTCATAATATGACCAAAATATTTCGGGTACTGTCTATTCATTCTATTTGAAAATCGGTCATTTATACCAAGCTCTTCAAGCATAGATACATTAGTACGGTGTTCGGTATATAATACTCTGAGGATTCTTTAATATGCCCACATCTCAAACACATCGATTGGTCTTTTGTCAGCTTGTTTAATGGTTCATGTTTCTACAGGGAATATAAGGCAGGATAGCAATCTTAATTTTGTATTTTTTGTGACAGCTGGATCTTTCCAGACCTTAGTGAGTTTAATGGTCGAGTTTCTAGCTATTGACAAACGTCTTCTTACTTCCGCTTCAGAACCACCCAGGGATCAAAATAGTTGAAATAGTCTACAACAGTGAAATCAGCAATTTTATTTATGTGTGATAGATCTTCATTACAACTAACAATCATTACTTTGGTCTTCGCTCTATTAATTGTCAATCCATAGTTTTTGTTAGTGATTTCCAGGCTCTCCGTAATTGATTCTAGGTCTTGTATTGAAGTTGCAAGTATAACAGTATCATCTGCACTTGTAAGGTTACTTACCGATTGTCGCACCCCCAGTCCAGCCATTCAAAACAGAACTCATTATATGTTCACTATATATGTATCGGAAAAAGAATTATTCAATTTAATTCTGCCATGTGTGTTCTCATACAAGGATTGAATAAAGTTTACAAGATGTATAGGTGGGAACCATGCTGATTAGAATAGTCCAGAGTTTGTTCCATTACACGCAGTCGAAAGCCTTAGAGTAGTCTATAAAACAGCAGCACCGATCAGATATAACATTTAACCACCCGCTGTTGTTTGAAGTTCAGATTCAGCGAGCTGCTTCAATTCTATATTTTATCTCTATATCGGGATCCAAGTTGTCTGTAATCATACTTCCCAAGTATTTAAATCAATGAATCTGCTCTATTGGTGTATTGTTTGGTTGTTGGTTTTGCTGACATTGATGTTATGACCTAAACCTTGTCCAGTCTCGCTAATTCTATTCACTAGATATTGCAGACCATTCAGATTATCGCACATAATGGCGGTACCATTTGCATATCTTAACTTTAATACCTAGCTCGATATTCTTTAAGGCCTCTTTGAAAATTTTGTCTCAATATAAATTGAACAAAAGTGTAAAGAGGATGCAACCCTGTTGAACTCCGCGTTGGCTTACTCTAGGAAAAAAAAATTGGGAAAACACTACTAGTTAACTTTTTTTACAACTCCAAAGAAACTAGTAGACGTTTTATTATCGCACAGATCTGATTTAACATAACATACCTACATAAAATACTTTTTCTACTGTATTTATTGTATGTAATGTATTATTAATTTTGTTTCAGTTACTCCTCGTGTTTGCTCATCCAGACCCAGTATGCGAAACTTTGTCCAAGGCAGCAGAAAAATTAGGATTCGAAATTTCTTTAAGTCAAACCGACATCGGAGCATTGGAAGAGTACCAATCGAAGTCACATGATTTGGTGATCGTCGACACCAGAGTAAAATGTTTCGATAATGATCTGTTGTGCAGGTAAGTTTAATTTTAAATTTTTCCAAATGAGTTTGATATTCAAAGAAATATCCAAAAAAAAGAAACTTACAGGTAAAAAAAAATAGTAAAACAATTTTATTTATTTATTTATTTATTCATTTATACATTGAATTCCAACAGGCCAGGGCCCAATTACATGAATAACGTTTATACTAATGAGCTACATATAAAGAAGAACATGATACAATTAAAATAAAATTAAAATGTTTGAACAATCTCCAAATTAAAAAAAAATAATAAATAAAAATAGTAATAATAAAAAACTACAAACAGAGAACAAATAAGTACCGACAGCCTACTGCAATGGAAATCACCGGAGTTTCCAATGACATTGCCGTTCTTGCACATTATATACATAGGGCTGTGGAATAATATATTTGTTCTAGCTCGGCCGAGGCTAAAAATAGGTGAGCGCCTTGCCCCAAGGCGTGGTACATGGAAAGATACATTGCTTAATAGGAAAGGGCAGTCAATATGGTGATTTAACAGCTTATATAAGAATTTGATGGAGTGAGTGTCCCTTCTCTTTGCAAGAGGCAACTCATTAAACCTTGACAAGATTAGTCCGTGATCAAACACCGCGGTCCGGATAGACACCATCCCTCTTGAAAATAAGATATTTAATGAAGCGCCTCTGTATCAATTCGATTGAGTTGTTATGGCAATTGTATATTGGATACCAAACATTAGAAGCATAGTCAAACTTAGACCTAACGAAGGAATAATAGAGAAGCTTGATTGGAGATATGTTAGTAAAGTCTCTACAATTTCTAATCAGAAAACCCAGCATCCTTGATGCACCAGCAGCCATTTGTTCAATATGGTCAGCAAAAGAGAATTTCTCGTCAAAGACGATACCCAAATCTCTAACTGAAGGAAGTTTCTGTAGAACAGTATCACCTACGGAATAATTGAAAAATATAGGGTTGTTACGATAGGAATATCGGACGACATTGCATTTGGAAACGTTTAAGGTGAGCCTGTTAGTAGAGCACCAGTTGGTAAGAGCATTAATGCTGCTCTGTAGTTCGTGGCAATCAGAGTCTATGCGTTTAAAAATCTTAAGGTCATCGGCATAAGCAAGCCTTCGGCAACCTATCTCACTCAGTAAGTCGTCAACAAACATATTGAAAAGAGGAGGTCCCAGATTGGAACCCTGGGGAACACCTGAAGTGGGAATATGGAAAAGCGATCTAAACCCATTGATTTCCACAAAAAACCTGCGATCCAGGAGGTTTGAATTTAAAAGATCAATCAGGTTATTTGAGAGCCCTAAACGAGATCCGACCTTATCCAACAGTAAGTAGTGATCAAGTCGATCAAAGGCTTTGCGAAAATCCGTATAGACCACGTCAATCTGGCTCCCATCATTGATACCGTTGCACACAAACTGCGAGAATGAGGCAAGATTGGTGGTGGTGGATCTGCCAGGCATAAAACGGTGTTGATCAGTAGAAAGCGTATTTCTCACTTTTGAGAAAATAAATCTATGCAAAATAATTTCAAGAATTTTAGAGAAATTACATAAAATAGATATGGGTCGATAATTATCAACCACACCTGGATCCCCAGACTTCAAAATAGGTCGGACTTTGGCTACCTTCCAAGTAGCAGGAAACGTATAAGTCGTCAACACTAAATTAAAGATATGGAGTAAAAGACCGGATAGAGCGGACACGCAATTCTTGACAACAAAACTGGGAATGCCGTCGGAACCGGAAGTCAGTTTATTCTTGAGAGACCTAGCCGCAGTTACAATATCCCTCTCGGAAATTTCGAGAACGTCAACAAGGAAAGGGAGCTCCCCAATAACTATACTCCTCAGACCTAGACGACTTCACAAATACGCTGTGAAAGCAATCACCAAAGGCAGTGTCTATGGTAGGTGGGTCGTTATAGACATGATCATTATTTCTCTTGTTATTAGGAATGCCAATTTTGACAACACCACAGAAAACCGTAGGTTATGACTATATTTTCAAACGTCCTAATGTTAGTACCGGTAGGGACGTAATAAAATAAGCAGTTCTGTATGTGGAGTTTCGAAGATTTTTAGCCGAAAACTTATTCGTGTTAGTAGTGGCATTAGAGAAGAAGTTCCCAAAAACAGAGTATTGTTTATTATAATGATGAGCGAAATGATTAAGAAAAATGCTCCTCGGAAAGAAATACAGAACGGAGAAACCCAGAAGTACACATACTTTGCTACACGTACGAGGCGGTGACATGTGCAGAAATGAAGATGATCCTCAGAGATTACTAAATACCTTTAATTTGAAGGGAAAATAATACAACATAAACCTTTTAATTAAAAAAAGTATGATCAGAGGCTAGGCTACACTAGATTAATTGAGGACAGCAACTTACGACGAGGTAAAGTAGGAAGTATCACAAAAAAATGAAGTGACAGGAGATTTTAATGATGTAGTATACCGAAATAATTACTTATGGCAAGACACGAAAGCACGAGTCTATTAAGCGACGATTAGACCAATTATGACGTGTAACATACATCAAAAACCAAACCAGATGCATCAAAAAATACCAAGGTCTCTGCTTATTATAAAGAAGAAAATATCTCGATATATTGTCGGAAAACCATTGCTACACATGAAGAACTGAAAACATCCGGCGCTTGAATGATCGTGTATGTGTAAGATAAAAGACATAAATAAATGGATAATATAACGAAAAGGGCAACCGAATGACCATATAAGCAGAAGGGATGGACAAAAATTGGTCAGAGTCGCTAGAGATGAGTTCCCTGTAAGGAGATAAAGTATGGAGCTACCAAGAAAAAAGTGAATTAACTGCCTGACTCACGACTAAGAAAATCGAAGGAGGGCAGATCACACGTCTACTGTAGAGGCCAGAAGAAGAAAATGAAGATGAAGGGAAATAGCGATAAATTACTTGTACACTATTATCCGAGACATAAATTTTTAATTTTTGTAATGCGCTGCTTACGATGATGCGACACTCAATATTTAAATTGTAAACAAATTATAGGGAAGATGAATAACTACCATGGAAAAATATATCGCTCTGTTTCAATCAATTAATATTCATATAACAGTATGTTATTGTTATTGCTACTGATATGTTAATCCAGAAGTGGCTCCGAATTAATTGATGAATTAAACAATTAGGTAAATAGGATCGAACTATTAAATACGTCATCCATAATGAACCGCGAATCACAGTCTTACCAAACCTAATTTATCACATGAATGAAACATTCAAATTAACCACATATTGGCCTTTAATTATTTAAATATTTAATAATACATATATCTTTTTTCTCGAAAGTAACCATCGATTTAAATGGCATGGTATATGATAGACGTGGTCATAAAAATATTCCCCAGATACGAAATAAAACCTGAATTTTCCGTTTCCTTACTATACTTTAAATTAACTTTTACATTTACAATAAATCATTTTAATTTCCATTAAATAAAAACGATGATTAATGGAATTATTGCTTATTTGTGTCAAATATATATTAATAAATATGATTATATGAAATTCCTTCTTATTTCTTTGCCACGCTGCTTTTTGCTGATAAATGAATAAGAATATTGCCAGAGTGATTTTTGAGCGTTGCCAAGTAACTATACAATGTGAAGGAATGCATTTACGAATTTTGCAATCGAATTAAAAAATGGAAACAAACTTCCCACTATCTCAGAAACTGTTGCTAGGAGCAACATTTACCAAGAAAGCTTTTTTAGACAGGGGGGAGGCGCGAAAAATACGAATATTTAATTAAAAATATCATACAGAGTGGTATAAAAAAGTTATGATAATTTAAAAGTATACACAGTGTAATAAGTGGCAATTTCTCATCTCAGAAAGCCCCTTAGCGCCGAATCCTGTATCAACAGTACAATTATTCTTCAGACCTGTACGACAAGGATATGGAAAAACAACTTTTCTTTTTAAACTTCTTTATTCAGCTAATTTTAAATTACTGCGTCAATAATATAGGGTATCCCAGCATTCCGTGTACATAGAGTTACTGTAGATTTCTGGGATGAAAATATGACCATTTAGCCCAACTTACTGTAACCCAAAAATTCGTGAGATACAGGATGCCAAAGTTATATTTTTATTTTAGTTTTTCTTAAGGAGCTTTTTTAATAATTGTACTATGAGACCTGATACAAGGTATAGAAAAAGTCAAGTCAAGTCACAGAGTGTATACATCCTGTGAAAATAAGGATCTAAAAAGCTTTACAGATGCACGTACTGTAGCGTACATACGAATATTTATAATATAAAGATCCAAAAAATTACAATTACACGTACTCTAGCTTACAGACAAACATTTATAATATAAAGTCCTCAATCAGAAAAAAATCCTGAGTGCTATAAGCGACATTCTCAACTAGCAATCTTGATATTAGTTTCTTATACATACTTAAATTTAAAGATTTAATACTAGTCGGCAGACTATTAAAAAGCTTTATGCCGCTGTAATAGGGACTCCTTTCAAATAGAGATAATGTGTATTCTGGTAGAACTAAATTTTTGTTATATCTGGTATCGTAATTATGCATGTCGGCCATGGCTACAAATTTATTCAAATTACTCTTAACATAAATCAGAACCTCCAGTATGCACATAGCAGGTAGAGTGAGTATAGCAAATTTTTTGAAAAGTTCACGGCATGAATATCTTGATCTGACACCTGCAATATTTCGGACTGCTCTTTTTTGCATTCTAAATACTCTGACCATATTAGGGGAAGCACCCCAAAATATTAGGCCATATTTCAATCGAGACACAAAGTGTGCATAGTAATAAGACATTATTGTATTAAAGTTAACGATACTTTTTAATCGAAAAATGGCAAAACACACCGACGAAAGCGCATAATTCATTTGTATGACATCCCCAATTTAATCTGTTGTCTATATAGACACCTAACAATTTAGTCTTCGTTACCTGAGCAATAGAATGTCCGATTACGTCAGTTCTAATCAAAAAACTCTCAACAAGTTGGGATGCCCTAGGCACAAAATTTATAAAAACCCTCTTTTCAGCATTAAGACTTAACATATTAGTTTTGAACCACTGTTCAAAAACTCTTAACATATTCTGCAGTTTATCTAGAGCCAAAGCAGTGGTGTTATCACAGCATACATAACTGTTATCGTCTGCAAACATGGTTAAATTACTTTTGTCATTAACGATATTCGGTAAATCGTTTACAAAAATTAGGAAAAGCAGCGGTCCGAGAATGGACCCATGTGGAACACCCGTAGAAACTTTCATTCCATTCGACCTCACTCCATCAATATCTACAACTTAATCTCTACCTTTTAGATATGACTGTAACCAGTCACTTACATTACCTCTTAGTCCATATCTGTCCATCTTTGATATTAATAGATTATGATTGATCAAATCAAAAGCCCTTACTTAGGTCCATGAAAAGTCCAAAGCACTTTTTACTATTATCCAGCTGCTCATAAAGCCCTTCAACAAACTGCAGTATTGCAGAAGATGTATTCCTGCATTTCCTTGTTGTTTCCATGTTGACAATCGGCAAGAATTCGAAATACTGTTAGGAAATTACTTATTTGTTCAAAAACAACCCTTTCCAGTACCTTAGAAATTGAACTTAATAAAGATATAGGCCGATAATTTTCACACAACATACTATCGCCTTTTTTAAATAAAGGTATTATTCTAGTTTTAAACACATGTGGAAATGTTGCACCTTCCAGAGATATGTTTATTAAGTACGAAAGTGGTTTCACTATAAAGTCAGTAATGGACTTTAATACATTCTTGGAAATCTCGTCAATTCCAAATGAATTTGATTTTTTTAAAGATCTTATTATCATCAATATATTTTGTTCTAGGACAGGTGAGAAAAACATGGTACTGTTATTTATTGGAAAATTCAAGTATGCATTATTATGTATTATTATCAGCATTTCGATTTAACACAAATTTTTGAGGTGCGTTTACAAAATATTCATTGAAACCATTAGAAGTTTGGAGTTTATCATTCGTTGTTTTACTATTAAATATCATACTAGAAATTCTATTCATATTGTTGCAAGATAATGCGTCTGTGATAATATTCCAGACGGCTTTACTTTTATTAGTAGAGGCGGTATATGACTTATCATTATATATTTTTTTAGCAGTCCCTATAACATTCTTGTATTTTTTTTTATATATTCTATAATGGTTTTTGATTATGACACTATTTGAATCAACTACCAACTTATAAAGTAATTTCAAATTTTTCGAAGACGTACGAATGCCCCGAGTAATCCAAGGCTTTTTTCTATTTCTATCCAGGAAAACCTTTTTTAAAGGAAATGCTATATTTATATAGGTTGACAATAGTTCTATAAACACCCTAAATGCATCATGGACATGGCACGCTTCATATACTGACAACCAAGTCTCTTTGCGCAAGTAATGGTAAAGCGCATTATTGTTAACCGCGCTAAAAAAACGTTTATAAACAAAACGTGTGCCGCACACCTCAAGAGGTCTTAAATTAATTTCAAATATTTGATAAGAATGATCAGACAGACCATTATCATCAAATACAGCCTTATCATCATCATTACAAAAGTTGGTACAAATGTAGTCCAGGGAAGCATTAAGTCTTGTAGGTGAATCGACATGGCATGTAAAGCCGTATGCAGCCAACAAATTAATTAATTCGTTTCGCTCGATAGAGCTACTTAGAGAATATATTAAGAAAATCAATATTTAACATTATATGATGATATGTTCATGTTTATTATTTTTTACGTTGGTTTCTAAGAAATTTGCAAACTCCTCAAAAAAACTATTTACATTAATAGATGGGGATCGATAAATACAAAAGATCCCAATAGGTACATTATTCTGCAAGGAGATGCTGACTCCAAAAACTTCAAAATTTTTTTCAATACTAGTTAAATTATTTAAACTTGTTATTTGCAGAAACAAGACCTGATCTGTAAAACACTGCAACACCACCATGAATATTCTCCGATCGACAAAAACTCGCGAATAAATTAAAGTCTTTAAGGCCCACTTTATTAAACCTATCTATTATTATTTGCACAAGATTCGATGCTTAGGAGTTTTCTGAGGTTAGAAATAGAAATCAGCTTATAGTTTTGTTGTAAATTGTAGGGGCACCACTTATTGCACTGTGTATACTTTAAATTGTCATAACTTTTTTATATACTACTCTGTATGATATTTTTAATTAAATATTCCTCTTTTCCGTCGTCTCCTGTCTAAAAAAGTCCTCTTGGTAAATGTTGCTCCGAGCAACGCTTTCTGAGATAATGGGATGTTTGTTTCCATTTTTTAATTCCATTGTCAAATTCGCAAATGCGTTCCTTCACACTTCATCTAAGCTTAGGACAGGTCAAAAAAATAGGTCTTTGAAGTTTGGAGCATGTTTACAGGCAAACAGGCTAACAACAATAATAAATTTAAAGACCAACAGGCCAACAACAGTAAGAATGTAAAAACCAACTGGCTAAAGGCATAAAAGATTATCCACAAATTGATAAATTCGAAAAACAAACATCCCACTATCTCAGAAACTGTTGCTCGGACATTTACCAAGAGAGCTTTTTTAGACGGGAGAAGGCGAAGAATATGAATATTTAATTAAAAATATCATACAGTGGTATAAAAAAATTATGACAATTTAAAAGTATACATAGTGCAATAAGCGGCGCCCCCTACAACAAAACTGTGGGCTGATTTCGATTTCTCGTTTCAGAAAACCCCTAAGCACCGAATCTTGTGCAAACAGTACAATTATTAAGAAAGCTCCTTAAGAAAAACTAAAATAAAAGTATAACTTTAACACCCTGTATCTCAAAAATTACGAATTTTTGGACAAAAGTAAGTTGACTTAAATGGTCATATTTTTATCCGAGAAATCCACAGTAACTCTATGTACACGGAATGCTGGAACATCCTGTATAATGAGATTTCGTCCACTTTGAATAAAAGTCGACTGTTCGTTTTCGGAATGTTTATATAACATCTAAATCAACGCTAACGTTTCCGTACCATCGACACAGCTGTACAATTAACAAAACAATGGTATTAGAGTTTAGTGTAACAAGACTAGTGGCGGCCCGTGACTCCATGGCGTGGTAACTTGCTTGCGGTGCAGAAGGTCACGGGTTCCAATCCCGGCAGGTTGGTATACCTTATTTATTAATTTATTTAAGTATATCTCACATGATAGGTGTGGTCATGAAAATATGCCTCAAATAAAACATGAATTTTCCGTTTCTTTATTACATTTTAAATATGCTTTTATACATTTACAATAAATCATTTTAATTTCCATTAAATAACATTAAAAACGATGGTTATTGGAATTATTGCCTATTTGTTTCAAAGATTAATACAGTACAATTACAATATTACAATATTATGTTGCAATAAATTACAGAATTACTATAAAATTATCAGAAAATCAGAAATGTACGAAACTCCATGAGTTGCATGCAGCTTGTCTGGAGTTTCATTATTAGCCAGTAAATATTAATACTCTAATTATACAAAAAAAAACCGAAGATTCCTATCTATTATGAAGTAGTTAAAGAGAAAAAAAAACACAAAGAGAAAACAAAGATCCATCCACACCCACCATGATAAAAAATCAATCAAGAATACAGCATAATCTCTAGGATAGTCCAAACTATCAATATTCACTGTATCCCCTCAACATAGGCATCAAGACATTTATGTGCTGGTAGTCAGTCTTTATCCAGCACGTAACTTTTGTCAAAAAAGTGTGCATATTGGTAACGAGTCTTATCTGAAATGGTAATATATTAAACAGCTTAGGCCCAGTATATATAGTGTGTCTTTGGCACGCTATAAATACCGCTCGCATGACAGCTATACCCCCCTGTTAATGTGTCTGGTGCCCAAATCATGCATAACCTGCCGCCTATATCGACCACTCCTTCTCATGAATTTCAGAACACTCCTAACATATAATTGTCTGACAGACAAAAGATCCGCCTCTCTAAACAGTAGGTCAGATGAATGTCTTCCGTTTTTGTTCATAAATATCTTAATTATGTATTTTTGCGTTATATTTGAGACATGAATGACATTACTGCACGCACCTCCCCAAATACTCAAACCATACATCAGAACTGATTCTATCAATGCTTGATATGTCATTTTAAGAGCTTAAATGATAGAAACTCTCTTACATGCTAAAATTTGTATATAGTTTCCGAAGTTTTTACATAATATATCGTATATGAGAGTCATATTTCAAATTTCCATCAATAAAGACACCCACATACTTGACATTTTCCCTTGCTGTCATTGTTTGGTCACAATGACAGTCTGCCACACCAGTAATACACAAGTAATCATGTACTATAAGATCAAGAAATACAAATTCTTTCCTGTTATTCCCATATTGCAGTCAAGGATGCCCGATGTTGTCTTCAGACAGCGCATCATAAAGCGTATTTTAATGAAGCTAGACACCAAGAAGGCTTCTGGCGCTGACGGAATACCTGCCATAGTTCTCAAAAACTGTGCAAGGGAACTAACACCAGTTTTCTGTAGACTTTTTAACCTATCCTACAGAAAGGGAATATTTCCGTCCTGCTGGAAATGTGCCACGGTTCAGCCGATACCTAAAAAAGGTAAGAAGACCTTGCCAAATAACTACCGACCAGTTGCACTGCTTTCAATAATATCGAAAGTCATGGAAAAGGTTATCAATGAGCATCTTCTAAAATATCTTGAACAATTCAATATTATTAGCGATCACCAATATGGTTTTTCGTAAACATAGATCAACAGGAGATCTTCTGACTTATGTAACACATGTTTGGAACAACGCAATTGAACACTTTGGAGAATCTCGAACGGTTGCTCTTGACATATCCAAGGCATTCGACCGTGTTTGGCACGATGGACTGTTGGCTAAGTTACGCTCTTATGGTATGTCTGAAAGGTTCTGTTTGTGGCTCTCATGTTTCCTCAAAGAGCGTTCTTTACGAGTGGCGGTCGACGGATTTCTGTCTAACACCCTCACTATCAACGCCGGTGTGCCCCAGGGCTCCATACTGTCTCCTACTCTCTTTCTCATTTATATTAACGATCTGCTGGAAAAGACCGGGAATCCAATCTATAGCTTTGCAGATGACAGTACGCTTGTCTCTTCATTCACCTTGAACGCTCGGACATCAGCTGCTCAGGCGAATATCCGCAGACAGCAGGAGGTCGTTCAACTTAACAAAGACCTGGAAGAAATTCTATCTTGGGGTGACAGTAACCAAGTGGAATTTAACGCTACAAAAACCCGAGCGGCAGGTTTTTCTAAAAAAGTTAACGTTGCTGAACCCGACATAGTTATGTCGGGGCACTCCATTCCCCTAGCATCGTCGCTCAATTTGTTGGGCGTTAGTTTGGGAGCAAATATGTCTTGGCATGAACATGTTGCAGGTATACCAAGGAGAGCTTCTCAAAAGTTGGGAATATTATTTAGAACCAGAAAGCTTTACACCCCACAGCAACTGTTAATTCTTTACAAAGCCCAAATTCGACCAGCTATGGAATACTGCTCCCACGTTTGGGGCTCCGCTCCCAAACATACACTGCATTTGTTGGATTCTGTTCAGAGAAGAGCGGTCCGTCTGATTGGGGGCCCGGAATTGACCGGCGGCCTTGATTCACTGGAACATCGAAGAACGGTTGGCGACTTGAGTCTGTTCTACAAGTATTTTCATGGAAAGTGTTCGAGGGATGTGGCCCGCTTAATTCCTCCCAAAGCGGTGCATGTTAGAAATACACGTCGCGCTGGTGCTTCGCATCCGTATGAGGTTCAGCTTGTTACTCCGCGTACAACGCTTTTCAAGCAATCTTTTATATGGAGAACGTCGTCCCTTTGGAATAATTTGCCCAGCGCTGTTTTCCCACCGAGTACAATTTACAGCGATTCAAGAACAACGTGAATCGCTTTTTCCGCACTCGTGCCGCTCCTGGAGCGCTTTAGGGACTTCCCTGCAGCACGTGAGCTAGACCCGTAAAAAAAAAAAAAAAAAAAAAAAAAAAAAAATCGTATATCGTTTTTTTGACATTCATGGTTAAGAGATTCTTGATCCATCCATAGCCGCACTATTGATATACATTCTTCCGCTTTTCGGATCGTTTCCTCCCAGTATATTCCCATAACCAGAATAACAGTGTCATCGGCTTAACAGACATCATCGTCACCTGAACTTGATAGTATGGAGCCCAGTACGGTGCCCTGCGGTACTCCGATCCCGACATTGCCCATCATACTCAAGGTACTATTAATTTTAACCATTTGAATTCGTTTTGTTAAGTGAGATTCTATATTAAATTGTAAACAACCCCTCTAATTTTTTCCAACATTTTCAAGCTTTTTTATAGGAATCCGATGAGGTACAGTATCAAATGCACGAGCCAGATCCACAAGCACACCCACTGCTTTACGTCTGTCATTAAAGCTATTTATTACATATTCAGTGACATGGATTATCGCATCCTCTGTACTCAATCCAGGACGAAATCCGTACTGGGAATCCGACAATACCTTCTTTCTGTTCAAGAAACTATCCAATCTTAATTTTACGCATTTTTCAAACAACCTAGCAATACAACTGATTACAACGATTGGTCTGTAATTTTCTTTACTTGTCCCCCGCTTTATAAATCGGTATTATTGTAGCTCTTTTTAATATTTCCGGATAAACACCTTCTTCAAACATTAAATTTATTAAATGTAATAAAGGTTTCAGTAGGTGTTCATGATTCTCTTTTAACATCCTGTGAGAAATATTGTCGTCACCAGCAGCGGACCTATTCTTCATTGAACCAATGGCATTCGTCAACTCGGCCTCAGATATTTCATCAAGGAACATAGCCTCAGAAATTTGTTCATCTTTTATTTTACTCGCTAGTTTTGCCAATATTTTCCAGAAATATGCAACAATCATCATAACGAATATATTCATTTCCCTCCTTAATTAGAGATATTCCTTCACATTTTTTATTTTCATTAGTGGCCTGTCTGATCACTTCCCAAGTTTTCTTTATATCATTTTTGTATGTAATTAATTTATTCTTAAAGAAATTATATTTAGATTTTTTAATAAGGCTGCTCAAACATGTTTCTATATTTTCGAAATTTTTCTAAAGCATCAGCATCATTAGGGCATTTATCAGACATTTTTTTAAGTTTATCCCTCTTTTAATAGAGGTGATGATCACCAGAGTAACCCATTCCTTCTTTTTAGTGACTTTCCTTAATCTAATTTGCTGGGTACAGTCTGTTATAAGACCACTTCACTTTACAATAAAAATTTCCGTGCCTACGTTAATATTTAATATAATATTTAATATATTAATATAATTAATACATCACCAATATGGTTTTGTCAAGGGTAAAGGAACTAAAGATGCTTTAAATTTCTTGAGTAATACAATTTATAATAATTTAGACCTAAATATTCCAATAATTGTAACATTTTTGGACTTAGCTAAAGCTTTTGACACAGTAAACCATGGAATTCTTTTAAAAAAACTATATCATTACGGTATTAGAGGTATGGCTCATGACTTAATTAGAAGTTATTTAAATAATAGGATACAGACTGTCAAAATAGCAAGTACTGTCAGTGCCCCTAAACAAATTACATATGGAGTCCCACAAGGAACAATCCTTGGACCTCTATTATTTATTTTATACATAAATGACATGCTTGAAATTTTGGAAAAGCAGACTGTGATGTCATATGCGGATGATACAGCCATTATAAGCACTGAAAAAACTTGGATAAAACCCAAAATAAAATGAATGATCTTTTAAAAACAGTAAGCACATGGTTAACATTAAATCAGTTATCTTTGAATATTTCAAAAACAGTCTTCATGACTTTTGGTGTGTATCGTGATAGCATTCCGAGTGATGTAACTATTAATATTAATCACAGTAGAGTAAAAAGGGTTGAATTCTGTAAATATTTGGGCATTGTGTTTGATTGCCATATGAGATGGGATAAGCATGTTGAGAATGTAGTGAAAAGAACGAAATATCTGCTATTTGTATTTGCTAAATTATCAAGAACTATGTCGACGGGGACTCTATTAACGATTTATTATGCTCTTTTCCATAGCATTTGCTCTTATGGATTGATTGCGTGGGGTGGAGCATATGATAATGTTGGGATTCGGTTGCAGAATTTGCAAAATAGGATCTTAAGGATAATCTTGAAAAAACAAACTAATTATTCTGTCCCATTAAATATCTCACAGATGTTTACATTAGAGTCATTGTTGCTTTATTATGCAGATATGCGAAAGGAACACGCAGAATCTCATAGTAAGACTAGAAACAAAAACCTTTTATTGCCAAAGATAAAAAAGAATAAAATTTAAGACCAGTAAGATTACTGCTATGAAGGTGTTTAACAAACTACCCGGGGAACTGAAAAATTTAGAATTAAGAGGTAAGACTCTGAAAAAAAAGTTTAAAGGTTGGATTGGATCATCGGATATAAGTGTGGCCACAATATAATTAATGGAAACTACGTTTTTTTTTTGTTGTTTTTGCTTTTTGTTTTCTGAATTTTTCTGTATCTACTGCCACTGTTGAGCAACCAATAAATTTTCATTTTATATTTTTTTTAAATTTAAGTTTGTGTATTTTAGTATAGTTTATTATAATTGTGTATAGTTCTTAAGGATTTTTGTCCACCAGTCCTATTGTGCAGATAACTTGTGTTATCTTTATATGTACTGCATATTTTGTATTGAATTGTAATAAGTCTGGTTCAAATAAATAAAAAAAAAAATAAATAAAAATCATATAATAATAATAACTAAACATATTATTATATAAAAGGGCTTTAAAATTTGAAAAACATAACTGTAACACAAGAATTAATATTAAAAATCAAAAAGTGTTATCATACATAAATGAATATGGATAATATTTTACGAAACAACAAACGTAGAAATAAACCCCACTTTTTATGTGGAAATATCAGAAACTACAACGTATCTAGTAAAACTTCAAGAAGAGAGGAGACATGGTTTTTGTCACATTACTTTTTAGCAATAAAGTTTAAGTGTCAATAAGTGTGCTGCTAAATCCTTTGAGACACAAGATGAGGGTTTAAAAGTAAAGGACAAACTTTTCCCTGCTTTCAAAAGGTTTGCTTTTTAAGTTTATTAAAAAAGTCTTCAAGTAGAGCAGAAATATTTTAGAAATGAGCCATGGGTAAAATAATTCTTTCTTTCTGTTAACGAAAGCTGGTAAAATGGTCCTGCCTAATGTCATGAGATAGTAAAGGTTATTTGTGGTACAACAATAGCCAAATGACAATATGACGCGGGTATTTCAATCAGCGGACGAAAATTTGTGCTTGCAACTTCTTTTTTATATTATGCAAGTATTTTAATTTAAAAACGTTAAAATAATTTAAATATATTTTAAAAATTTTAAAGTTCACCATAAAATGTTCTTCTTCTTCTTCGGGCACCATGACCGATCAATGATCGTTGGTTATCATGTTGGTTACCATGATGATTGTTTTATTGACAGCCACTCGGAATAGTTGAACCGTAGACTTTCCCTACCACTGCGTTAAATTCTTCAACCACGATGTTCTCCTTCGCTCTGGGCCACGTGTACCTGGCATCTAGCCCTCTATACTCAGATGCAAGATTTCATATTTTTCTGGATGTCTGATAATAAGGCCAAGATATTCTAATTTGCATTGCTTGATGGTCAGGACCACCTCCAAGTCCTTGTCCATGCATGTGAAAACGCTGTTGTTGCTAATTCTGTCTTTCCAATGATTTTCAGCAGTCGCACAGTGTCTCGACTAGTACAAGCTAGCGGGACAATATTATTTCTTCACTTATTTCAATTGTTTATGTATATTCCAGGTATCTTAAGCTATTTTAAAGAAAAAAAAAAGTTGAAAAATGTGTACTGTATGTGTATTAATCGAAATATGTAGCTGCAAGACGGAAGTGGTTTACTAATGTGTCTCATTTGTTCACTATTGTCGCTAATTGTTCTTTAATTAGCTACATACGTCTACCTACTCATTATGTGTGAAAAGCACAATCATGTTTGTTTACAAAGAAATTTCTAGGAAAAAAATAAAAATCATAATGATAATACCCACATTTATTAATTTAAAAATATTATTTCTTTTAAAATAAATTAGTACAATAACAGTATCTATATATCAATTATTTACAATAACAACGTGTATAAGTAAAAGAAATATAATATTAAATAACTTATATACTAAGGCATGAATTATAAGCAACTACAACACACAATAAAATAAGAATAATAATTACAATAAAAAAATACTTAAACTTACTAATCACCATCAGATGAGTCGTCATCACCGCTCTCCCATTCAGTAGAATATTCAGAGAGTAAATAATCCTCCTCATTTAATTCGTGATGATGACTTACTGATGGTGTTTCGGATGGCAATGAAGGTGGGATAATCAACTGCAGAATCTCCGATGGCAAAGAAGTAAATTTTCTTCGCGGTAATTCTCTATACGAGTTGATAACAGGATCAGACGTAATTAAAAGCATTCTCAAAAGATCTGTATTTGTGGCAATACGTGACCGCTTCCTGGTGTGCCGTTCACGGAATCTACGACAGTCTTTATTTCTTGCCTCCTGGGCTTCTTCGGAGAGTTGTCCAATGGGAAGAAGAAAAGACTTTATAACTTCCGCGCTGTGTACAAGAATTTTATGCACAGTAACGGGCATGGAATACCACGAATACAGATCGAGGTATAATTTTCTAGTATCAACACAAAACTTTTCGAATTCTATATAATTTATGTCATATCCCGATGCAAAGTTCTTAAAATTACATGAAATCTACGAATAAGGTTTACGTCTAATCCTGTAATTTCGCTGCTCAATTCAGCTTTGGAAAAAAAATCTACGTGCTGTGTTTCCATCGTTTGTGTTACCATACCCAGGTTTTGGTTTATCTACAATGAGACCCATACGATCTTTAAACACTTTTTGTATCTCTTGTGAGCGTTGCTTCACAATAGCTTTGTCGTTATCTCTCCTGACTTGCCACTTTTTTATTTCTAAACGATAGCTGATGTGAAGCAAACATTCAAACGTGCGGATCCATGCATGTAAAGTAGATAAACCAAATGCAAGGCGTTCTTCGTTGCTGGGATATTTCTTTGACTCCTCGTTCATAGTAGACGGGGTGGCACCGCAAATATAACACTTTTGTGTTGAACTTGTGTCTGTTAAGGCATTGCACACTTTGCCATCAGTCATTGTCAACAACAAATCGTGTTTAACAGAGATTTGAGATCCAGCAACGTTACATAATGTTGGAAGAAGCTGACTTACTTCATCTAAAATTTTAGAAGTTTCTTCTTTCGTAAACTCTTTTGTCTCCTTGGCAAAAATAAACTTAATAGGACGGCAATATAAAGTAGAGGAAGGTCTCGGATTTTGCCAGATCGTCTGTAGTGTTAGTGTTCTCAAATTTCTGCTTATACGTGCTATGCCCCGAACTCCCATCACAGCCCCATTTGCTTACCAACGTATAATATGAACGAGGTAACACACTTCTAATGACTTCCGTCTGAGCTTTAACTAATCGTTCAGCCGTTTTTATCCAAAATCGCGTGAAGTTTAATTTCAGCTCGAGATTCAATCACAGAAATATATTCGTCAGAAGGACAACAAGAAGCTTTGGACTTACCTAAACTATAAAACGATGAATACACTTGATGTCCCGCTTTCATTGACCATTTTCTTGTTTGTTTATATGAGTGAGATGTCGGTTTCGAGTCCACATAATAAGCTAAAGCTTCGTCTGGTGTTAACTGCCGACTTTGTTCAGAACACTTATTCTTTTCTCTAGTTTCACTGACCGCGACGTTATGGATCTGTTTAGCAACACTTCGATGCCCTTCTTTTCGAGTAGCTAACTCAGCTGCTGTAATAAGCTCACTTGCACTTCGCGATTCCAAAAGATCTTCTACTCTCCGTCTCTTCGTTTTCGTTGATGAGTCTTCAAATGATTTTCTGAGTCGCCCTACGGAAAGAGCCGCTGATGATGTTGAAGTGCACGGCTGGTTAACACACATCTTTATTTCGATTCCGGATCCCTCTAACCAATCTTTATGTTTGATTAGAAACATTTCTTTGTTACACTTTAAAGAAGTCCACTTTTGATTGAATTTTGCTGAGAGGCTTGATATTTTCATTTTGAGTCGTTTTAGAGAATCGTCAGAAACATCAGACATATTGAATTTTTCACTTATATAATAAAAAATGCCACTGTTTCGTTCAGTTTTGTCATGTTTTAGCCATTCCATTTTCGTCATTGTCACGACTCGTTCTGAAAAAAATAAAATAATTTTACTTTCGGGCCTTTTCGGGGTCTATAATATATATGAATCTGTGCCTGAATGTTGTAGGTATTACATATAGAAAAATCTAGGTGGATATATGTGGATAAAAAAGTTGCTACTTTCAAAGTTTATAATTAATGTAAAATTTGCTGGATTTATCTATACATTTACAAATTGATATTACACCAAAAGTATACATATTTTTTATAAAAAATATAAGTCATAATAAGTACATACCTTCAACAGAATATTCCATCACAAAAAACTCGTTTCACTTTGCTACCAATTTTAAAATATGTTATCACAAGTGTGCATAAAATGCAACTGATTTGCAAATGAAAATGACCTCTCTTATAAGGGTTACTTTGACCCCCTGATAAGATACCTTTATGAGGTGATAAACAAATTAATTCTTGGATTTCGTTAAATGGGGGGGGGGGGGGGTTGTTTACAAGTCGTTATCAGTGGTTCCTGGAAATTACGTCATGAATATTGTCCCGCTAGCATGTTCTTACCGAATCACTGTGAGTCGTCGATGCACCCACATCTCGAATATCTCCAGATGTTAAGTATTTCTTCAGTTAACGTCCACGCTTCCATGCTGTACAAGAGAGCCGGAAAGACATAGCATAGCAGCCTACCATTTTCATCTGTAGTTTCAATGATAGGTCGTGACTAGTTAAGATTTTTTTGTTCTTCATAAATGCGGCTCGGGCATTCTCTATTCGAATTTTGACTTGCAAAGTCGGGTCTCAGTAGTCGTTGATATTACTACCGAGATACATCAATTTATCAAGAAAGGGGCTACAAATTAAAATTTTACCTATAGAAAAGGTCAAAATAATGATGAGATAGGCATAGTTTAGATACAGTAATATTATGATTTTATCCTCTCTGGGGTATCACCAAGAGTATTGTCCTGAGTTTTAGACCTCGAAAAACTTGTGCTTTTTTGTTTATAAACAATTAAAGTTTTCAAAACGCGTTTTTTTTGAGCTAAAATGTGAATAACTCCGTTTATATCAGTCGGATCGAGACAAACAAAAAACTAAAGTCTTCGTAATGAAATTTCCAACAAATCTCGTTGGTTTTAAATCGCTCAAATATGTACATAACCTAAAAAATTGAAAAAACCGACAAAAAACTGTTTTTTTTTTTTCATATTATTGTACAGGCCGACTAAGTGAACCGATCAGCCTGAAACTTTCAGAAAATATGCCTTTTGTTATAGTAAAATTACCCTGAAATTTTGGTTCAAAAATATTGAACCCAGTGAATTTGTTATTTGAAATTTGAATTGCCCGCCATTTTATGCCATTTGGTCCAAAATTTTTTCGCCACACTTACAAAATTGAAAAAATAGGCAAAAAAATCTGTTTTTTTTTTTTTAAATTTTATTGTACAGGTCGACTAGGTAAACCGATCGACTTGAAACTTCCAGAAAATATTCTTTTTGTTATAGCAAGAATACACTGAAATTTTAGTATAATATTATTGAACCCAGTGGACGCAATTGAATCAGTTGAATTAACAACTTGAAACCAATAACTCTCCGTTATTAAACCTTTATAAAAATTAGAAATCAACCCAACCAGATTTACCTAACATTAAGCAGGATTAAATATTTAGGTTTTTTCAATTGTATATTGTGTATTTATGATTTTATATTATTATACCCAATTATATAGTTAGAATTATCTAAGTACACTGAGGATTTTTAAACAGGTAGAACGAAAATACTATATTTAAGGATATGTATTCAATATTACATTTAGTTTAAAATTTTTATTCGTCCAAAGAAGGCACCGTGTGCTGAAACAATTGTCACGAAAAATAATAATATAGTGGAAATTAAAAAACATTATTAGTGTTTTATTTGTGTTAAGTTACAATGAATTTCTATCAAGTAACGGCCAACTCAGTAAATTTTTTTTTTACAATTGAATTTGATATTTAAAATTTGAATTATCCGCCAGTTTATACCATTTTGTCCAAAAGGGATCTTTTTTTATTTTTTTTTTTTTATTTTTTTTTTTTTTTTTTTTCAAAATTTAGAACTCGCCGTCAGATTTTCGATGCCGTTAAAAAAAAAATTGTTATCATTTTTAACTGTTTTTTTTACATTTGTTTATTAATCAAATAACAATTGACATTTTGAAAATTGTTAACGAAAGTGAATTTTTTTCTTAAATAAAGGCCTCGCGATTCTCTACCAGATGTGATAAAAAATTTTCAATATTTTTTCAAAGTGACCGAAAAAACGCATTTGGTTTTACTTGCTTAATAAACAATTGTAAAAAAAAAGTTAAAATTACTCCACAAAATTTTTTTTTAACGGCATCGAAAAGCTGGCGAAAAAAAAAAGGATTTTTGAATCAAACGGCATAAAATGGCGGGCAATTCAAATTCCAAATAACAAATTCACTGGGTTCAATATTTTCGAACCAAAATTTCAGGATATTTTCACTATAACAAAAGGCATATTTTCTGGAAGTTTCAGGCTGATCGGTTCACTTAGTCGGCCTGTACAATAAAATGAAAAAAAAAAACAGTTTTTTGTCGTGTTTTTTTCAATTTTTTAGGTTATGTACATATTTGAGCGACTTAAAACCAATGAGGATTTGTTGAAAATTTCATTACAAAGAGTTTTTTTTTTTTTTGTCTCGATCTGACATATATATTTATTTTTTAAGCTCAAAAAACGCGCTATTTTAAAATAAGAATACTGTATTGAAATAAACCCCATAATTTAAACATAAAAATAGAAACATTCTGATTAAAACCACCGCTTGCTAGTTACAAACACATGTTTAAATTGTTGTCTTGCACAATGTAATTCAAACTTCGAGGTATTAGATCTGATTAATCATAAAATATTATTTTTTAAAATAAATTCTGCATGCATTCCACAAACAAAGTCTAACGCCAAATAACCCTTTTCCAAGTTTTTGTAATTTTAAGAATTGAATCTATAAACTGTTAAAAAAGTCTAATAAACTCTGAAACTTCAATTGTCTATAAACAAAAGAACAGAAGTTTTTTCGAAGTCCAAAACTCAGGACCATACTCCTGCTGATACCCCAGAGAGAATAAAATCATAATATTGCTGTATCTAAACTGTGCAATTTCAAATGCTTTTTTTACTGCACTACTAAATAATTTTTCATTCCGCTTTTTGTGTGAGTAAATCTTAAATTAACTTTATGAAATGTTTAAGTCAATAACCTATTAACTTCAGTTCTATAAATTTAAATTTAATAATATTTTATTAGACTTTTTTTAGAACATGTCAATGTAAGTTGTTTTTAAACACTAAACAGCTGACTGCCGTATAAAGGTTTACTAAGATATCCTTCAGCTCCATTCGGAGACTACACGATTTCCATCGTTAACTTAATAAAGTTGCATCAGCAGGGCTTTACGGCCGTGTTAATACTAGTTACGAGTAACTATATATTTGTATGCCAATATCGAAATAGGTTCATAAATATCTGAGTATAATTGCCGGCATTAAAATTTAAACAAGTAAATACAACACTAATTTACAAAAATTTTTAAATACCTCTAAATGTATCATGTAATAAAGGACGTTAAATATAGTGTAAACTCCACTCTAACAATTGCTTGTTTGTTTATGATATCATTTCACAAAGTTTTGCTTTTCATTGTAAATCTGTACATCTGTAATAACTATAAGTTTGCTACAATAAGTGCTGTTTCATAGATTAAGTTTTGTTCTGTTGTTCTAGTCTTCACTGGATTTTCTTCCTGAATTTTGCTGTTATTTTGTGCCCTACTTCTTGTATGATATGTGTATTCATTCTGTTTTAGAACCATGGTCATTTTTTTAAGTTCCTTTCCTGTTCTAGTGTTGCCTATAAGGTAAATTAATTTCCTTGGTTGGTTAGTTGTAGGCAGGGTAGGCAATTGTACCTGTTTGTGTACTACAGCCTTTTGGCTTATTGTGCTCCCCTCTCTTGATTACATGAACGTAGTCCCTTTGAGAAGGTTTATTAGCTTTCTGCCAAACCTGATCGCCACGATTTAGATCTACAAACAGTTTGTGTCTGTCCCGAGTTAAAATCAAACATTCATACAGGACTTGCATAGAGGTTTCTTCCCCTTTACTGTATAGTCTGCTTGTCGTGGGGCCATTATGGTAACCCATTTCTTGTAAATCTTCTCAGGTGACTTCTTCTTCCTCTGGCCATTCTCTGTCCTTTGGATATATACCTCTCCCAGGTACTACCATATGTCCCTGTTTTGAGCAATTTGATACCAATTGAGCCACGCTTATTTTTTAATATCGTCATACCAACGTTGTTGAGGTCTGCCAGTATTTCTTTTTCCCCCATGGTCTCCATCTGGTCACTTTTCTGCTCCAGTTATCAGTATTTCTGGCCACGTGGTCAGCCCAGTTCCACTTGAGGAAGATATCCTTTTAATTATGTCGTGGACCCGGTTTTTTTTTTCCTGATCTAATCATTTGATTTGCAGTCCTTAGTGGTATACCTAAAATTTTCCTCTCAATTACTCTCTAGTGAACTTACAATTTTCTAATAACTTTCCATGGCAGAACCCAAGTTTTGCTACCATATGTTGTTACTGGTAGAATGTATTCATTATATACTTTACTTTTAAATTTTAAAACCAGTTTGGACTGAAAAATTTACTTCATTTTACCGTAAACCGCCCATCCTAGGCGTATCCTTCTATTGACTTCCAGTTCTTGATTTACTTTTCCGATTGTGACTTCCTGTTCCTGTTCCGAATATACATATGAATCCACTCTTTCCACTTGTAGCCCGTGTTTGGATATTGCTTCATTAATGGTTGCTTGTTCGTTCGTAATGAATTTGGTTTTTGGGATGTTCCTCTCTAAACCGTCCTTTTTTGCTTTAAATTGTAATTCTTGAAGCATTTCTTTCAATTCGATTCCATCCCATCAACAAATCTTAAATTGCTGAATCTCTCTCCGGATATGTTAAGTCCCCTGTTTTTTCAGTGAAGGCTCTTGAAGATATCTTCTAGTACCAGGGAAAATATTTTGGGTGGTATGATATCACCCGGTCTAACAAGTGACAGTAGCCAGTAATTAGTCTCACCACTAGTTTGGTATGAACCTCTGTTAAGCAAAGGACGTCAGTTGTCAGTTGCTTTAAGGGGCCGCAAATTACGTCGCTCGCATGTCTTTGGCCAGATGTAAGCCGAGTCCATTCACAGTAGAACTTCCAGTTAAATTATACCTTTTCACTTGTTTTGCTCATATTTATTATACTTTTAATATTCCAAACAACCCAATCTATCGCAAAAGCAAAATAAACTTAACCATATAAAAATACAGCAAGATGAAGTAAACCAGACTGAGTCTCTCGGGACAAAGGATTTTGCCCTTTATAACACAATTTTATACAGCATAAAAAAATAAAATGAAGGAAAACGAAGGAAAACACGTTGGAACTTTCTTTAAATCTTATCCGGTGATAGTCGGGAACGGAGAAATAGAGCAATTTCAAATAAAAATACGTGATTATTTTTTATATCCTAACAGAGACTAGCTTATTTAGCTGCAAAAGCAGAGAGATTATGAAACATGTTTTAAAAACAAATTTCCATTTTCCGCTATTTTTAAATAAGAATACTGTATTGAAATAAACCCCATAATTTAAACATAAAAATAGAAACATTCTGATTAAAACCACCGCTTGCTAGTTACAAACACATGTTTAAATTGTTGTCTTGCACAATGTATTCAAACTTCGAGGTATTAGATCTGATTAATCATAAAATATTATTTTTTAAAATAAATTCTGTATGTTATACATTCCACAAACAACAGTCTAACGCCAAATAACCCTTTTCCAAGTTTTTGTAATTTTAAGAATTGAATCTATAAACTTTCTGCTAAAAAAGTCTAATAATTCACTCTAAGGGAACTTTATAATTTTAAACTTACCTGAAATACACCATTTCGAAATTCAAATTTATAATTATAATTAACTCCAAGTTTGTTGTTTTTACTACTCTTGCCAAAGGAAATATTGTATTAGTAAAACAATTACCGTCCTAAATATTTGTGTTTCTTCACGTTTCAGTGTCTCTAGATCATAAAAAACCGGTCAAATACAAGTGGGACTTGCGCAATTAGTATTAGCACGAAATTACATCATATATATATTTTTTACTCGTGTTTTCATAAACTTTTACTGGACACCGCACTCGATGACTTTGCAATTTTTTTTTTTTTCACTTTCGATATCACTCCTCAAAACTAACCTCTTAAGCAAAAATTTAACTTTTAAAATAACATGTCTCTGATTGGGCTATCAATTCCTATATTTATGCAAAATTTCCACTTTCTGTGTCAAATATTTTCTGAGGAAATCAAGTCTGACAGACAGACAGACAGACAAAGAGGTGATTCCATAAGTGTTCCATATGAAACTGAAAATATAGTTTCCCATTTTTGGTAGTCTACTTATCTGATGACCTGATGACCTTTAAACAAAACGAGATACCCAACGTTCCGGGACCTAAAAATTTTTAAAAAGTTTTCGCACATCAGATTTTTGAAACATCATCTGATATAACATTGCTCAAACTCTCTTCGAAACAGTACTGATCAAACTCTTTCTGTTAATTCTCTAGTTAAAATTGGAAATTTTGAAGAATCGTCAATAATTTTCAATTATAGTTCTGCAAAAAACTTAGAAGTGGTATTAAACATGTAAATATGCTTTTGTAATTGATTCTTTTTAAGCTCTTCTTGACTACGAAATCGGGACTTTACACCATCTCCGTAAATCCTTTGTGAAATTCTTTTTACTATAAACTCGCTTCAACGCCGATTGTCAGACTAGTAATTGAAAAAACGAACCAAATCGTGCAAGGTTAAGCTACTAAACGCTCTTGTTTCAGCTATTATGACTTATCTAATGATGTTTAGGAGCATTCTGATGTAGTATTAACTTACATCCCTTGTCAAAGAAATAAGTAAAGAAAACGCTTGGTTAGGTAAAAACTACAAAAAAACTGTTGCTTCTAAACATCTTGACCAATAATTCGAACAATATAAACTGTAAAATTTTTGCTAGTGCTCGAAATAGTTACAAGGAGATAATTCACCAAATCAAGGAAGGCCAATATTAAACGCTCAGTGTCGTTTCAGTTTGTTGCTGAGTTAACCTGTCAAGTTCAACCTAAATTCACTTTGTCTCCACTTGCAGGGACTGACGAAACTCTTACAACATCTATTAAAAAACTTAACTTTTTACCTGAACTGTTTGTTTCTTATTCAACGGTTTATCGTAAAATATTATATATTATTAAACCTAAGCCTTATATATATATATATATATATATATATATATATATATATATATATATATATATATATATTAGTAACTGCGAATCTGTTCACATGAAAGCGTCATTTTTTCCAACTTTTTTTTTAAATTTAGGGACCTACATTAATTGGTTAGAGCATCTCTGTATATTATGTTTAATATTTTATTATTTTCTAGTAGCAAAATATATTGGTTTTCTGGAGACTCGACATATAATTGGTTATGAGAAAAACATTGCTGTCTCAAATCGATTCCCACGAGTTTGAAAGTTTGTCCCTGGCACTTGTCTCGGTAGATCCATTGGGATCATAGGAATATGAGAAATATACCCTATTGTTCATATATTTTCCCTATCAAGCCGCTGTGTGTGTTCTGCGCTAGACGCCCCGAAGACCGGGGCGTCTATCAATGATTAGTACCTTTCTACAGTTGTTTTTGCTACAAAGATATGCCAGTTTCGATCTAGAAATTAAGACAGTCTCTGGATCCTGGGTCTGAAATACCGTTCATCTGCTAGTAGACTAATGCCAATTTTTTATGATTTTTCAACTTAACTTA
This sequence comes from Pachyrhynchus sulphureomaculatus, assembly GCA_019049505.1. NCBI lineage: Eukaryota > Metazoa > Arthropoda > Insecta > Coleoptera > Curculionidae > Pachyrhynchus > Pachyrhynchus sulphureomaculatus. Next base: position 201,241,125 of record CM032446.1, read on the forward strand.
CAGTCGAAGATTAATTTTTTCCTGCTGGAAACATTCTCGACTTCAACCGGTATCTAATAAAACAATAGGCTTTGCTAACAACTGTCGATTAGTTATATTATTTCTGGTTACACCAAAGGTTATGAAAAAGGCTTTTAAATTATCTGAAAAGACTCAACATTTTTAGATACCCACACATGTGAACCAAGGCAACCGAACATTGCATAATTGAAATATCTCGAGACTTTGATTCTTATATAAAGGAAGTTCTCAAATATGGCAATTATACTTCAGTTTTGTCTCTATTTAGAAAGAGAAATTAAAAGGAATGTAGGGTATTCCTTTTAATTAATATTTAATTACTAGAGCCGGTTAACATAAATTTAGTAATTTAGAATTTAATCAGTCTAGATTTAAAAGTTCTCCTTCTATTAAACAAAAAACAGTAGCATAAGTACAAGGTGAGTTGATTTTATTAATTTAATGTAACTCCTACCTCTTTTATTTGAGGTAGCCCTAGGTCCGCGGTTTAGTTTCTGCTTACCGTTCCCAGGCTTCGTTGTCCGAAGTATATTTGGTTGAGCCACCTACCACGACCAAACCAATATTTCTACATAGACATATGTACTTTTTCTGGGAGGCTGCTCATCCAAATTATACTAACGATAAAAATGTTGTCATTCCTGCTTCACTTTTGAGCAGGACGATTATTTAAAATTGGAATTGGATAGTTTCAGGATCGATTCTAATGAAAATTTTCTACACCATAATGGAGGACCACTTGGGTCAGGAAATACTGGCAATGGTGATAGTGACTTTTTCGTTCTCGACAAAAATACTTATCTTAATTCAAATTGAATCTATCGAAGTTCAATAAAAATGGCAAGAAAGATCGCCCTGGTTTATATAATATGCTCTTTTAACCAGGCCATAGTTGTTCCTTAAAATATGGAATAAAGTTGAATAAAGATTTTATAAAAATTAAATTCAACGCTTTATTAACATCTTGTATATATTAAATTTGTTATTTTATTGCGATTCGGAGCTATTTCAGCAACAGTTAAAATGAAAATATATATTTTTTTGTATTTAAATCCAACTGAAACGTAAAAAAGAAACGAAAATCGCTGTTATAGGATTTCACTTAGCGAACTACTGTGATCAAAAAATAGTAAGACTTTTAAATTTAAATCGCCCGGGCATTTCCAAATCGGATTAATAATTTTTTTTCGTTAAGTTGGTAGGACCTTAACTGCTATCTGTGTCAAATTTTAAGACCATAGCATCAGTAGTTAATAAGATTCGCTTGCATTCGTTCAAAAATAAAAGTGCGTTTCTCGATTTAACATTAAAATTCAGCAAATAAGTTGCATTAAGTTTTGTTTTAAAAATGGTTTTTTTTCGAATTTTGGATGGTTGTAGCTTCTACTTGATGGAAATTCATTATAAATATATAATAAAAGACTGTTTTTTAGTCAATTTCCACTGGTTTATTTAAATTGCGATGACGCGTTTCGTCTATACTGGTATCGATACGTAGACGATATAATTGTATGCTTTACAGGTACGGACAGACAATTAACTCACTTTTTACAGTATATTAATTCTTTACATAGAAATATCAGTTTTACAATGGAAGAAGAAGTCGAAGGGAAAATTAATTTCCTAGACTTAACAATCAGTAAAGCCATGAAAAAACATGAATTTGCAATATATCACAAACCTTGTCATACAGATACCACAATTCACAATAGTTCTCACCACCCTAACCATCATAAACTCGCAGCTTATCATAGTTTTATACATAGACTAACTAATATCCCCTTATCAGAAGAAAATTTTACTAAAGAATTAAACTACATAAAACAAGTAGCCGTTAACAACGGTTATTCGGTTACTTTAATCAATAGTATCGTTAGGAAAAAACTTAGAAACAAGGCAATCTCAGAAATATACCCACGTTTTAAGGACAGAAATACCACTTTTAAATGTTTAACCTATTTCGGCAAACCAACGGAAAAAACTGGGGAAATTTTTAAATCAAAAAAATATTAACATAGCTTACAAGACTAACAATACGATAGGGAAATATCTTAAAAACTACAAACCACAAATCAATAAAGACAATAAATCGGGGGTTTATCAATTAACATGTGGGTCATGTCCTAAAACATACATCGGACAAACTGGACGTACATTTAGACAAAGAATTACAGAACACGAAAAAAGTTTCATCCATAAAAAATCTAATTCAACATATGCTAATCATCTTTTAACAGAAAATCACACATTTAACAAGAATTTCAAAATTTTACACACCCAACAAAAAGGTTTAAAACTAAACCTTTTAGAGACAATGCAAATAAATCGATTAAGGACTACAGGTACCTTACTCAACGACCAGGTAGATTTAAGCAATTCACCATTATTGAATTTATTCTAATACCTCCAAATCTGTGTGGATTTCCCAATACTATCAATGTAATTTAATTATGTGTAATATTATAATTAAGAAATTATATAAAACTGTGAATATTAAACCTAACTTGACAGTGTAAAATGTAGATCTGAAGAAGCTGCATCGACAGCGAAACGCGTCATCGCAATTTAAATAAACCAGTGGAAATTGACTAAAAAACAGTCTTTTATTATATATTTATAATGTTTTTTCGGCTTCCCAAACGTTCGAATTTGTCTCAAGAGGCCGGAATTATGGGTCGATAACTCTTGGTTTTTTCATCACGATAATGCGCCTTCTCACACATTGGTTCTTCGCGGCTTTTTTCATCAAAAATGCAACTCATATCATTCCGCAATCACCCTATTCACCTGATTTAGCTCCGTCGGACTTCCGGCTATTCCCTAAACTCAAAAAACTGCTTCGAGGACATCGTTTTGAGTCGATTGAGGAAATTAAAACCGAATGGAAGAAGGCTTTAAACGCCATTCCAGAAATCGATTTCAACACCTGTTTCGAAGACTGGAACAAACGTTGGCATAAATGCATTGTATCCAAGGAGGATTACTTTGAAGGGGACGGAATAAATTTGGAAAAATAAATAACCCGTTTGCGTTTTATTTCAAAAGTCTTACTATTTTTTGATCACAATATATATATATATATATATATATATATATATATATATATATATATATATATATATATATATTTATATATATATATATATATATATATATATATATATATATATATATATATATAATCTCCTGGACAAAATTAACGCAAGAATCTGAAAATTAATTTATCTTTTTCTTATGTCAGTTTTAAAGTTTATCGAGTATTTGAATAGTAGGCTATGAATATTTTGTTTCGTTGTTCATGACAGAAATCAAAACAATTCGTTTAGATTTACAGTTTTATAGAATTTTTTAGAAGATAAACAATTTTCTGTAATAATGCGATAGATTTTCTTTAAAAGTAAGCTTATAAATTGTTCCCTTTTTCAAAGTAATACGTTTTTGTGGTAGACTGTTTTATTTTTGACCCCGAAGAATTAGAAAAATGAATCGAACAAGGAATTTAACTGAACACGAGGTAGTGCGAGCCTCAGTTTTATTGGACGAGGGATATTGTCAGAGTTATGTTGCCAATTTGTTAGGCAAACATCATTCCACAATAAGTCGTATGGTAAGACGCTTGAATGAAGTAGGAACTTATCTAGAAGGCTAGGGCAAGGGCGAAAACGATGCACTAGCGACTTAGATGAACGTTTTATAAGACAATATGCTTTAAGAAACAGGACTGTCACTAGTTGTATAATAAGAAACGAACTCGAAGCTGTTCGCAATGTCACAATTTCTTCTAAAACAGTTAGAAGACGGTTAAATGAAGCTGGATTAAACACTAAGGAGACCAGCCACTGCGCCCTTGCTTAGTAGAGAGAACAGAGTTGCCAGGTTACGTTTTGCTCGAAATCACGAAAACTGGTCTGTAAATGTTTGGAAACAAGTTTTCTTCACAGATGAAACTATGGTTAGTCTAAAACATCCAGATGGTCGTGAGCGAGGATGGCGAAGATCAGGAGAGAGGTTTGCTCCTTGCAATATCTCTGCAAGGATTCCATTCGGCGGTGGCTCGGTTATGTTCTGGGGTGGCATCTGCTTTGATGCTCGCACAGAGTTAGTTCCTCTCCGTACGAGATCCATGAATGCTGACTACTATCTTGAGAATATTGTAATAGAATATGTAATGCCTTTCTGTCATTTTGTGGGGCCCAATTTCCTGTTTATGGAAGACAACGCTCGCCCTCACGTGGCTAGGGAGGTACTCGATTATCTTAATCAAGTTGATATAACGATTATGCAATGGCCACCAAAAAGCCCGGATCTGAATCCGATAGAACATGTATGGGATCACCTTAAGAAAAATGTGAAACGTCATATACCTGCACCTAGAAACCTGAGGGAAACTTGAAAATGCAGTTATCACAGAATGGGAGCAAATTCCTCAAAATTTTATCCAAAATTTAATTAGAAGCATGCCTAGGCGCATAAACGCTGTCATCCGAAGTAAAGGAGGCAACACACGCTACTAGTGTCCCAGTTACACCATTAATTTTGCTACTAGTGTCCCAGTTTATTTTTTTCATTATTACATAATTTCAACGATTTTGTTATTAGGTCTTAAGAATAATTTTAATTCGAATCTTATAGAGAAATTTGGTAGCTAATTCACTTTTAAAGTATCCGAATAAGTTTTTTCTAACTTTTAGTGTAACCAATGTTCATAAAAAAATATTAAAATTAATTCATTATAGAGATTTGTATGATTTAATATATTATTGCGTTAATTTTGTCCAGGAGTGTATATATATATATATATATATATATATATATATATATATATATATATATATATATATATATATATATATATCCAATTGTAATAAAAAGACTAAAAAAAAAACCAAACATCAGTTCTGAAATTTCTGACATTAAACCTGATCTTAAGTAATTTCATACTAAAACGGATAAGATAAAGAAGACATTCAACCTCATAAAAGTTTTTGAATCCTTCTGGCATGTCTGGGGCGTTTACTACCTTTAGGCGAGTACATCACGAACGACTGCTATAAAACGATTTTTATAGCTTTTCATTCCAGTTTTATTCATTGTTTCTTGAAAGCCATTCTCTAAAAGAATTGATGAAAATAAATAGGGATTAAACAATTCCCAATTATGGAACATATAAGTTGCATGTGCAATAACAATAAATCTCTGTATACCTACGTAAGGATTCTGTGTTAATTTATGTACAGAGGGAAGAAATATCTTTAGGCAGGTGAAAATAAGTAAATTTTTATAGCATTTTTTTTTATGTGAACCTTTTATGTGACGCTAATGGAATTTTAGGTAAGCTTTGTTAGTACGTAAGACTAAAATTAACAATATTTTTTCCTCTTCTTGAAGTGCTAATACGGACGTAAGCGAGCCACTCGCCTTTGCCTGTGGTTGATGCCTTTTTTAAGTGTTTCACAGATAAAAAGGACCTACAGTTTAATATCACGACCGTCATATTGTAATTTTTTGTTATTATTATTTTTCGAGCAGAAGTTTATATTTTAATATTAAAAAATGGCAGAGTTAAGCCACTGTCTTCCGACAAAATCGTGCGGCGACTGATAAAATGACATAATCTCTATCTATCAAAAGGAGTTTTTTTTTCAAATTTATTACTAACATTTATTTGGCATAACATGAGCCTCAAAAAATGAAAAAAAAATAAAAATTGCAGAAATGGCACGCTTTTAAAAAAACTTTCAGTTTATCATAAATTTTTTGACCTTTTTCGCCATATATACAGAACAGCAGAATACTTCTTTTTTTTAAAATGATTAAAAAAAAAATAGGTTCAAATTTTAACGAAATCGATTAAATATGTTTTGAGTTGTTGAAATAACGGTATTGAGAAAAACGCATTTTTCTTCAGTTTCTAGAAACGAAAATTTCATGATTTGCCTATCTTATTAGTTAATTTGAGATTCCAGGTGCATACAATAACTCTTCAGCTTCTTCATATTGCACATTTTCTGACAACATTTTTTCCCGACTTGCTTTACGAGCCTCTTTACTTGTTGATCCGCTTCACCACTCTTGTCAAACTACTCGCTACTCGTCGCTGTTGGCTGCATACGTTTTGCATTCTTGTCCAATGATGACATGTAAATTGCACATTGTTTTTAAAACAGAAACATATCATTCATTAAACAAATCTGCTAAAATATGTGCTACAATTTTAATGATCTTTAGCTCAAGCGCCACAGTTGAATTGAAACTTTGTTTGCATTTTGCGTGTGGCCGCCCAAGCATCTTTTCAGTAGATTTTCATCTAAAAAATCTTTGAATATAGGACAATCATCGACATCTGGATGTAGAGGTGTCATATATCGGATTTTTATCAGTAGGGTACATATGATCATAAGTAGCATATAGCTGCTTTCATCTCCTCAAAGCTAAGATTTTGCCGGATAGCTAGCCGGTAATATATGAAAAAAATTTCTTATTAGAGCATCGGTTAAGTTGCCTTTCCACCATGTATATTCGTTTTTTTTTATATTTTTGATTACTCGAAAATTATCACCGTACGGATCTTTATCTACAGTTGCTCCGGCGCCAAGTACAGATTATTAGGTTCACAGGTTATAATCATAGAAATATTTGGAATCTTTCTTTAAAACTTTGCTATTTGCTATTATATTTTTCTAAATATTATACTAACAATTTACGTAAACATAATTGACATTATTAAAGGTTGAAAAAATATTTTTCCCCTAAACGCAGAACGTGTCGGTCATGCCTGTCAACCAGATTTATTTACATATTTGTAATAAAATGAAGGGTACAGGCAAAGAACAAGGTATGTCCAAATGAGTTGATTATGAGAAAAACACAATTAAAAGTTTAGAGTTATATACTTTTATTGAGATTAAAGAATGTGGTAACTTTTACTAATTATTAGTTACTAGCCGGGCCCGCGGTTCCGCTCGCGTGGACTTGATTCACTACTATCGTCACTGCTTATTCCTTATGTTACCCAACGTAATAAAATATCTCCCATTATTTCCCCTTGTCTCCAATATTTCTCCTTATCTCCCATTATCCCTACATAATTTCCATTATCTAGGCTTATCTCCGCTTATCTCCCATTATTTCTCCTTATCTCCCATTATTTCTCCTTAGCTCCCATTACTTCACCTTATCTCCCATTATCTAGGCTTATCCCGACTTATTTAGGCTTATCAAGACTTATCTCGCAATATTTCTCCTTATCTCCCATTATTTCTCCTTATCTCCCATTATCTCGTCATAACTCCCACTATCTAGACTTATCTCTGCTCATCTCCCATTATTTATACTTATCTCCAATTATCACACCTTATCTCACATTATCGAGGCTTATCTCGACTTATCTCCCATTATTTCTCCTTATTTCCTATTATCTCATCTTATCTCCCATTATCTAGGCTTATATTGAATTATATAGAACATATGTATAAATTTTTAAAAATATGTAAATCGGATAAGTGGTTCTCAAGTGATAAGCTCACTAACGGACAGACAGACAGGCAGACAGACAGACAGACAGAGAGATGTTGCATTTTATATATATTCTAGATATGAGATTATAGAAAACCTGGCCAGAGAACAAATGTATGAATTAACAAAAAAACACGTAAATCGGATAAGTGATTCTCGAGTGATAAGCGCATTAACGGACAGACAGACAGACAGAGAGACGTTGCATTTTATATATATTATATTCTTTGCTACATGATATTGTTCCATATTTCATGCTTTGGGCAGTGCATTGCAAAAGAACGCGCTAGCAGCAAACTTTCCTCCGACTTGATTCACTATTATCGTCACTGCTTATTCCTTATGTCACCTAACATAATAAATTATGTCTTATAACCTCGTCAGAGAACATATGTATATTTTTAAAAAAAAAAAGTACTTAAATCGGATAAGTGGTTCTCCAGTGATAAGCGCACTAACGGACAGACAGACAGAGAGACGTTGCATTTTATATATATTATATTCTTTGCTACATGATATTGTTCCATATTTAATGCTTTAGGCAGTTTATTGCAAGAGAACGCGCTAGTAGCAAACTTTTCCCCGATCGGATTGATTCACTATTATCGTCACTGCTATCTATAACCTGGTACATATGTATGAATTTAAAAAACACGTAAATCGGATAAGTGGTTTCCTTATGTCACCTAACGTAATAAAATGAACTTTGTTTCAAATTTTTAGCTGTCGTAATTCATCTAGACAACTCCATTTTTTTTTCCTCTTCAAGTACTTTAGCTTTAGCTAAATAAGTATCACAGGTACTGCATGTATCCATCCTTGGATAAAGGCAATGTTAAATTCTGTGTTGAAAATATGTCTGTAAGACTCATACAAAATAAGTTTTTCATTCTTGCCTTGTTTTTAGCTGTCCTTTTTATTGTCTGAAAAAACATGTGGTCTCTTCTTTATTGACAAGTCTTCTGGTAAGTAAATTTTAAGACTCCTAGTATGATTTTAAACTGTAGTGACTCAGTCTACCTTTGAACGAATTAATATGATATCCTTATCTGAGTCAAAAAGCATAATAAAATAAATAGTCTTAAAAGTGCACATAAAGTCAACGATATCCTACCCTCAAAACCACAGTTGTCAATTTTTGGAAAATCCTTCTTCTTTACCAGTATGCCATGGACATTCCCAGTTTTTTTCCCCTCGGGTACAGACAAAAGAGTGTTTTTAGCGACATCTGTTATTCCTTTGTAAAATCTAGTGATTGAAAACGAAATCGCCACAGATAAAAATGTGTTACCATTAGAAGAATAAAAATACTAGTGTCTTGGTCATCTAACGAGATACAGCAAACACCTACTCGACTAGCTTCTACGTCAGACAAAATAAGATGGTAAGAGAGATCCAGAAAGAAGAATAAATTTATTGCTAGGGAACCTGCGTTAGTGGTTTAGCTTGTCAACTATTCAGGCACATGGCCCATAAACTAGGAATAACTATGTTGATAACCAGCGTCTTCAACGGCTAGGGCATTGAAAGAATAACGTTCAACGTTAATATATTTCCCTTGCAGATCTATTTATTAATGTTTTTTCCTTATCCGTGAGATTTACCAGGTTTTACGTATAAGTCATGAATACGTAGAAATTACTGTATCATTATAATAAAATTTTATCTATAAGGCTTCCATACTAGACCTAATTTATCATGTCACTACATAGATATTATTCAAAAAAAAAAAATACTACATAAACGATTGGCTATCAACAGGATTAAAAATTAATACTAAACAAACAAACTTCTACTTAAGTTATCATTTTTTAGGATAAATCTCATGTATGTATATGTTTAATCTAATCAGGAGATTAGTGGAAAAAATATACAGTATTTGATTTTATACTTGAATTAGTCTTTAAATAGCACCCGTCGGATTTTTTGTAGATAGTAGAACAATGTAAAATTGATATCAACTATCTTTACGTAATTGACGGATTGATTACTGTATTTCTTCACAGCTAACAACGTCTTGCATCTTCACTTTTTTTACTTAATAAATCATCAAAGTAGTGTAGTAATGTATTTTAAGTTAATTTGTTCTGTTCATACTATCAATTTTTATTTATTTATGTCACCGATATTCATTTTTTTTTTTTGAGAGTAGGTAATTTTTTGTTATTATTATTTGCTTTTTAATTATTACGCCACACATCCATTTGATTAGTGACATGGATCAAATTCATCAGGCTGAGCAATGTGAGAGACCTAAAGATAACAAATATCTGCTCTTTATTGTAAATGACTCGCTTAAAATACAACAGATTCTCTCTTTTTCAGAGTTTATTAGTTTATTGTGTATCCTTGTCAACAAAAATTTAATTTCTACGTTTCTGAAAAGATAAATGGCATTCTGACTTTAATGAAACTTCTAACGATAATTTAATACCAGAAACACAATTAAGAAAAAATCTGGGTGTAATATACATATAAATATCGTTGAACATTACATAGTAATTTTATCAGATTTTAAAGAAAGCTTATAACGACATATGTCACCAACTGAACAATAGTAGAGAGAGATGCGAAAACTACCTAACTATTATAATTGGGATAATTTTAACACAGAAACTGGACTACTTATTTATAGCCCAGTAGTCAGAGACAAATTTTGACGAAAATCTCTCATCAAATGTTCATAGGCTGCATTTTGGTACACAGGTAGTTTTTTGGACGTAGAATACGATAAAAAAAACAGTTTGCTGCTCTAAAGTGTACGCTAAGCCTACAAAATCGAAAATAAAATAAAAAACCGGTCAAGTGCAAGTTGAACTTGCGCATTTAGTGTTCCGTACGTTGATTGCTTTTAAAATAAAAAAAATGTTGTAACGGAAGTATAAAATGATCAGTGACTTCACAAAACACACCCAAAATAAGTTTTCAACAAAGTTTGTTTCCAATCTTTACTGAAAATTGATGACCTTGATAAATTATTAAAGGTAATGCACTCGTGATAATTTTCGTTCAATCTACACCCCGTGGAGAATATTCCAGAATTTTTTCCAAAATTTTTTAATAAGTGCTTTTCGAGATAAAGCGAGTGGACAGCGGTTTTCGCGATTTTTTAAAAATAATACAAAGAAAAGTGCACGCAAATATTACATTATATATATATATATATATATATATATATATATATATATATATATAAATTATATATATATATATATATATATATATATATATATATATATATATATATATATATATATATATATATATATATATATATATATATATATATATATATATATATATATATATATATATATATATATACATATATATATATATATATATATATATATATATATATATATATATATGTACATATATATATATATATATATATATATATATATATATATATATATATATATATATATATATATATATATATATATATATATATATATATATATATATATGTACATATATATATATATATATATATATATATATATATATATATATATATATATATATATATATATATATATATATATATATATATATATATATATATATATATATATATATATATATATATATATATATATATATATATATATATATATATATATATATACATATATATATATAATATATATATATATATATATATATATATATATATATATATATATATATATACATATATATATATTATATATATATATATATATATATATATATATATATTCATTTTTTCTTAGATTTTAAGATCATGTTACGACACTGTTTTCTTCCTATAATTTAATTTTTATTTATATTTTTGATTAGGCAGTGATTTCAACTTTTGAGCAGTGTAACTTAAAACAGTGATTTAAATTTTTGAACAGTGTAACTCAACCTTGTATAACGGGTTGCTGACCTAACTTATTTAGTTTGCATTAATTTTGCGCCCGGAAGTGAGACATTTTAAAGACGTCACTTTGAAGAAAGGGCAAAAGATATATAAACGGCCATATGGAATTTTTAGGGCCTTTTTCCTCAGTGATGCAGTAACAGCTTTTCCCTCCAGCATGCCGTAGTGGCTTAGTCCTTCACCAAGCCGTAGTGAGCTTTTTTTCTTCCGTCAAGCCGTAATGCAGTAAAGGCTTATTTTAATAACCAAGTGGGTGTTATTTATAGATCTCAAATTTGATACCTTTTCCAGTCTTAAAACATTCTGCTCATCCTAAGACATTTCGGGTCAAAAAGTGATTAGCTACCTAAATGAGATTAGGAGAGTAGCGGTTGAGACAATATTTTCGATGAGAATCTCACCAAGAGAGGCAAAGCAGCTTATGGAAAACCCACGAGGAGAAGCCAACCAGTAAGTCATAAGCACACCAGTTTAAATATCTCACTTCCTGTTTACAAAGTATGTTTCCAACAACTAAGTCAACACGTAAATCCACGGAGATAATTTTACAAACTTTTAGGTCGTGTGTTTTTAAAAGCCTTTTTTTACACTTAGAATTAGTAATTCATAGAACTCTAGTTGAAATATGAACACTCTCATAGCCTAAGGGATTTTTATTTAGTTAATGTAATTTTAAGAGTGTAATAACTACAAGAATTTTTATTTTGCTAATATACCCTTTTTTATTTAAATGTGTAGCGTTTCACTAAACTCCTGCTCTTTCTTTCAGGACGCACAGGTTGTAATATACTTAATCTTATTCTAACAATTAAATAACTCTTCAGTATTTTTTCATTTTTTGAGCTGAAATTAGATTCCTTTTATTCTAAAATGAATGGGTCGGAAGTGTTCGTCCGAGCATCGGTGTTTGCCGGCTGGGTGGTAATTACGGGTTCCGGCGCTATGCTGACTGTTGCCTTCTCGATGTTTTGGTTATTCCTTGGCTTATTTAGCTGTCCATTCTTTTCCATTTCCAAGGCTTCTCCGACTATGCATGTTTTATAATGTGAAATCGAGGCTATTTGTTTAGATCCCTCAAAATTCGTGTCGTGATGATGGTGCTGAAAAAGAGCTGATGTTGTTTGTTTGTTTTTGATACTTATTTTATGTTCCTGGCTCCGGGTGGAGATTCTTCTGTTTGTTTGTCCCATGTACAATTTGTGGCAGTCTCCGCATGGGATGCTGTAAACTCCATGGTTTTCCAGTTTTTTCTTGGCGTTGGGGTTACCCAGATGTCTGCCAGAGAGTTTTGTGGTTTGTATGCTGTGCCTATGTTGTGTTTTTTTAGAACTCTTTCAATTCTATCTGTAACTCCTTTCGCATACGGTAATAGGACTGTACTCTGGTTGAAGTCGCGTTCTTGTCTGTGAATGGCGCTGTCTTTCTAATGCTCTCCGTATGGACTGGTCTTTATATCCATTTTTCTTAAGGGCCCTAGTGATTTGTGTAATTTCTTGCTGTCTCGTGTCTGGTTCGGTGAGTCGGTAGGATCTCGATACGAGGGTGTTGGCTACCGACTGGATTAGGGATGGATGGTGGTGTGAGCCAGCGTTTAAATATCTGTTGGTGTGGGTGGGCTTCCAATAGACTGAGTATTGAAACTGACCGTTATTTTTCCGAGTTATAAGCACATCAAGCAAAGGGAGGTTTTTTTCTTCTTCTACTTCCAAAATAGGTCAGGAAGTTGTCTAATTAATACGTCAGGAAGTTGTCTAATTCATTTCATCCATCGCGCCAAATTATAAAAATGTTATCAAAATATCGTTTCCAGAGTTTGGATTTGAGTGCTGAGTTTTTAAGGGCCTCTGTTTCAAAATATACAGATTTTTTAAGGGCCTCTGTTTCAAAATATACAGATTGTCTATTACTAGTGAAAAGGAAAATCCCATGGGCGGTCCATCTGTTTGTTTGTATATATGACTGTTGAAGACAAAGTAGGTATTTTTTAGACAGTGTTCCGATAATTCTCTAAAATGAGCTGGAAAATTCTGGTTCATTGCTATTTTGTCTAGTGCTTCATCCACAGGAATTCTAGGATAAAGTGAAACAACATCTAGACTTGCCAGAATGTCATTTTCCTCTAGTTGAATGCCTCTGATTATGTCCGTGAGATGTTCGGAGTTTTTGATGCAGCACTTTCAACTGGTAATTGCATGATTTTTGTCAGATGTTTTTCTAAGTTTTGTGTAGGTGAAGCCACCGCGCTAACAATACAACTGTACAACTTTGGGCATCGGCTTGATTTCTCTTTTGGAATATAGTCTTTCAACCTCTGGTCCCAAATTTGCAGCTTTTATTTTGGCCTTTGTAGTAGTTTCTTGTAGAATGGTTTCCATTTTTGTCATATAGGCTTCGATATTTAGGACCACTGTGGCATTGCCCTTGTCTGCTGGTGTAATGATGATGTTTTTGTTTTTCTTGAGTGCTTGAAGAGCTTTCTACAAGTATGAAATGCGGATTTCAGACAACATGGTGATGCAGTTTGTGCTATAAAGATTTGACACTACGCCAATTTGTTGTGTCATCAACAAGTGTCAGATGCGCACGAGTGATAAACTGGAAAAGTGTGTGCATAGTTTTGTGTTGTTGTGTTCAATATGTCGAAATTTATACCGAACAAAGAACATTCGCGGACAGTATTAATTTTTTGTTTTCATTTGAAGAAAACTGGTGTTGTATCATACCGATTACTTCGAGAAGCTTATGGTGAACATGCGCCATCGCAAGATACGTGTGAACGATGGCTTCGGCGTTTCAAAAGTAGTGACTTCGATGTCGCAGATAAGGAACGTAGAAAACCGCCAAAAAAATACGAAGATATGGAATAGCAAGCATTGTTGGACGAAGATGATTCGCAAACACAAAAACAACTCGCCGAGTAATTGGGCGTTAGTCAACAAGCTGTTTCCAATCGGCTACGAGAGATGGGAAAGATTCAGGAGACCGATAGATGGGTACCACATGAGTATAGAGTAAAATTGGCACTAAGCCTCTACATCTGCAATACAATTTAATTCTTAATAATTATTGGTGGTGCTGTGATATCTTTAATCATAATTTCTAAGAATATTCGACAGAAGGATTCGGTTTATAATAATAATGAAACTGTAGTATTATACTAGTTTTGCTAAGATTTGTAACTTTAATATGGAATAAATATTTTTTCGGAATATTTTTATTTATTTTTGTTGTTACATAACTTTCTAGCATGGTTCCTCATTCGCCTAAGTTTCTACGCCTTACTGTACTCCGTCAATGTTCTTTTCTTATCTTTTAGTTTCATGTGTTCTCTGCTCCCGCTTCTAGCGTCTTGCTATGCCAAAAAAAAAAACCGGCTAAGTTCAAGTCGGAGTTGAGCAATTAGTGTTCCGTACGGTGAGTGCTTTTAAAATAACATTTTTGCTACGGAGGTATAAAATGATCAGTGACTTCATAAAACACACCCCAACTGAGTTTTCAACTAAATTTGTTTTCTATCTTTGTTCTTATATAACAGATAAATTATGAAAAGTAATGCACTCGTACTAATTTTCATTTAATATACACCTTATGAAGAACATTCCATACTCTTTTCGAAATTTTTTGATTCATATTCTTAAAAATAGGCTAATGGGAAAGCGCAAAAACACGTGTGACATTTTGCTCGCTCGGTACAAAAGGAAGTCGTTTTTGCATCATATAGTTACAGGGGATGAAAAGTGGATTTATTTTGAGAATCCCAAACGCAAAAAATCATGGGTAGACCCAGGCGCACCATCCACATCGACCGCAAGACCGAATGGCTTTGGCAGAAAGACGATGATGCTCTGTGTTTGATGGGACCAGAGGAACGTGGTCTATTATGAGCTGTTAAAACCTGGGGAAAGGGTTAATACTAAACGTTACCAACAACAATTGACCGATCTAAACAGTTCGCTGTTTGAAAAAAGGCCAGAACACCGAAAGAGTACAAACCATTTTTCTTCATGACAGTGCTCCATCACTTACGACAAAATCAGTTCGCGACACGTTGGAATACACCTAGTATATTAAAAATAATTTATTTTATTTGTTTATAACTAGACAAATATTTAGGTATTAAATATTTGCTTTACATTTTTATTACTAGATTCTAGATTAAGCTAAATTAATTTATTAACTATTACGTAGCTAAGTTGATATAACTATTATACATTATTGACTAAGAAAAAACGTGAAAATACATATTGGATATTAAGATATATACATGTCAGGGACCTAATTAACTTAACCTAGGTAAGCAATTGCGCAAGTCCGACTTGCCCTTGGCAGTTTTTTTTTCTTTAAATATTTTATAATACTTTCATTAATATATATATTTTTTAAGGTATCTTGTATTTATGTATTATTTATATATTATCATAAATGAGTAATTTAAAACATTCCGTAGTATCTCCTTCGGCTTATTTAATTTTTTCGATATTAAAGGCAAAAGTGTTAATATTAGATCAATTATACAAAAAAAATCTTTATTTAAAATAAACAATTACTTTTTAGACATTATACGTACATATGTTTAATTTACTTTCAGCTCATTAATAAAAAACCGTCTGTAATAAAACAAAAATACGTATTCTGGTAATTTATCCAATAAATACAGGGATTAACATTAAACACATTAAAAATATTAATCATCTCACTTAGCTAAAACGCGTCAATATTGATTATATTAGGAAAAACCCGGGTAGATGAAAAAATATAAGAGTAATCTATGGCGTGCACTAATGATAAAATATTTATATCAACACTTAAAAAGTTGTGACGAAATTTATACACACCTCTATTAAGTTAAGCATTAAATAGGTTAAGTAAGGTACCTCTTTATAAGGGTAAAATCAACAAGCATTCGATTAACAATAGAAAAAATAACAACTAGAACTAATTATACCTACTTAGGATTTCGCTAAAATGTAAAATGTGTACTCCCAAACCGCAGAAAACCTCGAAGACCAAAAAAGATCTGAAAAGAGTGAATCTCCAGGGAAGTGGGAGAAGGACAATGAAATAATAGAAAGACATGGAACTTAGACCTCAGACAACGCTAATGTACGATTTCAACTTAATATCATGTATATAAAAAGTCTAAATCGCTCCATAACAATGGAACAAATAAAGACAATGGCAATTAAGACTCTGTTAAGGGCTTTAGTTATAATTAACTGAGTGGCCATTACTTGATGGAAATTCATATTCAATGAGAAGGAAACATTGCCACTTTTATTGATTTTTATACTTGACACGTGTTTCGCTAAAATACTAGCTTTATCAAAAGTAGGGGTATAGAATGAAATAAAAAAATTTTTAATGGTTTTATAAGTAAATATTTACAGGTAAGTTGTAACTAAAGGATAACATCAAAACTTAATAATTATACAAATTATCTGTTCATTAAATAAAGTCAACAATGGGGAATTTCCGAGGTCTAGTTGGCCATGTAATAGTTTGTTTGTATTCTTTCTTTTATTGATCTCGAGGGTCTCAAATAAATTTGATTTATGCGATTTGATGATTATTATCAAATACATGATTCTCTTCTATTAAATATTTGGCATATGAAGAATCAATTTATACTTTTTAAAAAACTTTTATTATGGTCTGAAATTCTTCGTTTGAATGTTCTACCTGTTTGTCCTATGTAGAGTTTATTACAAGAACCACAATTAACATAAGTTAGTAAGCACCAAATTTATGGTTTTTTAAGGTTTTATCTTTATTCTTTTGATATGTTTGTTTAAATTGTTATTTGTACTGTATTTGATTGTCATATTCTGTTTTCTTAGGTATTTAGCGATTTTAATCAGTTGTTGGGCCAATATAGGTTAATAGTGCGTAATTGTTATTAATAGTTTTTCTTTTTAGATATATTAGATTAATTGTTTGTTGTAACTGTTTTTTACGTAAAATTGTATATATAGTTTTTACATTAAATCCGTTGTTTTTGGCCATTTGTTTAATAAAATTAAGTTCATTTTTAAAATTGTCATCTGTCATTGTTATGTTAACTAGTCTATGTATAAAGGAATTGTATGCCGCTAGTTTTTGTTTGTATGAATGTAATAAACCGTTATGTATCGTAGTATCCGTATGTGTCGGTTTGTGGCATATAGAGAAGTCGTACTTACTGTCAATTTTTTTATTGTTGGGTCCAAGAAATTAATTGAATTATTATCTTCTGTTTCTATTGTGAATCTAATGTTTGGGCTTATTTTCACTCTCATACTTAGTCACACCTCCAACAACCCTTGAAGATTATTTTGATATTCTGGGGATTAATGACATATTTGTGGTATATAGAATTCCTCTAATCTAGTAGGATCTATAGCGTATGAAGTTTTCTACCAGCCACAATAGTTTTTGAAAAACTTAAAAAACAGGAGAAGTTCGAGCCAAGACGTTAAAGGAAAACTGACTTAACAACTAACAAGTCTAATCAACAAAGCCTTACCCAGAATACTCTACCAGGCAAATGAACAACTAACGCTATAATCTTGCTATTTAGAAAAGTAAATAAAAAGATAATAGAGAGATTTTGCAACGCTTATTTTTCATATGCCTTTGTCCTTATCGTTATCTCAAGCATGCGCGGTATTAACGAGAAGGAATTACAAGGTTAGGTTAGTATTCAGCTCCTATAAACTTAGGGGATTTTTTTCTTTCATTTCATGGTTAGGTACACCGGTTATTAGTTCAGGTTATGTATGTATTTGATGGGTCAATACAAGTTTCTAAATTAAAATTGTATCTAGCGGGTTTCTGTCACTTCCTTCAATATTTCCAAAGTAATACGAATGCGCGATAAATAAAATTTCATTTGAAATTAGCACTACACACACTGTAATCCCATCATAATCCGAACACTAATTAACTGTTGTCAGTGTTATTCGCAATAAAAGACCATATTTTCAATTTTACTGTATTTTCTTAGTGGTTTGTATACCTAAGTAGGAAAAAAAACAGGCCCTATCATAATAATAGCGAATAAGAACTTCAAATAACCTCTCTTGTAAGTTCGGAAATAGGGGAAATCGTTATCCTTAATAAAGGTTTCTATTATTTTGTTTTAATACTGCGCAAGCTCCAAATGGTGGGCGCATGCCTGAAATAGCGAAAGCAGCTGAGTCTTTGTATTTAACTTTCTTCCCATAACTACTGCGCAAACTCTAAACGGTAGGCGCATGCTTCAAATAAAGATAAAGACAGTGGCCTACCAAAATAAGCGTTGCAAAATGTCTCTAATCTCCTAGCTATAACCCTAAAACTATCAGCAAAGATTCAACCATTCGATCAGGTACGATTAGAAGGCATAGTTTTTCTTTTACAAGAAAGTGTTTGTATATTAAATTATTAATGCCATAGTCGGACTTTGGTATGCGTAAACATGCAATAATAATTGTTACTGTGTAATATTACATAACCTTTTGCAAAACTAATTATTTCAGTTTTATTCATACTTTAACGAAATCGCTCTATGTATATATCCCATAATCTATTGTGGTAATCTTCCCATTGTATTAGTGTGACATACTTACGTAGCTTTAATAGAAAATAGAGTTATGCACAACTAAATTCGCTACACATGCAAGAGAACAAAGTTCCTAAAAGCGTGGCAAGCTTTAGACAGTAAATCCATTTTGACTGTTATATTCCACAAAATATGTTACATAAATTTAGCCAAACTGAATACGAAATTCCAATTAGTTCAAGCTCAAGTTTAATTATTTAAAAAATTAAAGACTCTAATAGAGGAACTGCAAACAAAATAATATTTAAATAGCTTTTTTTTACAAATAACATACTTTTCAATAAACGATAATAATGGTGTTTATTACGATAGCATGTATGAAACGAGCCGGAGGCGATTTGAGTAAATTGTCCGAACGTGTAATGAACACCTATTAAACCTTTTTTGAAATACAAGTTTTCAACTATAACATAAATAAATAAAATTAACAATTACTGCCTCAAAGTAGCCGATTACTTTTATTTTTTTTTTAGTGTTCAGTACGGAACACTTATAAGATCACTTCGGTGTCTGTATGTCAGTCTGCCCGTCAATCTGCCTGTCCGTCTGTCACACCCGATTTTTCTCCGAAACTATTTGATACAGAAAGTTGAAATTTGGGACTAATATAGGCTTCAGAGCCATGTAATTTTGAAAGTTCAATTTTTATTTAAGGGATTAGTTTTGGGGGGTAAAATCGGAAGTGAAAAAAAAAATTTTTACCGGGTCATCGAGTGGGTGTCAAATGAAAACTTGTAAAAGAAAGAGACGAGTTCATATATATATATATATATATATATATATATATATATATATATATATATATATATATATATATATATATTTATATATATTTATATATATATATTTATATATTTATATATATATATATATATATATATATATATATATATATATATGAAAACTTGTAAAAGAAAGACACGAGTTCATATATATATATATATATATATATATATATATATATATATATATATATATATATATATATATATATATATATATATTTATATATTTATATATATATATATATATATATATATATATATATATATATATATATATATATATATATACATACATATCTATATATATATATATATATATATAATACATATCTATATATATATATATATATATATATATATATATATATATATATATATATATATATATATATATATATATATATATGGGACGTTCTTTGTCAAACGGAACAAGGCTCTGCCCAAAATTCATGTTGATGGATTTTAGTAATCTTGGGCTTAAAATGTTCGTTATTGATCTCTCTTTATGAGCTAGTGTGGCCTTTTGGAAAATTTCAGAATGGTGGCTCAATATAGCGGACCGAAGTCAGAGAAAAATCAAGATTTTGGAGTAAAAAATTAGCAAAAAAAAAAAATTACTGCCGATTCGATTGGTTTTGGGCGCAAATTGTTTGTAATTGACAGTCTTAAAAAGTTAGATAGGTAGGTTGGCGAAATCCAACATGGCGAATCCAAGATGGCGGCTGAAACCTAAAAATCGTCGAAAAAGAAAAAATCAAGTTTCTGACTAGAGTTTTTGACACTTAACCTGATTATAATGGCCTCAAATGTTGAGTTTCAATAACTCATTACATATACAGGTTATTATGAATCCAAAATCCAAAATGGCGGACCCGATTAACCTCAAAATGTGATAAAATCGGTAAAAAAGGTTAAATTTAGGTGGAAACAGTCCCGAACGAGTATATCGATGGTTCATAGATCGTCAAATGATTGCTTTTCTGTATCATGAAGTCAAACTTTATAAATCAAATATCGTGGAGTCAAAATGGCGTCAAGCACTGTCAAATGAACTCGAACAACCCATTTATTTAAAATTCTTAAGCAAAACGTGTTATCTCGTGGTGGTGGAGGAATTATAGTTCTCCTTTCTACAATTTGTACAAATCACAGCTTTTTCAGAAATATCAGGATGCTTGGATAAATATGAATTTGAAACCCGGCGCAGATCTTTTCCTTTATGCCCTTCTTTACCGAAGAGATTACAACATCTATCTTGACTAAGGTTAGATTTAAAACAGTTATAATATATGGAAATATAAAATATATGATTATCCTACTATATTTTATGACTATTATGAAATATATCAAGGAATGACTGTTTTTTTAACGTAAATAATAAAAAAAGAGTATTTAATGTTGCTCTCTATTAAGTTTACTCTAAAAGTCTATTGAACCGAATTTTAGTCTCTAAAACTCTATTTAAAATCTGCTTAAAATATTGATCTCAATAATTCATTTTTAATTAGGAAAAAATGCTATAATGTGTACAGAAAAGGTATTTTCAGACCAAACAATTGGAGAATATTTTATTTTTAAAGAGCCGTTACATGATTTTCACTGTTTTTGGAGAATATTCAGAATTCTATATCTTTAAGAGTCACAAGGAAAAACCTTATCGTCATCGAAAATTTTCTTACCATAAATTTTGTATTCATATTTATTGAAGCGGGTATAGAAGTAGTCGCGAAAGTGAAAAGTTTTCTATTTCACCGCTAGGTGGCCATTAATATACTCGCTCGGGACTGTTTCCACCTAAATTTCACCGTTTTTTATCGATTTTATTACATTTTGAGGTTAATCGGAGCCGCCATTTTGGATTTTAGATTCATAATAACCTGTATATATAATGAGTGATTGAAACTCAACATTTAAGGCCTATATATCAGGTTAAGTGCCAAAAACTCTAGTTAGAATCTTGATTTTTATCATTTTTCAACGATTTTGAGGTTTCAGCCGCCATCTTGGATTCGCCATGTTGGATTTCGCCAACCTACGTATCCAACTTTTTAGGGCTATCAATTACAAACAATTTGCACCCAAAACGAATCGGCCATAAATTTTTTTTTTGGCTAATTTTTTACTCCAAAATCCTGATTTTTCTCTGATCTCGGTCCCCCATATTGAGCCGTCATTTTGAAATTTTCCAAAAGGCCACACTAGCCCATAAAGAGGGATCAATAAAGAATATTTTAAGCCCAAAATCACTAAAATCCATCAACATGAATTTTGGGCAGAGCCGTGTTCCGTTTGACAAAGAACGTCCCATATATATATATATATATATATATATATATATATATATATATATATATATATATATATATATATAAATTTGGAAGTAATCATGACTGACTCGTGAGAAAGAAAAAGTAATTTAGTGAGGATGCAGTCAAAGACAGTTAGCCATTAAAACTCTTTGTTTAATTGTTAAGCTTTCGGATATATTCAATCCTTCTTCAGAACATCTAGAAATTATTTACTATTGGTTTTCAAAAACACAACTATAAGAAAGTTAGACTTACAAACGTGAGATTATCCAGCGGAAGCTGACATGATCAAAGAAAAATGGATCGAGAAATTTTATAAAGAATTGCGACGTAGTAAATATATTTTCCGATTATATTTTCATGGGACAACAGAGCACGTGGTTTTAATTTTTAGGTTAGTAAAGAAAAGCAATTGCCAGTTTTATAGGAGTAACATTGATAGTCATGTTGTACAGTTGGTAGACATGAACTAAAATTGACCTTGAATTACAAAATTTTAGTACACGTAAATTATATAGAGTGTGATCTATTATGGTGTAAAAATGTTTAAGCAAGGAAATAAAATAAAGGATTTTTATTTATTAGTATTATTGTATAATGTCCTAATTAGAAAGTTTGAGGATGTAAGAATAGATGATGCTAAGATCTTCCACATCGGTCCTTCTGTTCACCGCGCCATCGCAGGCATTAATCGCAACAATTTTCTTTTATAATAGTTTTGCTGTTTGTAAATTATTTCCACATTGTCATAGTCTGGACAATGGTCATTGTCAATTGAATGTTCTGCAGGGAACAAGATTTGATGCCCCTTCTACAGTCACTCCTATGTGAAGTTAACTTTCCCTTTATGTTGAGGGACGTTTGTCCAATGTAACAGGATGTGCACTCTCTGCATAGGATTTTGTAGACCACGGAAGTTTGTTCATTTTTAATGGGTGTTTTAACTCTTGTATAAACTTGTTGTAATTTATGTGGGATGGTTCTAGAGAAACGAATGTTTTCTTGTCACTTGACTTAATAGACTTTAACTTGGAACTGACTTAGAAAACTAACTCATCCTGACAAAAGCCTAAAAACAATTTTTCGTTTTCCTAAGTTTAACCATACTCTAAAAAATTTTGTTATATGGATTACTCCTTCAGATGACGGCTACTCAACAGGAAATGGCACTCCTTAGAAATCGCAAGGACTTAAACTCGCCTAATTTAATAACTCATCTTCAGTTAAATTCTACCTACTATATATTATATTGTCTCTCCATCACTTCTGTTTTACTATTCACCTAGGGATAATTTTGCTACTCCCAAGCTGGTTATCTAAAATTTATATGGGTATTATAGGAAACACCAGCATAGTTCTTTATCTTATGGTTTAAATCTATACCTATGAAACTTAATATGGGTGTTTACTGTATTTCGCAAAAGTATTTTGAATCCTGTAATATGTTTAGCTAAGATCTTCAAGAGTATCTGTTTTGGAACTTTCTAAAATCAGAAAATAATGACAAAAGATAATCATTGGGTTTTCATAATTTTTATGGTATTCTCCTCTTCGCATAGTATTTTTCTTTTATTTAAACGTTATTTCAGTTGAAATGTGGTTTTATACTCTCGAAAAAGTATTTAAGGTAGTGATTCTTCTTTGTCTCTGACCCATTTTTAATAAATATTTCATAAGTTCCTGTTTTTTACTCTCGGAAAGACATTTTTATACTAACACTTAGTTTTAATTTACTACTATAAAGATTCTTAACGTAAAAAAATGTCATTGTCAACTTGCATTGTTCAAAAACCTGTATAGTCAACGTCGGAAAAGCTGAAAATATTAATGTTTCTAGAATTATGAATTCTATAAAACTTTAAAATAATATGTGAAATAAATGATGCCCTATTATTTCTGTTTTAACTCCAATAAAAATTCTTTGAAAACCCTATAACTTCTGGATTAACATTTTTTTTCTAACAGTTTGAATAAGTAGGGTGATCCATTTGTAACAACAACCCTACACAATCAGTATAGGTTACAATTCGTATAACGACACTGTTTCGAGACTACGCAAAATACCATTTTCTAGCATTGAAAATATGTCTCGTATCAATTAAACTTTTTCCACACTCTTCATTATTTTTTTTTATAAAAAGAGGACCTGAAGAAATTCATCTAGACAGAAGAAGCAAAGGTAATATGCCAATTTTAGAAAAGGTTGATAGTAGTTTTGACTGTCTAGTATCTTTAAAAATAATTTTCCAGAGAATTATTAATTATATTAAATATGTATAAAATCTATTGTGAACAGCTAAAACCTCATAGCAAAGTGTCCCCATAAGTTAAACTATGCAGTAAAATACACCTACCTGACGCCATGCAAAATCGTTTATAAAATAAACGCAAACTCAATTAAAATGGTAATTTAAAAAGTTATTACTGCCCTTAAAGCTAATCCACTTTTTAAGTTATAAAATTGAGCAGAATATAAAAATGATATATGTTCGATAACCTATCTGTAAATTTAAAAAGTGTTCATTTAACTGGCAATAATTCTAATAATTTCATTAATTTTTTTTTCATGGAAACAATTTTTGCTTCGATTATTTCTAGAGTAAACCTTATTGGACAACTAAAAATATTAGCGTTCTAGTACACAATTTATTATGATTTATATTATTTAATTATATTATCTCAGCTATTTGGAAGGAGAGTCAAGAAATAACACACAAACCGAAGAACAGAAAAAATTTAAAAAAAATTGTTACTTAACTAAAATTTTTTTGTATATTTAATTTAATTTAAATATTTTCTCTATTTACTATTGGTAGTAGATACTTGCAACTACTACTAGTACATCTAAAATTACTGGTAGTTCAAGGTAAATATGAATACTTCTAAAAGTCACTGCACTGTTTGTCACCATGGTTCCAGTATAAAATTACCGTCCTTAAAATCGTATAAAAATCTTTAAAATTTAGATTGACTGTAGTTACCCTGGAAAGTTGCGCTAATATTATTATATCTGATGATGTAAATGCCAAAAAAGAAACATTTTTATAAAATAATTTAAAATAAAAATCTTGATATATGCCCTTGGAAATGTAATGGAAAACCTGCCCAGTTGATGAACCTACAGATGAAAGAAAACTGCATTAAAATGGTATTATGGTAAAATTGAAAATCGTGAATTATTTAAAAATAAAAACCGGTCAAGTGCAAGTTGAACTTGCACAATTAGTGTTCCGTACGTTGATTGTTTTTAAAATAAAAATTTTTGTTAGGGTGGTATAAAATGATCAGTGACTTCACAAAACACACCCCAAATGAGTTTTCAACAAAGTTTGTTTCCAATCTTTACTGAAAACTGGTGACCTTGAAATTTTTTTTTTTTCTATAGCAGATAAATTATTAAAGGTAATGATAATTTTCGTTCAATCTATACCCCGTGGAGAATATTCCAGGGTTTTTTCAAAATTTTTTGATCAGTACTTTTCGAGATAAGGTAGAGGACAGCGATTTTTTCACGATTTTTTAAAAGTAATACGAAGAAAAGTGTGAGCAAGTATTACATTATATATATATATTTTTTACTCGTGGTTTCACAAGCTTTTATTTGACACCACACTCGATGACCTAGTAAAAATTTTTTTTTTTCACTTCCGATTTCACCCCTCAAAACGAATCCCTTAAGTCAAAATTTATGTTACGGTGATACAAAATGATCAGTGACTTCACAAAACACACCCCAAATAAGTTTTCAACAAAGTTTATTTCCAATCTTTACTGAAAATTGATGACCTTGAAATTTCTGTTTTTTTTATATACCAGATAAATTATTACAGGTAATGCACTCGTAATAATTTTCGTTCAATCTACACCCCGTGGAGAATATTCTAAAATTTTTTCAAAATTTTTTGATAAGTACTTTCCGAGTTAAGGCGGGTGGACAGCGATTTTTCGCGATTTTTTAAAAATAATACAAAGAAAAATGCGCGCAAGTATTACATTATACATATATTTTTTACTCATGTGTTCACAAGGTTTCATTTGACATCATACTCGATTACCTAGTAAAAAAAATTTTTTTTCACTTCTGATTTCACCCCCCAAAACTAACCCCTTAAGTCAAAATTTAACTTTCAAAACTACATGGCTCTGATGAGGCCATCAATTCCTATATTACTACCAAATTTCAACTTTCTATGACAAATAGTTTCGGAGAAAATCGGGTGTGACAGACGGACAGACAGACGGACAGACGGACAGACAGACGGACAGACACCGAAGTGATCTTATAAGTGTTCCGTACGGAACACTAAAAACGATCAAGTGCAAGTCGGACTTGCGAAATTAGTGTTCCATACGGTGAATGCTTTTAAAATAAAAAATTTTGTTACGCAGGTAAATATGATTAGTGACTTCACAAAACGCACCCTAAATCAGTTTTTAACAAAGTTTGTTTCCGATGTTTGTTGATGGTGGCCCTGAAAAATTTGTTTTTCTTATATACCAGAAAAATTACGCAATTGTAATAAGTTTCATTCAATCTGTACTTTATTGAGAATATTTCAGAATTTTTAAAAACATTTTTGATCAGTACTTTTTCAGATAAGGAAGGGGGCAGTGATTTTTGGCGTTTTTTTTTAATATTATGAAGAATAAAACCGGTCAAGTGCAAGTTGAACTTGCACAATTAGTGTTCCGTACGTTGATTGTTTTTAAAATAAAAATTTTTGTTAGGGTGGTATAAAATGATCAGTGACTTTACAAAACACACTCCAAATGAGTTTTCAACAAAGTTTGTTTCCAATCTTTACTGAAAACTGGTGACCTTGATTTTTTTTTTTTTATATACCAAATAAATTATTAAAGGTATTTTTTACTCATGTTTTCACAAGCTTTCATTTGACACCACACTCGATGACCTAGTAAAAAAATTTTTTTTTCACTTCCGACTTCACCCCCCAAAACTAACCCCTTAAGTCAAAATTTAATTCTCAAAACTACATGGCTCTGATGAGGCCATCAATTTCTATATTATTTCCGAATTTCACCTTTCTATGTCAAATAGTTTCGGAGAAAATCGGGTGTGACAGACAGACAGACAGACAGACAGACAGACAGACAGACAGACAGACAGACAGACAGACAGACAGACAGACAGACAGACAGACAGACACCGAAGTGATCTTATAAGTGTTCCGTACGGAACGCTAAAAAAATAGCATTTGTACTTTTCTTCCTAAAATTTTTGTGCACATATGAAAATAATTTTTGTTTCCTATTTGCATGTAAGTAACAAATTTTAAGCTGATCCCTAAATAAATTGGCTTAAAGAAATTGAACCTATTTCAGGGTTCTTGGAGTCAAGTAGTTTTCCATTATTTTCAAATTTAGTCAAAAATGGTATTTAAAGGGAAATATCGCTTTTCAGTTGTAGATACTTCCATTCTATGAAAAATTATGTCGTGCGTCTATTATTTTATTTTATTTCATTCTTTATTTAAACACATAACAACCTAGTAGAATCGGTTCAGCTTAGGTCATTTACGCTCCAATCAAGAGTAACAATGGGGAAATGACATTAACTGCCGAGTATTGTTTTATATTGGTACACCTAAACCGGCAAGAAATAATCATTTTTTTACCGTGTTTTCTATTTCTGGCTCTAAGGTAGAAAACTATAGTTTTTAAATGGTATAGTTTCAAATGAAGGAAGTGGAAGGTTTAGTTATGGATGAATTTTGTACAGTTCCAATAGTATTATAAGTATTTTCCTCGGAGTTGGTTAACGATTAATGAACAAATTTTATGCATAATTATCTACAATTGAATACATAAAAGGATAAAGGACCGTCAAATGGATTTTTTTAAAGTCAAAAAATTCGAATATATAGAACAAATTTTTTAAGCAGTTTTATTCAACCTTCCAGTATTTGCGACCCAATTTTCGAATATAATTTTCATCGCGCCTCCCCCCATCTCATACAATAACAATGCATGTAATAATAATGTATTTTCAGTATTTTGATGCTAAAGCTACACTATGACCTTAATTATAAACCTTACAAACTACCAAGAATAAATACATTTATTCATATTTGGCAACACATATCTGCTGCATTGACAAAACTAGAATCGATGCTTCTCTATTGCTCTCTGTCACGTCCACCATATCGGTAGCGGCTTCGCGAGAATTTCCGAGTTGTCTCGAACATTCGGAAAGTCTGCCCAAAAGTGTATAAATGCTGCACCTTGTTTAATTACAGCCCGTCTCGGTCGAGTTGATCCTCCTACTGCTATCGGATTTATCGTGAATATGTATGTTGTAATTTACGTGGTAATTGAAATTCAAGGTATTAAGTATTCACGACAGTCAATTTTGTACAGAATTATGGATAAATTTTTAAGTGAACGTAATCGAGCATTAGACGATAGTGAAGAATCAACAAGTGCACAGACGTGGTTCCGAAAATTTAAGGTTTACCAGTACTGAAGCAAATGAAGAAGAAAGGCCTCTGTGTGTTATTTGCTCAACAATCTTGGCAGTAGACAGCATGAAACCAAATAAACTTAAAAGAGATTTGGAAACGCTTCATAGTGAATACCTTAACAAACCCCGAGAATTCTTCGAATTAAAATTAAAATCATATGTAAAGCAGGAATCATTTTTTTAAAAAAAATTTTGTCTGTGAATAAAAAAGCTTTACTTGCCTGTTACAAAGTTTCATATAAAATAGCCAGATGTAAAAAGCCTCACACCACTGGTGAAGTGCTTGTTTTGCCAGCAGCAATTGAAATTGTAGAAACTATGTTTAGAGATAATTTTGCCAAACAATTGCTATCCATACCTATATCAAATGATACTGTTGCCCGTCGAATTGGTGATATAGCTGAAGATGTACAGCATAAGCTTTTCGGGAAGTTGCGTGACAAATTGTTTTCAATTCAGCTTGATGAGGCAACAGATAGCAATAAAGATGCTCATTTTATTGCCTATGATCGATTTTGTGATGGTATGTCAGCAGTAGAAGAACTATTACTAGAGTTACTCTTACAATCGCCGGACGCCAACCCTACTGAAAACGTTTAGTTCCTTGTAAAGAGAAAGCTCAGAGGAAAGATTCTGATGACTTTGACTCAGTTGTCTCGCGAGATGTTTCGAGAACCTTTTTTGCCATCGTTCTATTCTTTGGTGTACTAACAATGGCGCAATTACCTTAGCAAGTTGTCCAATCGCCTCCTGCTTCAATAATCGCCTGGCATCTTCGAGGCATGCTGTCGACGAGATTTTTTGCTTATTCCGCAAATTTTTAGCATCTTGCTAGATAACTGAGTCAAAGTCCTCAAAGGCTGGAAAAGGAGTGAAAAAATTGCATCGGAATATGTACCGATGGTGTTCATTCAATGTCTGGGAGATTTCAAAGTGTACAAGCACTTGTGAAACAAAAATCTCCACTGTGTGTGTGGACAAATTGTATGATCCACAGGGAAGCTCTGGCTTCCAAAGAAATGAGTCCTGCTCTGAATATTGTGTTCACTACAGTTGTAACCGTAGCAAATTATATTAAAATGAGACCCTTAAAATCTAGAATTTTTTCTGCACTTTCTAAAGACATGGGTGCCGAACATTCAGCGTTACTTTTTTATTGCCAGGCAAGATGGTTATCACGTGGGAAATGTTTGCAACGTGTTTATGAATTAAGAAATGAAATCGCCATTTTTCTAGAAGAGGAAAACCGACCGGAAGCCGAGAAGTTTCGAGATAGTTTATATATGATGAAATTGAGCTACTTGGTCGATATATTCGAGAAACTAAATACCTTAAATCTTCAACGCTTAGGAACAAATACACGTATATTCGATACAAGTGATAAAATTAATGCTTTTTGTAGAAAATTGGAATTGTGGAGCAGAAATGTAAAGCAAAAAAACTGTTTGCAAATGTGGGTGAATGTGTTAAAACATACAAGGCTGCAGAACAATATTTGAAAGTTGTTTTAGTAACCGTTGTAAATCATCTAGCCATGTTGACAAAGAATTTTAAAAAGTATTTTCTTACTGATGACAACTTGGTAGCAAGTTACGAGTGGGTTAGGGATCCATTTCAAAATACTCCCGAGGGGCTCTCAACTTCCGAAGAAGAAATCTTCATAGACTTCACGGCAAGGGCGAAATCAAAAGAGAATTTAATAATAAATCACTCTTTGAATTTTGGGCAGGGGTGAATGATGAGTTTTCTGCACTGAATACAAGAGCATTTCGTAAATTATTACCATTTTCAACGGTGGCTGCGTTGAAAACAAAATATTGCAACTAAATTTATAAAAAGAACTCAGAGTGTATATTTCTAATATTAAACCATCCTTCGAAAATCTTTGCTCTGCAAAACAGGCCCAAGGGAGTCACTAATAATTATTAAACTTATTTTTAATTTACTATTGATATGTTAATTATTAGGTAGATACATTGTGCAGTACTAATACAATCCTATTTATAGGTGTATTATATCAGTATAAATGTGCATTTTATTTTTTATTTGTTAGAATGTATTTTGTTTTGCTTTCCTTTCAATAAGTTATATTAAATGTTTTTAATGAATGTTTTTAATAATAATTTCTTTTCGATACGCTCGCGTCCCCCCATAATGTAATCACGCCCCCCTAGTGGGGCGCGCCCCACAAGTTGAGAAACGCTGTTGTAAAGTATCTATCATTTAGAATATAGAGATCTAATAGTTGAAGTTTTTATTGTGAGAAAGTCAAATTTATTGTTTATTTTAAAACTATGTGTTTGCAGGGGAAAAACTGGGTAAATTATTTTACCAGTTTTAGTCTCTTTTCGAAGAACTTAGTCATAAGTTTCTCGATAAGAGTCTGTTGATTTTACTATAATATAATTATGATAACGGTGAAATATCAGCTTATTTATTTAAAAGTCTAAAGGTGTCATTAATACAAGAATATATTTATATTTTTATATCAGGATTATATTACGGTATATTTTTACATCAGAATTTTTGCATAAAACTACTAAAGTGTCATTTAAATATGTAATATTTCAAAATTTTTATGGCTTTTGTCATAAAGTAGTCATAACAAATGCATATAGATATTTTTATAAATTTAATGCTCAGAATAAAATTTGATTAGTTCAATTTATACGATCACTACATAGCAGAAATACAGGGTGTTTTAAACTAACTAAACAAGACGTAATTAGAATCGCAGAATTTAGCTTTTATTTAGGAAAATAGACTGTTACCAGATCATACCTTGCCTTATGGTAACTTTGAAATTCTAAATTTATTTGCTGCTCAAATACCTTGATATATTTTCTGTAACATACTCTTCGCCGATACTCAATTATATTCCAATTAGTTTAAAATATTGACAGGTTCTAAATTCTAAACGGTCTATTTTGGCAACAGGGATCATTGAAATTATATCACACGGACCTCTGACAGTACTAGGTTGGGTAAACATTTGGAATGCCCAATTATTATTGTCAATATGGAAAGCTTATATATAGAGAGTAATAATTAAAGAAATTCAATAACTACCGCGTTTTCTTAAATATACGGTGAAATACAAATATACATTTAGCTACTGGGACAACGTTGATGAATATCATGACTTCCTTGTCATTATCCCCATGATATAGAATGGATTAATACCCATTAAGGTGGAGAGGTCAAGGATATTAAATAAACTAACATGTTGCCATGTTTATAATCAAAGTTCTATATTAATATTATGTAAAATTTATTACCTCGTTCAGTAAAAAAAACCTGCAGAGATAAATCGCACTAAAATTGAAATATTTATCTACGAAGTAACATATACAAGCGATATTGTATCCGAAACTAAAAAAAGTGTTTCAGCTAATAGCGCTTTATTTAACTTGTATTATAGCTCCTCTGGTGAAACAAGACAAAAAAAAAAATCAGATCCAGGAAATGATTTTTATTACTACCAACCACCTAAACATGTTAGTTTCTTGGTTCAAACATTAAAGAATACCGATCAACCCAGCCAAAAACCAAGCCATTATCTTCTGCACATCTTCCAGCACCATGCCGGCAAGCCTCAACCTCCATGGCACCAAGCTCTAAATAACCAACAGCATCAAGAACCGCAGCCTCTACTCCATCAAGTCGTCAGTATGGCAGGACCAGGACACCACCGCCACCACTAAAGCCGACCAGTTCCTCCCTCTTCTAAACAATTCCAGTAAATTGTCAATATGCAACAAATTTACAAAACTATTATTAGGGTCAGTCTCACCTATTCCAGTCCGATATGGTGTCAAAGGTCACGCGCCCACAGATCCACCCTCCAGTTCGTTGAAAACAAGGCCCTCCGGATCATTTCTAAAGCCCCATGGTCCGTCCAAAATATATATATATATATCAACTCGTATTTTTGAAAAAATGTGTTTCGACAAAATTTTTTGCCATTAATGTATTCTTTGGTGTGCTAACAACGATGCAAGTACCTTGGTAAGTTGTCTAATTGCCTCCTGCATCAATAATCTCAAGCATGCTGTCGACGAGATTTTCTGAATACTCTACAAATTTTTGAATGAATAAATACGAGATATATATATATATATATATATATATATATATATATATATATATATATATATATATATATATATATATATATATATATATATATATGGACTGTTGGCTCTTGTGGTATGTCTGAAAAGTTCTGTTTGTGGCTCTTATGTTTCCTCAGAGAGCGGTCGACGGATTTCTTTCTAACATCTTCACAATCAACTCCGGTGTGCGCCCCAAGGCTCCAGACTGTCTCCTACTCTCTATCTCATTTACATTAACGATCTGCTGGAAAAGACCGGAAATCCAATCTACAGCTTTGCAGACGACAGTGCGCTTGTCTCTTCATTCACTTTGAACGCTCGGACATCGGCTGCTCAGGCAA
Organism: Pachyrhynchus sulphureomaculatus; assembly: GCA_019049505.1. NCBI lineage: Eukaryota > Metazoa > Arthropoda > Insecta > Coleoptera > Curculionidae > Pachyrhynchus > Pachyrhynchus sulphureomaculatus. The sequence goes on from CM032446.1 coordinate 201,274,184, forward strand.
ATATCCGCAAACAGCAGGAGGTCATTCAACTTAACAAAGACCTGGAAGAAATACTATCTTGGGGTGACAGTAACCAAGTGGAATTTACCGCTACAGAAACCCAAGCGGCAGTTTTTTCTAAAAAAGTTAACGTTGCTGAACCCGACAAGGTTATGTCGGGGCACTCTTTTCCCCTAGCATTGTCGCTCAATTTGTTGGGCGTTAGTTTGGGAGCAAATATGTCCTGGCATGAATATGTTGCAGGCATAGCAAGGAGAGCTTCTAAAAAGTTAGGAATATTATTTCGAACAGAAAGCACTCCACAACAACTGTTAATTCTTTACAAAGCTTAAATTCGACCAACTATGGAATACTTCTCCCATATTTGGGGCTACGCTCCCAAACATACACTGCATTTGTTGGATTCTGTTCAGAGAAAAGCTGTTCGTCTGACTGGAGACCCGGAACTGACCGGCGGCCTTGATTCGCTGGAACATCGAAGAACGGGTGGCGACTAGAGTCTGTTCTACGAGTATTCAAAGGATGTAGCCCTCTTAATTCCTCCCAAAGCGGTGCATGCTAGAAATACAGGTCGCGCTGGTGCTTCACATCCATATGAGGTTCAGCTTGTTACTCCGCGTACGACGTTTTTCAAGCAGTATTTTATATGGAGAACATCGTCCCTTTGGAATAATTTGCCCAGCGCTGTGTTTCCCACCGAGTACAATTTACAGCGATTCAAGAACAACGTGAATCGCTTTTTCCGCACACATGCCGCTCCTGGAGCGCTTTAGGGAACATCCCTGCAGCATGTGCGCTAGACCCATAAAAAAATATACACTTTTTGCTTTTTTCACGTTTTAGGGATTCTAGATCACGATTAACATAGTCACTCATTTCATCGGTCTGCCTGTCGGTCTATCGGCCTCTTGGCAGGATGACTCTTAAACGAAATAAGATAATAATTTTAAACTTGGTATATAGATTTCATCTATCAATAAAATGAAGCCGATAGTTTTTAATTATATCGCTTCAAGCTAAGGGGGTGAAAGGAGTGGGGGTCGGACAATTTTAAAAGGTTTTATTAGTAATATAGAAGTTTTTTGTTAAATAATAGACAAATTCTATGCATAAATATTTATAGTGAAACATATGAAGGGCGAAAGAGATGGGGGAGGAGATTAGAAGAGGTTGCTTCTTATATATATATATATATATATATATATATATATATATATATATATATATATATATATATATATATATATATTATATATTCTTTCCAGGGTTTTTGAAGTCTAGGAATCCAAAAATTAGGTTATTTTTTCATTGCTTTGAAGAAGCTAGAAAGGGAATAGTATTTTGAAATATTCATAAGTTGTTTTGGTTGATGTACTAAACAAATTTTAAGCTTTCTATTTATAGTGAAATATATGAGGGATTAAAGGATAGGGTAGGGGGTTAATGAGGTTGTTTCCTATATATGATATTTTAGATCTTTTTCTCGGTTTGTGGAGTCGAGGAATCTGAAATTTAAGATATTTTTTCATTACTTTCAATTTTAATGAGGAAGGGGTGAAAAGGGTGAGCTAGTCAAGTATTGTAAGGTTTCAATAGTATTATGGGAATTTTCCAGACTTTTGGTTGTGATAATTTACACATTGTAAACATACTTATTTATTTACTATATATAATTATGCAACGTATAAGAGGTGAGAAAGGGAGTTGGAAGGGTGTTTTCGTATTTGTTGTGCTATAGGTATTATTCTTTGAATCAAGGAAATGAAACATTATATTTTTTCTATTTACAGTATCAACAGAGGTAAAGGGTGAAAGAGGTGGAACTTATCAAATACTATATAATTTCAATATTATCATAAGAATTTTGCCTGGTTTTTGGTTGGGATATTTTTTAAAAAAATTTAGCTAATCGTTTATAGTAAAAGATATAACTGTATTCCAGAGGTAAAGTTTGGTAACTGCATGTGTGTAATAGATGCAACAATAACTCGAAATTAGAAATTTTTTAGTTACGATACTCTACCTCTGAGATATAGATATAAGATGAAAGGAATAGGGTAGAGAGTTAGAAGGGTGGTTACGCATATGTTATAATACACTTCTTTTTTAGTGTTCTGGCTTTTTCATTATTATCAATTTTAACGGAATTAGTATGTAGAAGAGATCTGGTTACAGAGTAACTTAAAAATGTTCAGTTGATTATAGAAAAAATTTTAGAAATAAAAACAGTTAATTTGGCCAAAACTGACTTACTTACCTCCTGCAACATTTCAATATTTGCTTTTCTTCAGGTTTTAGTGTTCTTAGATCTCGAAAAATATATCCATCGGTCTGCTAATCCGACTCTCAGAATGTCGGTCTCTTTGCATCATGATATTGGAACAAAATGATATTGTTTATTTTATTTTATTTATTTATTTTATTTACTTTATTTCAAATTACATGCATTTACACATGCGTGCAAACAAAACATAAAATGAAATGACGTCAACATACAAAAAAGGAAATATTCATTAATTTGATACAATTTACATAAACAGTTACATACTTTACATGTTCAAATAATCATTAATACTATATGGTTCTAAATCTAACAGTAATTTTCTCACCATTTTCTTAAACATTTCTTCAGTTGGCGCATTTTTGATTCTAACATCTAATTTATTATACAGTTTAACCCCCATATAATAAACGCTCTGCTTAAATAAAGCCAAACGATGGACTGGACAACTTATATTTGTTGTTCTAGTATTATAATTGTGCTCTTTCCGCATTCCCAAGCTTTCCTTGAGACGGTAAAAAAACATAAGAATGTCTAGTACAGGGGTGCTCAAACTGGTGGCGATCTACCTCAATATTGTTAGACTACGATCGATCGACTCTGGGAGGCTGCAAATAAGTGTGATGCAGGATTGTCGTCTAGGTAGGGTGTATCGTGGCATAGATATTAGTTTTCCACACAATATGCATTTTTTTAGTCAAGGTAAGTGTAGGTTTGCTCTAAAATGTCAATGAAAAAACTCATAATTATTCAAAATTGCGAGTTTATTGGTTCTTACAAACAAACGAGTTCTAGTGTCTAAACTTAACCAAAGAGTGACTTTGGATGTTGAAACGTGGCACTGCATGTCCTCAGCATACTTTTCATAAGATGGTACGTAATTATCGAGTTCTAATCGCAAGCATGATAACATATGTTCGTCAGTTAGTCGATTGCGATATTTTGACTTAATTATCTTCATTTCAGAAAATGCAGACTCGCACAAGTAAGTTGACCCAAACATTGCCGTCAGTTGAAGGGCGATTTGCCTTAGATTCGGATATTTATCTTCAGATATAAAATACCAGAATCAGATGCTGTGGCTTTGAGATGTATATCTGATTCAACAGAACATGAGTCCATGTTAAACTGACTTGCTATTTCAGTAGCTAATTCCTCAATGTTTTTACACGAAAAAGGATAACTCATAAATGATGCGATATTTGCCAATTTACTGAAATCATAAAAACGTATTTCGAATTGGCCCAAAATATTTGATAATTCTGCCTCATAAATATCATAATTCAATTGAGGAATCCTTGCTTTCAAAGACGGAAAATTTTTCAGATCCTTTCTTTTCAGTTGATCTATCATAAGTTGCAATTTACTTTTGAATGCGTTTATTACGCTTATCATCTCAATAATAGTTTTTCCTTTACCTTGAAGCTCCAAAGTAATGGTGTTTAAATGCATTGTGATGTCTGTCAAAAATGCTAAATCAGCAGCCATCTTCCGTTTTTCAGCATCTGAGTGTCATCAACTCTTTCGTCCAGAAAAGCTGTTATTTCGGGCAATAATTCTTAAAACTTTTCTAGGAATTTTCCGCTACTCAACCACCTGACGTCCGTGTGAAGAACTAAATCAGTGTGTTCAGCTGACTCACTATCTTCCAACTGCAATTTAAAGAGCCGTCGTTGCAAGCTACGTGCACGGATAGAATTCACAATTTTTATTGCAATGCCCATAATCTCCTCCATGTTTAGAACTTTTGAACACAAAACTTGTTGATGTATAATGCAATGGAAGGAGAAAAATGAAAGGAAATCATCATTAGCTCGACAAAATGCCACAAAACCGTTTTCGTTTCCAGTCATTGCTGGTGCTCCATCGGTTGTAATGCACACTAGTTTACATATTGGGAGCTTGTAGTTTGTTACAAAATTGAAGAAAACGTCAAATATATCTTCGCCACGGATCTTTCCTTTCAGAGGAATCATTGTCAAAAACTCTTCCTTAGCCGACATGTCATTGAATACCATTCGAATAAAAATACACAGCTGGGCAGTGTCTGTCATATCGGTGGATTCGTCGAACTGTAAAGAAAAGTATGTACATTCCATGATATCATATTTTAGTTTATCTGCCATGTCCTGACTCATGACTTCAACACGCCTTGTGACAGTCGGATGAGATAACTGAAGTTGTCTAATAGCAGACATAATCTCTGTTTTATTTTTAAAATCTCCAAATAAAGTCTCACCCGCTTCAATAAATGCTTCCTTCACAACCAATCCATCATCAAATGGTCTCTTGTGTTTCGCCAACATATGAGATATTTTAAATGACGAGATCGTCAGCTTTTGATTGTTTGGTTGGTCTTGTGAACATGGTTTGTTCCTTTTTCAAACAAGTTATCAAATCACGTACTTTTCGTTTTCTTAATTCACTCTGTGACGGAAAATCCTTTTCATAGTTTTTATGAACCGTTTTTATGATGCCTCTCTAAGTTCCCACGCTTAGGTATTGCAACTGACGCACGGCAAATGAGACAAATGCACTTATCCTTTACCATACCAAAGAAAAATTCTTTCACCCAATCGTTATTAAAATGATAAGTTTTACTTTTCTTCACCGCACTCATTTTGGACTATTTATTAATAAACTTTGTATCGATGTATCGCCTTCAAGTTACAACTCAGACTGACTCCTATTCCTGCAGGCGCAACATTTATATCGGCGCGAACGAAGTCTCGAATGTTCCCGTCAAACACGCCGCCCGAAGTTTCTAGAAAAATCGGCGGGAATCAAAAACGCGGTTTTTCTTTGACAAGTACCGTGTGTTCCTTTGATAAAGCCGCCTTTTGCCGCGAGCAGGGGGTTATTACGATAAAAGAAAGTGATAAGGGGGTTATTCTGGCCTAATTGTAGATCGAATAAATTTTAGTAGTTTATTCATTACATTTTGTTTTAGTTACCTAAAACAAAATCTGTGAATAGTTCTATATCGGAATTTTTTTCTCGAGATCGACTCAAAAACCACTCGCGATCGACTTGTCGATCGCGATCGACCGTTTGAGCACCCCTGGTCTAGTATGTATAAAGCAAGCACAGTTAATATACCCCTTGACTTGAACACACCCCTGCAAGACTGCAAATAAGGCATTCCATTTAAAATTCGTAAAAGCCGCTTTTGAATGACGAAAATCCTTTGGGCTTTCAGGCTTGACGCCCAAAATATTATACCAAACCTCATTGTTGATTCAAAATTTGCAAAATACAATGTTTTCTTTGCAGGCTCAGACAGATATTTAGATACAAACCTAAGACAGAAACAAATATTATTTAAATTGTTACTAAGATATTCAATATGTGCTGACCAATCTAGGAATTGATCTATTTTCAGGCCTAAGAATTTTGTGTTGCTCTGGCATGGGTACTGATTATTGTCTATGCTGACAGTTCAGGTTTTTCTTTTTTATTTGAAATAGTGATGACATCTATAGTTTTTGAGCTACATCGTTTCAAGGAAATCGGGTAAAAGGGGCGGGTGTCGATATATTGTATGAGTTTATTCATATTATGGAAATTTACTTTCTCTTTACTTGAGAAAGTCAAATTCAGTAATTATTTTAGAACTACTTATTTAAAAGAAAAGTACTTGGTGCACTTTACCCATTTCTTATCAGTCAACGTTGTAGGTTTCTGTATTCATCGTTATTTTAAATGCAATCCTAAAAGTGTCAAGTCTATTACACCAAGTAATAAAATATTTTATGTTACGTTCAGAATAAAGCGCAAACTGCATTTAAATGCAGTATATCTTATAATAATAGAGACTCTCCGATATCTCTTTTCATAACGATGTCGGTGCAATGAATGCTCGAATGTATGTATATTATCTTTTCAGAATAGCACGGATTGAATTTTACAAATATTTAGGTCGACAATATCTCTATAATAGAGAGAATTTGTAACGCTTATTTTTCACATGCCTGTGTTCTTTTAGTTATGTAAAGCATGTGCAGTATTAACGTACTTTCACACTACGGCAGAATTACAACAAAATAATTTAAAAGTAAGGTTATGTTAGTATTCACCTTCTATTTCATGGTTAAGCACACCGGTTATTAGTATTTGATCAGTCAACACAAATTTCTAATTTAAAGTTGTGTCTAGCAGGTTATATGAATGTGCGATAAATAAAATTTCATTTGAAATAAATAACACATTATAATTAAAAACGATACCACTTTCAAAATAAAAGACGTAAGAGTAAAGAGAAGGGCAGAATGTGGAACAGACCATAGACTATTAATAGCAAATATAAAACTACCGTGGTACAAGACGATAAAGCAAAAAGGAACAATAGATAAAGAAAACAGAAATATTAATGAGATAACAGAAAAAGCAGACAAAGAAATAAAATACAAAATACACTTACTGCAAGACGAAACGATAAGAGACCTATATAGACGACAATTAGATCAAAAATTAAATGAATTTAACTACGACAACCTCCAACAGATGTATGACCACATAAAAGAATGCATCAAGCAGGCGGCCCTAGAAGCATTAGGTAAAGAAGACAACGAGAATAAGAAATATAAAATTAGGATTTGTGAAAAAACCAAAGAATCTATAAAGGAGAAAAAAAGACTACACGAAAAATGGGCTGAATACAAAATCAGAAGAAGATCTACAGAAATATAAAGAGAAAAATGCAGAAACGAGGAGGATGATAAACAAAGAAAAGAACGAGAGATGGGAAAAATCGTGCGAACATGTAGAACAGTATATAGGAGGAACTAGAAGCACAGAGTCATGGAGAATAATTAAAGCATTAAGGACTAACAATAGAGAGAAGATGTATATAGAGTACATCCCAGAAAGCGAGTGGGAAGAATATTATAAGAAACTGCTAACAGAAGACAGACAAGAATTCCAAGAAGAGAACCCTGAAGAAGAACAGAATAAGGAAATAAAAGAGATAGAACTAAGCTATGAAGAAGTAAAGAAGACAATCAAAACACCCAAAAATAATAAATCTGCAGGGCCTGGGGGTGTGGTAAATGAAAGGATTAAGTACGGGTCTAATAAATTACATCGAATGCTGAGAAACATATTCCACAGAGCGATAAATGGAGAAAAAATACCAGAGGAATGGTCAAAAGCTTATATAGTATCTATATTTAAAAAGGGAGACCGCAGAAAATGCAGAAATTATAGAGACCTAAGCATAATATCGAGTATGGGACGTTTGTATGGAAAAATTATTAAAAATATCATGGAGGAAAGTATAAAAGGAAAAATTGGAGAAGACCAAGCAGGCTTTACGGCCGGAAAATCATGTATAGACCACATATACACTATAAAACAAACAATGGAAAAAAAACTGGCAAAGAATAGAGAAGTTCATCTAGCCTTCATAGACATAAGAAAGGCCTATGACTCAGTACCAAGACAAAGATTATGGAACGCAATGAAAGAAATAAGCATTGACAAAGAACTAATATAGGCAGTAAAAGCTCTCTACGAAAACAACACAGTGAACATAAAAATAGAACATAAAATAGGGAAGAGACTCCAAACATCAAAAGGCCTATTACAAGGATACTCTACATCCCCAACACTATTCAAAATATACCTCGAACAAACATTAAAAAAATGGAAGCAAAAATGTAGTGGAATGGGAGTCCCAATACGAGAAGATTACTTATATACTCTCAGTTTCGCAGACGACCAAGTAATCATTGCGCAAGATGAGGAAGACCTCAGTTATATGGTAAGAAAACTAAAAGAAGAATGCTCTAAAGCAGGATTAGCAATAAACTTTGATAAAACAGAATATCTAACAACAAAGGAGGGAAACGTGGAGAATCTAGAAGTCGATAACGCGGACATGCATAAGACAATTAAATTCGATCCTGTGGGACAAGCACATTACAAAGAGAAACAAAACACGCATATACAAATCAATAATACAAAGCATAATGACACACGGGTCAGAAACATGGACGATCAACAAAAGAAATAAATCTAAAATTAACGCGGTTGAGATGGAATATTGGAGAAGATGTTGTAGAGCGACACGTATGGAGAGAATAACAAATGAAGAAATAAGAAGCAGAATGAACATCAAAGAGAACGCAATAAACACCATTGAAGAAAAACGATTAAAATAGTATGGACACATAAGACGGAGCGAAGATAATAGGTGGATAAAGAAAATAACGGAGTGGAGCCCTATAGGGAGAAGAAAAAGAGGAAGACCCAGACGATCGTGGAGAGACGATGTGGCCGAAGCTATGGAGGACAGGGGTCTAACAGATGGAGACTGGGAAGATAGAAACGGATGGAATCCAAGGCTCAGAGAAGGAAAACAGCGCCAGCTGTAGAAAATCCTTGATATATATATATATATATATATATATATATATATATATATATATATATATATATATATATATATATATGGCATCATCAATAGCCATTAGTAAGTCGACAGTGAGTCAGCACTCGTGATATGTTTACCTGGTTAGAGAAACGCGTGTCAAAGGCAAAAATAAAGTGTTTGTTTTAGTGGTGATAACTATTCTGTAACTGTTGTCAGTGTCATTTTCAATAGAAGATTATTGTATGTTTATATATTTAAGTAGAAAAAAAACAGGTCCTACCATAATAGCGGTAAGAATAACGAACTTCAAATAACCTCTCTTATAAGTTCCTACATAAGGGAAATCGTTATCTTTAATAAAGGTTTCTCTTATGTTGTTTCAATACTCCACAAGCTCCAAACGTTGGGCGCATGCTTCAAATAACGATAACAGCCGAGCCCCTATATTTAATTTATTACCTTTAATATTGCGCTTGTTTCAAATAAAGATAAAAACAGTGGCCTGCCAAAATAAGCGTTGCGAGATCTCTCTATTTTGTTTTTGTTTCATGCATACACATGAATAACTTATTAATCGTTTGAAGGGGTTAGACGAGACATTATTCTGCCGCCCCACCTACGCATAAATTGAGTTAAAAACACAATTTTTAAAGCTTTGACATATGCTGTTTATTTAGATATTGGACTTTGAACATAATTAAGCCTGATCTAAATAACAACAGACGGCTTGTAAAAACTACATAAAAAATTCTAAATAAAAGATATAATATACAACATCACAACCACAGCACATAAAAACTTGAAGTTATTTACTCAGTGCTTCTGTTAAGTTTAAAATAATGAGCAAATGGCATAAAATTACTTCCTAAACTTCCAGAACCCTGAAAAGGGCGTATAATAAATAATAAAGCAATCTCTCTAATCCCACAATTGAAAATAATGAAAAAATAACACACTTTTCAGCTTTCTTGACTCTAAAAACCCTGAAAAATTGTGATATGCATACTTGATATTTACAAAGCAACACCTCTGACTCTATAACCCCTTACAATTTTGTCTATAAATAATTATGTTTAAAATTTGTGCAGTACCCGACCCGAAAACCAAGAAAAGTTCTTAGAATGATACTAACATCAATTTATCGGCCTCTCTCTCTTCATCCTCTTCTCCTTAGGCGATATCACCTAAAAACTACTTCAAATATTATATATATATATATATATATATATATATATATATATATATATATATATATATATATATGGCGTATTGGTGAAGCAACCAAGGCGTATCGAAAAATCCGCACTTTGGAAGTTCTCAAAAGTGTTCTCTGTATGTGCTAGACCATCCCAAGACGCATTTCGCCATATCACGGCTCATCAGCTGGACTAGGTTCAGCAAACACTAAGGACACCATTTCAGACCTTATCCGGGTACTAACGGAAAACCATGACAAAATAGATACTTATACTGCACTCTGTCGGTAACTTATTTAAAGTCTTTCCGAACAAAGTCGCCAGATCACAGCTGACACTTAATTGCAGAAGCACACCTCCTCACGCTTCCCGCTCGAAGGCATAGATGGCGCATTGGTGAAGCAACCAAGGCGAATCGAAAAATCCGCACTTTAGAAGTTTCCAAAAGTGTTCTCTGTATTTGCTAGACCATCCCAAGACGGATTTCGCCGTATCACAGCTCATCAGCTGAGCTAGGTTCAGCAAAGACATAGAAGATCATTTCAGACCTTATCGGGGTACTAACGGAAAACCATGACAAAAGTGATGCTTATACTGCACTTTTTCGTTGACTTATTTAAAATTTTTCCTAACAAAACGGCCAGACCACAGCTGATACTGAACTGCAGAAGCGCACCCACTCAAGCTTCCCGCTCGAAGGCATAGATGGCGCATTGGTGAAGCAACCAATCGAAAAATCTGCACTTTGAAAGTTCCCAAAAGTGTTCTCTGTATTTGCTAGACCATCCCAAGACGCGTTTCGCCGTATCACGGCTCATCAGCTGGGCTAGGTTCAACAAACACAAAGAACGCCATTTCAGACCTTATCCGGGTACTAACGGAAAACCATGACAAATGGAGGCTTATAGTGCATTCTGTATACTGTTCTTTGCATTTTAGAACAGTAAAGAATTCTCCTCCCGTAGACTTCCATACCCAGGACAAATCAGGTCATTCATACAAATAATACTCCATTTAAAGTTTCAATTAGTGCAACACTCAAAATTTGCACGATTCGTTACTAGCCGATTGAATTAACCAGTGTTGACAGCACGTTAGATGATTCTGTTTGAATATGAATATGCGAGGACTTGTTTCCGATACGTGAATCGCTTGTTTGTTCTTAGTTTCCTTTTATATCATACTTCTCAAATATATTTCGTAAATATGTGTCTAATTATGTTCCTACTTCTTTTTACTACCATTTCTGTGGTTGTTAAAACTTTCCTTGGGAACTTAATCAACTGTCCCTTTTACCTTTTTCTAAGAAAATATTACACAAGGGAAAGAAAAAGTTATACTTCCCAAGTGCAAGGGAACACAGAATCGGTTTAAGTAACTTTGTTAAGCGTTCTGAGATTTAAAAAAAATAGGTCACAGTTTGTATTTAGAATAAGTAGTATTGTAAACATTACATGTGAATTACTCGTGTGAGAAAAGCATATCACAGCACATTGTAAAATACTGTTTTCATTCACAAATACTTTAAGTACTTTACTCATATAACTTCTAGGATTCAAAATACAATTTATAAGTTAACTCAAACTCCTAAAGATTACCAGTCTAGCAGGTTTCTGGTTACAGACTAAACGTGTAAGAAAGTACATATATCCGTCATTCAATGTTTCTGCATGCATAATTAAAAATTTAATAAATAAATGAGAAAGATATTTTACAGAATACTTTCTCAAATATATAAAAGTAAAAAATTGTTAAATGTGTTTCAAAAAATATTATACGACATTTATTTAACTCTGCATGTATATCTAACCTAAGCTGTTTAGATATGACTGGAAAAAGAAGAAGAAAAAATTACTATTTGCATGTTTGTCTCAACACATACTTTATATTTTTAACATAAAACGATAGAAATGAAACGTACAGAAAACAAACAGAAAAGTAATGGTGTCATAAATAATAAATAAACAGCGATTATTTAGGTCACAGGTGCGACGGGTTACAGGTTCTTTTAATAGCGACTTAGGTCGCATTATTACTCCGTCCGAAATCTCCAGAAATCCGAACCAACTGCTGCTTAATGCTCGATAACGGCGACTGTCACCTCCAACTAATTTTATGACCTATTATTTCTGATATTTTGATGTATGTAAACTGTTAATTGACAAGTTTTAGTGTTCTGTACGGAATACTTATAAGATCACTTTGGTGCCTGTCCATCTGTCTGTCACCCGATTTTCTTTGAAGCTGTTTGACAGAAAAAGTTGAAATTTGTTACTAATATAGGAATTAATGGCCGCATCAGAGCCATGTAGTTTTGATAACTAAATTTTGGCTATATATATCTATATATATCTATATATATATATATATATATATATATATATATATATATATATATATATATATACGAGGCTGGTTTGAAAAGTCCGTGCAAAGTCCGTGCAAAGTCCGAGAAATGGCACCACCGGCGCGTATCGAGGTCATGTTTAGTTAGCATCTCTTGAATGAACGCACACCAAGTTTCAGCCATATTAGCCTATTTCTTTGTGTTTGGCATTCGTGTGAATCAAGGAAGTCGAATGATTTTCAAGAAATGGACGAAAAAGAATTTCGTGTGGTAATTAAACATTACTTTATGAAAGGCAAAACGCCTCAGGAGACTAAAGAGAAGCTTGGTAAACATTATGGTGACTCTACACCTTCGATTAGAACAGTTTATAAGTGGTTTCAAAGTTTTCGGACTGGCCATATGGGCACAAGTGACGCTGAACGTTCTGGACGGCCTGTGGAGGTTACGACTCCAGAAATCATTGATCAAATCCATGATATGGTGATGGATGACAGAAGAGTTAAGGTGCGTGAGATTGCTAGTGCTGTGGGCATCTCGACTGAACGGGTACATAATATTTTGCATAAACATTTGGACATGAGAAAGCTATCCGCAAGATGGGTGCCGCGATTGCTCACGCTTGACCAAAAACGGAATCGTGTGATGGTTTGCAGCTGTTCCAGAAGAATCCGGAGGACTTTAAGCGTCGTTTCGTCACTGTGGATGAAACATGGATACATTACTATACTCCTGAGACCAAACAACAATCTAAACAATGGGTTACCAAGGGGGAATCTGCACCAAAAAAGGCGAAGACCGTTCCTTCGGCCGGAAAGGTTATGGCGACTGTCTTTTGGGATTCGCAAAGGATAATCCTCATCGACTATCTGGAAAAGGGTAAAACTATTACAGGTGAATATTATTCATCGTTATTGGACCGTTTGAAAACCGAGCTGCAAGAAAAACGCCCGCGATTGGCCCACAAGAAAGTCCTTTTCCATCACGGCAACGCACCAGCACACACCTCAGCAGTTGTGGTCGCAAAATTAATGGAAATAGGATTCCAACTCGTTTCACATCCCCCCTATTTTCCAGACTTTGCTCCCTCGGACTACTATTTGTTCCCTAATTTGAAGAAATGGCTGGCGGGACAAAGATTTTATTCAAACGAGGAGGTGATTGCAGACACTAATGGATATTTTGCAGACTTGGACAAATCCTATTATTCGGAAGGGATCAACAAACTAGAACATCGTTGGACGAAGTGTATAAGCCTAAAAGGAGACTATGTCGAAAAATAAAAAAGGTTTACCCCAAATACATAAGTAGTTTTTATTTTTGCACGGACTTTTCAAACCAGCCTCATATGTATATATATATATATATATATATATATATATATATATATATATATATATATAATACTTCTGCACACTTTTCTTTGTATTATTGTTAAAAAATCGCGAGAAATCGCTGTCCCCCCTTATCTCGAAAAGTACTGATCAAAAAATTTTGAAAAAATTCTAGAATATTGTCCACAGGATGTAGATTGAACGAAAATTATCACGAGTGCATTACCTTTAATGATTTGTCTGGTATATATAAAAAAATATATATATCAAGGTCATCAGTTTTCAGTGAATATCGCAAAACACTTTGTTGAAAACTCATTTGTACCTCCACACAAATTTTTATTTTAAAAACATTCAACGTACGGAACACTAATTGTGCAAGACCAACTTGCACTTGACCGGATATTTTTATTACTTTTGTTGTTTTATTAGTTTTTTTATTAACATCTTTCTGCCTAAATCTACATATATAAGTATTTACTAAATTATTTACGAAATACAACAGAATTTTACTTTGTGAGCTAACAGCGTTTACCTTTCAACGGCGACGCGATAGTCCAATATCATATACCTGTGAGTTCGTCGGCCGACTGCGATCGTTATCTATAACGAGACGATAGGTGTCGTCGCGTCGCTAAAATTCAAGTTGGACGCATTTGCGACATCTACGTATGCAGCGGATATTTAAAATAGCGACTAAAGTCGCTAATTTGCGAAGAATTGGGTCGCAGGTATTACCTGTGACTATCTAAGTCACAGATATGAAAATATGGCTCATCTCTAGTCGTGATACCATAGCCGTGAAGAGCTAGTTTTACAACCCAACTGGGGCAACAGCTTTTATCGCGACAGTAAACAATGAGTTTTGTCGGTCATCAGTAAAGTTTTTTAAGTAATTTAATATTCTTCAAGAATAAGCAACTAATAATTTTATTATGTTATACGCTTAAAAATAAATAGTGATAGAATACTTATTTCATGTAAAAAGGGTTTTTATTTTTCAGAATTTACATCATTTTTTATCTTCTACCGGATTTATCAGTCAGTTACAAAAGTGATTTTTGTAATAGAAATATAGTTATATTATCAAAAATTACGACTATGAATAGAAAATTATTTGAATAGGTTAGATCTCAGCTCTTTTATGTATTGATGGCCTTAGCTAAACCAGTAGACTTCAAATATAGTTTGTTCCTACAGCATTAGAAGCTTTTTTAAACCGAAACAGGTAAAGTCCTATTCATTAATTACAACATGAAATAATAAAAAACAATATATTAAGCCCTGCAACCTATAACCTATACAGGTTAGTATCAAGATACCAGTCTCTTGTTTCTTTCATAAAATCATTGGCGTACCTGCTAAAAAACTAAAACTTCAATCCATTTCCTCATTAGTATTGAGAAGCGATATTTTAAATTATTTTTGTGTAGTTGCTTTTGATGCAATGATTTGCTGGTTTCGATATATTTAACAATTTTCATAACACCCTCTGTATATATATATATATATATATATATATATATATATATATATATATATATATATATATATATATATATATATAAAATATATTACATATAAATATATTACAATAGAGGTTTTCACAGATGGTGGAATGTAATACATTAAAATTCCGGGTTTCAATCCGTTCGTCTAACAATGAATTTACCAATCGCCAAAATCTCATTTGGCATTTCCAAGTGCTCCCGCTGCTACTCGATACTGTCTGTCTTGCTGCTTTTGCCGCTCAAGGCCAACTGAGAAACCAACCTGCAGTCGCCGTCTTTTATAGGTCGGCATCTACGCAGATTGTAGGTGGGAGGGTCGAAGTGTTCGTCCGAGAATCGGTGTTTGCCAGCTGGGTGGTAATTACGGGTTCTGGCGCTATGCTGACTGTTGCCTTCTCGATGTTTTGGTTATTCCTTGGTTTAGCTAGTAGATCTTCCCGTGTATATATACCATGTACATATCTCCACTGCTGTCACTCGAAGTTAGCTTCGAGCGGCAGCAGCAGCAAGACCACAGTATCGAATAGCAGCAGCAGCAGGAGCACTTGAAAATGCCAAATGAGATTTTGACGAAACGTCGTGCAAATTCATTGTTTGGCGAACGGATTGAAACCCGGAATTTTAATTTTTTTATATATATATATATATATATATATATATATATATATATATATATATATATATATATATATATATATATATATATATAATATATATATATATATATATATATATATATATATATATATATATATATATATATATATATATATATATATATATTAACATATATGTAATACCAAAAAGTAAAAATTTCCGCCGTTAAACTAATGACACTTCTTCGGATAAGTAAATGTTAAGTTTTGTTTTACTTAAATCATAAATCTAAAAGTGACAGGTAATAGACGTTAGAGCTTAAACCGATTACTTAGCGTTCGAAGTCACTTAGGCCTATATTTATAGATATTCCTTGAGGAGCGTCTATGGTCTCCAATTTATCTTACGGGAAGTTTTGCATAGTCAAAAAATGTAAATTCAATTTAATAAAAAAAAGTTAATAAGATTTCAAATGGTTTTGGTTTCGGTACAGGATAAATTAAACGTCAATCGTTATTTTAGTACATTAGAATTTATTTTTCATTAAAAAGTAAGATGTTCAATTCAAGTTCAATGTATTATATCCAATAATTATGCACAGTATATACTATAATCCCTCTATTAATTTAGCTTAAAAATAAAAACTTAAGTTCTTTTATCACTTAAAAAATGTTTTCAAAATATAAAAAGAATCATAATAATAATTTTTTTCACCCACAAATTATAAAATAAAAACCGAAAATAGTTTACAAGCAGCAATTCCCTGGAAAATCAAAACTACCGCTGAAACTTGACAGACAATCAATGTTATCGTTCACTCCAATCGTGTAAAAATCATTTCACGAGGTGAGTGATTAAATTGACTTTGAAGTATAGAGACTAAAACGAGGAAAAGTCTTGAATAAATTAACCTGGAGTATTATTTCAATCAACGAGTATGAAAATGAGTCGTACCTTTCTGACGAAATAAACACACAAGAAATATTCTTTAAAAAAATATATTAATATTTATTTTATTCACTTTTTTTTGTAATAAATAGCAGCATTTTTATAATCTTCAGGTGATTGATCTTTATCACCCCAACCCCAAATTCCATGGCTTCCATCGCCTGTACGTTCTATTCTATTTTTGATCATCTCCTTTGGCGCACTTTTAAGATCATATGCCCATCCAATTTTGGCAAACATATTAATAATGAACATAGTTTGATTTAGTATTCCAAATTCCGCTGCTTTGTAGTCCCAGGGGAATGTATGGTGATAGTTGTGCCAACCTTCGCCAATCGCTACAAGGGATACGAAAGGGATTTCTGTAGAGTTAATGTACCTGAAATAAAAATGTAAGACGTGTTAAGTAGAGTGCTTTTGATTTTGTTAACATTGATCCCATACATTAAACACCATTTTTCACACAGCGCAAATATTTGAACATTTTTTAGTCTTATTTCATTCTTTTTTTCTATAGCGCGCTTAAATGGGGATTAGGTCATCCATGTCTGGATTAATATATGTTACGTATCTTAATTGGTTGGGTACATGACGCCAACTATTATCGACAACGTTAGACTTCTGTTTCAACTGGTAGAGTGAGAACAATGAAAGTATCGGTCCTAGATACCTATATTTCAGTGT
The DNA here is from genome assembly GCA_019049505.1 of Pachyrhynchus sulphureomaculatus. Lineage (NCBI taxonomy): Eukaryota > Metazoa > Arthropoda > Insecta > Coleoptera > Curculionidae > Pachyrhynchus > Pachyrhynchus sulphureomaculatus. Next base: position 201,291,455 of record CM032446.1, read on the forward strand.
CTGTGCTTTAGGGTTTAGATTAAGATCAGGTTGCTTTTCTTATAATTATTATTACCATACAGTAGCAATGGTGGCAACCCGTGGCTCCGTGACATAGTACTTGCTTGTGGTGCAGAAGGTCTCGGGTTCAATTCCGGCAGGTCGGTATAGTTTTATTTAAGTATATATAGCCTGGCCACGTACATAGATTGTAGTTGTTTGCAGAAATGCAAATAACATCCGTGGCAGCATTACCGCGTTGTCTAAAAAGGTGCCGTGAAATACAAAAATGTATGTTTCGGCACTTGAACAACGTTGGCGGATATTACGACATCCCCGCCGATATCCTCAGGATACGAAAAAAGGTAAAATCCCCACTAAAGCGGGGAGGTGAACGATAAAAAAAGAACTGTTTCACGAGGATCTCAATGCAAGTATTTGGGATGTCTAATTGTGGGAACAGATATCAAATTCCGAATATTGCATGAGGACCTAGACTGTAAAAATTAGTTTATTCAATTGACTAAAACATTCTTAAAACGATATTTATTCTCAGATGATTACGCTACTAGGTTCATCAATACAAATTGAAGTCAACACAGAATATCATATGACAACAAATATAAAATGTGTAAAAATCGAATAGAAAGGAAATGTTTTATGTGGAATAAAATATCACCTTTCTACAGCTAATTATGAAAAAGAAGATGGTCTGAAGTTGAGGTCCACGTAGGAACCTAAATAACCATATTTAGGTTCCTACGGGTATACAAACCGAAGGAGATTTGTTTCGGCTGACTGACGACAGGAACTTCTTCTCCCCAATAATAGCTAAGATTTGCAGTATCGAATAAATTTAAACAAGCATATTCTTATAAGAGGATTTTAAAAAATTCTTAAAATATTTACTTCTTCATTTACTAGTAACAATTAAGATTAAAACTAATCAAATTTAGCAGTTAAGAGTTTAAATTAACAAGCATGCTAGTAAGCTAACTAAAGATATGATAATCAATATCAACTACTAAAATGGAACAAAGTCCTTTTTTCTATAGTTATGCACTGTTCTCTTATCTGTCAATCCATCTCGGGACGAATTTCGCAGTATCACGGCTCATCAGTCAAGCTAGGATAGGAGAAAAAAAGAACAAACTCAATCACAGTACTAGCGCAAAGAATAAGATACAATAAAATCCATACCTGCCCTTTATCGTGGACTATGATAACACAGCCCCACAAAAAAAAAGTGGGGTATACTTTTGATGCGATATATCAGATCCGTAGTATTTTTGCCCGCTGATCACGAATCTGACGTCAGAATATCACCATCACATCTCAATTTTTTTCTAACCTCAAAAAATAGGTAAAAATTAGTAAAAATTAAGAAAAATATACTCCTAAAAAATTGATTCAAGCTTTTTCATGAATCCAAAGATGTATTAATATGTATTCGGACACGCTAAGGTAATATTCATCTGTTGGATTGAGCCATACAGTTCTGTTTTCTTTCTAACCTCAATAAATCAGACAGATAGAGTGCTTCTCGAATGCAAAAACGAATTCAAATTAAAATTCAACCGATCCTTACCAAATTTGGTACACGGGGATTTTTTGGGTCGCTGATCACGAATCTGAGGTTGGATTTGCAAAATTCAAAGATGGCATTGTTTTCGCGCCGAGAAAATTTATCGGTCGATTTTTATTCTTCTTCTACCTGCATCCAGGGCACCTCCACGTGGTGACGGTGGGCAACGGTGTTTACTCCACTAGCCGGCAGAGTCCCTGGATAACGGCTTAGATGCCGTCATGGCAGGTAGAAGAAAGAGAATTACGATGCAGGGACTAGGAAACCCAGTATCGGCGGTTGGTCAGGGTGGGAAAGCGGGCCCGCAGCCGTCGTCATCCAGCGACCGTAGCTCTTCATGTGTGGGTGACTTGACTCATGTAGAGTATAATGCTACAAGAAAACGGTCTCACGGTACAAGGACTTTTCATAAGTGCGATAAAAACAGTGATTCATTTTGTTATATTTGCTGTCAATACGTATTGAGTAAAATGGGGTCACCGATAACGGATAAGATTAAAACCTTATATAAGGATTGTTTTAACATTGAAATACAGCACCAGGATACAGATTGGGTTCCCCACATCATTTGCAGTTCTTGCAAAATAATGTTGTACATCAATAAGAAGGCGATTAAATATTCCAGACCAGCAATATGAAATAGACCATACAGTGAAAATGATTGCTACTTTTGTATGAATGTTGTATCTAGGCATAACCGAAAAAATAAAAGCACTATTACTTATAACGATGTTTCGACAGTAACAAGACCAACTAAACTAATTCCGCCTCCTGAACCACTTGATGCTGATGTTATGGAAACAAATGATTTCACCTTATCAGTTCATGCCGAAAACATTGAGACTGTCGAAAAAGATTCAAACACTGTTACTAATGAATGTTCTAGTGACAACCTATCATATACTAGTGACACAGATAAAGAATTTCTACCATACAACCGTAAACCAGAACCAATACTCGTATCACAGTCAGAACTTAGTGATCTAGTCAGAGATTTAGGCTTATCCAAAGATGGTTCAGAGCATCTTGCTTCCTTTTTAAAGAAAAGACATTTACTTAAGCCAGAAGCTACGATTTCTTATTATAGAAACAGAGATGAAGAATTTGGAAAATATTTCACAATGGACGAGGAATTGTCACTTTCATATTGTACTGATGTAAAAGGTCTAATAGATGAATTTCAAAATAACTCATACGATCCTGAAGAATGGAGACTGTTCATTGATTCTTCTAAACGGAGCATTAAGGCAGTTTTGCTGCATAATACCAACGTTTACGCTCCCATTCCGATTGCTCATTCCACAATTATGGAAGAGCAATATGAAAAAATGAAGCAGCTTTTGATAAAAATAAAATATGCTGATCATAACTGGAAAATTTGTGGAGATCTGAAAATTGTAACAATATTGCTTGGCCAACAGTCAGGATTTACACTTTATCCCTGTTATAAATGTCTGTGGAATAGCAGAGAAAGGGAACGTCATTAATAAGAAAAAAATTTGGCCAACAAGAGAATCGTTCACTTCTGGTGAAAATAATGTATTGTTTCCACCATTGGTAGATCCAGGAAAAGTTCTTATTCCCCCGCTTGACATTAATCTTGAACTTATGAAGCAATTCACGAGAGCATTAGATACAAACGGCCCATGTTTCAAATATTTGCATAAAAAATTTCCGAAATTTTCTGAAGCTAAAATTAAGGCAGGCGTATTTGACGGGCCACAAATAAGAAAATTGTTTCAAGATTCATTATTTGTTACTAAAATGAATAAAGTTGAAAAAGCTGCTTGGCTTAGTTTTAATAAGAAGTCGCAACAAACTTTTTGGGAAATAATAAAAGTCCTAAGTACAAAGAAATAGTCGAGAAAATGGTAAAAAATTTTCAAACATTAGGTTGCTTAATGAATCTAAAATTAAATTTCCTGGACTCCCACATCGATGATTTCCCAGATAATCTTGGTGACTACAGTGAGGAGCAAGGGGAACGTTTTCACCAAGATCTGAAAATCATAGAAAATCGGTATCAAGGACAATGGGATGACCATATGCTAGCGGACTATTGCTGGTCGCTAAAAAGAGAAACAAGTCCTCAAAAGCGTTTGGGCAGAAAGCCTTTGAATGGTTTCGCGGAAAAAAGAAAAGTACAGCCAAAAAAAGGAAAGTTGGTCTAACCTTGAGTTTATTGGGTCTACTATTTTTATGGTTACAGAGTCCTGGTTTTATTGATTGGGTCTCATTTTTTGAGGTTACAGGTTGTGGGAGGTCTAAGGTTTACAGGGTGTGGGAGTCTAAGGTTTCAGTTTAAGAGTATCAGGTTTGAGGATTCCCCAACTGTATACCAAATTTGGTAGGAATCGGTTGGTTTTCAAAAATTTTGTCCGCCATCTTGGATCCGGCATTTTGAATTTTGCAAATCCGACCTCAGATTCATGATCAGCAACCCAAAAAACCCCCGTGTACCAAATTTGGTAAGAATCGGTTGAATTTTAATTTGAATTCGTTTTTTGCATTCGAGAAGCACTATATCTGTCTGATTTATTGAGGTTAGAAAGAAAACAGAACTGTATGGCTTAATCCAACCGATGAATATTAGCTTAGCGTGTCCGAATACATATTAATACATCTTTGGATTCATGAAAAAGCTTGAATCAATTTTTTAGGAGTATATTTTTCTTAATTTTTACTAATTTTTACCTATTTTTTGAGGTTAGAAAAAAATTGAGATGTGATGGCGATATTCTGACGTCAGATTCGTGATCAGCGGGCAAAAAATACTACGGATCTGATATATCGCATCAAAAGTATACCCCACTTTTTTTTTTTGTGGAGCTGTGAATTAATTTGAATCTGTTCTCTTTGTTTGTGGATCTGATCCTAGCTCAGCTGATGAGCCACGATATATTACAATGCAACCCGACTTGAATTTACACACTACAGAACAATAAATAACTGTTAAAACATGGACTTTCATTCAATTTTTAATAGTTGATATTAATTTTATATACGAGGAGCAGAACCTTAAAACTAGCGCTGCCTCGTGGTAATTATTAGTAACTTGCTGAATAGACAAAGAGGGCGATCCGAAATTTTGGCCTGTCGACTAAGTTGTTCATTCTATCGGGCGAGTTGAATAAAAAAAAGCCTTTAACGTTGATTTTTTGCGGCCCCCGTGCCAGATAAGACCCAAAATGCTACATCCAAAAATAAACTGTTGTTTAACCACTTGAATCAAATACCGTAACATTTGTTGACACTAAAAAAATTGAGCGGCACAAAGGGCAGACTCAGCCGAGACCGGATCCAGCTTTAGGGTCCTAAAAACGTCGATCCAAAAATGGATTATCATTTAACCATATAAAATCAATAAATTTTGTTTCTTTCTGATAAAATAAGAAGGAACCTGCAAAAGACAGACGCCGCCAATACCGGAGGACGAAACTGGACCCGCTTTTTCCAGCCAAAAACGGTTGTTTTTCGAGTTTTTGTATAAATAAGACGAGTAAGTCCCAAGTTTTGGGACCTACTCGTCTGCCCAAGTTATTTTTGGGAAATTTAAGCCTTAATTTACAAAATATCACGAGGCTGACGCCTCGCTTGTACCCGAACAAGCCAAGTCCGTTTCGAAATTCAAAAAAAATTCGAAATTCTGATAGTATAAGCGCTATTATAGGTTTTACATAAAATTCATACCAGATGACTGATATTAAATTATTATTTTTTATATTTTTCGACTCGTAGAATCCGAATTTGTCATTCTCGAAGCCCCACCGTCTTACGCCATAGGCCCGAAAAAGGCCTTTTTTTATGCAATTTCTGAGACAGCCTATCTATTGGGAAGGTAAATTGACCATTTTCCTATGTAATAGAATTCGTAGAATTTGGAACTAGTCCCAATGAACAAAATAGTTTGGATCTATGGCTATGGGCCCAGTTAGGCCCAAATCGGTATTTGTTTGTAAGACTAGTTTTTGGCATCAAAATGAAAATTTCCGGATTCTTTAAGTATAATTACGTCTAAAAATGGTTAATTTCCTATTTTCTATAAAATATTATGCCGATAAGTCGCAAGAAATTCATACGGTAAGTACTTTTGAAATTTTTTTTGGTAGATTTGTATTACAGAAAATATGCTGGAAAATATTTCTTCTTCTAATACACTGTAAAAAAAACTTTAGATGAATTTTAAAGTATTTACCTAAAATTAAGTATTTTCTAAATTTTTCAAGCGTTCAATTAAAATTTCAAACATTTACTTGATTTTTCAAGCATGTATTTACTTAATTTTTTTGAATTTATACTAGAATTTAAAAGCTTTTCATTTGATATTTCTAGTAAACGCTTTAAAAATCTAGCAAATACTTAATTTTAAGTAAATAATTTAAAATTCTTCTAAAGTTTTTTTAACAGTGTAGACTAATATTAATAATTTCAATCATCTGGTAAGAATTTTAAGTAGAACCTATAATAGCATCTATATACTATCAGAATTTCGATCTTATTTTTTGAACTTTGAGCCTTAGCTTATTCGAGTACACGCAAGGCGCTTGCCCTCGTGATATTTTATTAATTAAGGCCTAGATTTTCCAAAAATAACTTGGGCAGTCGCGTAGGACCCAAAATTTGGGACTTACGATCTTATTTATACAAAAACTCGAAAAACGACCGTTTTGGCTGGAAAAAGCGGGTCCAGCATCGTCCTCCGGTATTAGCGGCATCTGCCTACAGGTTCCCTCTATTTTTATTAAGAACAGAGTAAATTTATTGATTTTATATGGTTAAATGGTGTAATGTAAATATTTTTGGATTAAAGTTTTTTGGGCCCTAAAGCTGGATCCCGTCTCGGCGGCGTCTGCCCTTTGAAGAGCTCGATTTTTTAGTGTCGACAAAAGTTATGTTACTTGATCCAAGTAGTTAAACAACAGTCCATTTTTGGATGTAGCATTTTGGGCCTTATCTGGGCATTCCAGGGCACGAGGACCACAAAATCAACGTTAAAGTTATTCGACACGTCATAAAGAATGAATAACTAGGCAGACGGTTAATCGCCCTCTTGGTCTAGAATAATCCAGCAATCGCTCTGTAACCTTAAACAGCCCGTAACAGAGAGCAGATATGCCTTCTACACTAAGTTTACAGCAGCAAAAGATGTAAATTATTGTATATATAATGTGATGCTGTGCCGTACAAATTTCGTTTTTATTAAATTATATATACTATAAGTTTCGTTTCTTTTATTTCCGCAAAATTCGGTTTCTTCTTGGATAAATATATACATGAAACAAAAACGAAGAATATGTTTGTTGTTTTTGTAATTACGCTTTGAAAACCATATATTTGGAGAGTTTGGGAAAAAATCTGTTACATGAGTCAAATTGAAATTAATTTTCAGCATTCTAACCTCGATTAGTAAGGTCTTTTGAAAATATTTCGTACTATCGGGAATAAAACGTTAGAAGATAATAAAATA
>CM032446.1:201303485-201307883 GCA_019049505.1 Pachyrhynchus sulphureomaculatus
CTCCTTGTAGTCATCTCTGGGGTGGCTCTCAGTTAATTTGGTCTCGAATTCAGCAGTAACATTTTCAATTACTTCTGGAGTTAGCTGCTTTTGTATTAGATTGTCACTGATACCTGTGTCGTATTTTCCTTTGTCTATCTTGGGACACGCAGTGAGGAATCTCTTGAAAATGTCTGGATGAGGTCCAGTGGTTGATCCCATTTTTGTGTCGAATACGCCTCTTAACAGAATTTCCAAGATATGGTGACGGCAACCTAGGTATAACAATTCTCTTCCTAACATTTGCTCCAATATGACGCATGCTCCTTTGAGTCTTCCCGTGTTGGATGCTGTAGTGTCGAAGCACATCGCCTTGACGGTGTTGAGAAGACCCCATTCATGTAGGCATTCATATACGGCTACGGCTTGCTCCTCTCCAGAGCTGTTTGCTGTTACAGGAACTCCCAGCATCTGTTCCTTTTCGCCATATGAAATAGCTATAGCTATTCGCTCACATTGTTCATTTTTTAAAACACCCGGTAAAAGTTTACCGTCCCGATGGACAACCACGGGCTCTTTTTCAGGAATGTTTACTTTATCAAAATTTTTTTTATTATATTGTTCTCTGAACATTTGCCTTCTATCATGTAATAAAGTTTTCGAGACTTTGTACTCAAGAGGGTCAAGGTTTAGTGCTTCTAGAGTAGCTATTAAAATTCTCGTGGCATTTCTGTCGGATACCTTACATCGATCTAATAAAATGGACAATTTCATGTCTAAAATCTCTTTAACGCCCCTTGCAAATGAAACTTTCATTCTCTTGCTCTCAGATGGTCCTGGATCTTCTGCAGCTTCTTCAGGGATGTCCATTTCCTCCAAGCTCTCAAGTTCCTGGTAGATGCTGTCCTCTTCAGTGTCTCAAAGGCACTTTAGAAACTAAACTGAATAAATAAAAGGTCGGTTGTACGCTGAAGTAAAATCACCATCCCTAAAATAGAAATTAGATTCACCCCCCTTTTTACCTGTCAAACGGGTCTTTCTTTGGTAAACTAGTCAGGTAATCCCCATATAATAAAAGATTAAATTTGAACAAAAGGCTCTTTATGTTTGAAAATTGAGTTCCAAAATACTTTTTAACAAAAAATATTAATTCCGAGACACATTATGTAAAAACCCGTAAAATTCTTAGAATACTCCCAAACTGGCTCCTACTGGTACCAGGTCACGTTTTTGGGGCTAAAGGCTGTTGTAACTCGGTTAGACTTAAAATAACAACAATTATGTATAGAATATAAATTTTGAAGAACAACATTAGCTTTCTTTTGAGATATTAAGCGTGTTTCTATTATTTACCGTTCTGGAGTTATGGCTCCATATGTCAGCTTTTTGGCCAAAAATTTGGATTTTTTTTCCAACTTTGAGCGACGAGTGGCACGGGTTAACGTCGTTTAATCGAGCTCAAATTTCGGCTATCTCAATATCTGGAAAGGGGAATCGTTTTGTGGGGTCCAGACGAACAAAATTCCGACATCGATTTTTTGCGGTCACCCTATATATATATATATATATATATATATATATATATATATATATATATATATATATATATATATATATATATATATATATATATATATATATGTATATACATACATATATATATATATATATATATATATATATATATATATATATATATATATATACATATATATACATATATAAATATATATATATATATATATATATATATATATATATATATATTTATATATATATATATATATATATATATATATATATATATATATATATATATATATATATATTATATACACACAGGGTGTCCCAGTGTTCCGTGTACTCATAGTTACTGTGGATTTCTGGGATGGAAATATGACCATTTAACCCAACTCACCTTCGTAATTCGTAATTTTTGAGATACAGGGTGTCAAATTAAAATGGAAACAAACATCCCATTATTTCAGAAACTGTTGCTCGGAGCAATATTTACCGTTAGAGCTTTTTTAGACAGGAGAAGGCGAAGAATACGAATATTTAATTAAAAATATCATACCGAGTGGTATAAAAAAGTTATAACAATTTAAAAGTATACACAGTGCAATAAGTGGCGCCCCTATAATTTACAACAAAACTGTGAGCTAATTTCGATTTCTTATCTCAGAAAACTCCTTAGCACCTAATCTTGTACAAATAGTACAGTTATTAAGAAAGCTACTTAAGAAAAACTAAAATAAAAGTATAACTTTGACACCCTGTATCTCAAAAATTACGAATTTTTGGACTAAGGTAAATTGGGTTAAATGGTCATATTTTCATTCCAGAAATGCACAGTAACTCTATGTACACAGAATACTGGGACACCCTGTATATATATATATATATATATATATATATATATATATATATATATATATATATATATATATATATATGTTTCTCGTGATCTAGGAACCCTAAAACGTAAAGAAAAGCAAAAATCCCGGAATAAGATTTTTTTTACCAATACAATAATTTCCTTTGGCAAGGCAAGTAAAAGAATTAATGGGGGTCTTTTTTGACTTGAGCTAGAATGAGCGTCATACATTAATCCTAGTGTCACAAGTATTCAAATGCGACCTGTTACGATATGTTGATCTAGCAAATAGGTTCAAATTGCACATTTTCACTGTTCCGTCCTGAACATATATGGGATCACTTCAGTGTCCGTCTGTCTGTCTGTCACACCCGATTTTCTCCGAAGCTATTTGACAAAAATAGTTGAAATTTGGTATAAATGTAGTAATTGATTTGATGATTGGAGATTAAGGGGGGAGGATTATGTCCAGAACTGGATCATAAAAGTCTGAGGAAAGAAGATAGTAACATAATTGATGGCTCTATCAGGCCCTGTCTTTTTGAAAGTTAAATTTTGACTTACGAGGTTAGTTTTGGGGGGTCAGAAGTGAAAAAAATTTTCAGTGAGTGGGGTGTTAAATGGAAGCTTCTAAAAATATGAGTTCAAAAATATATATGATGTTATACTCGCGCACACTTTTCTTTGTATTATTTTTAAAAAATAGCCAAAAATCGCTGTTCCTCCACCTTATCTCGAAAAGTACTGATCTAAAAATTTAAACAAAATTTTGGAATAATCTAAATAAAGTGTAGATTGTGCGAAAATTATCACGGGGACATTACGACTGATAATTTTTCTGGTATATGAAAAAAAGTATTTGCCTTGACAATCTTGTCTGTTGATTCCTTTTTATATTGTAAAATTCTAAATAGTGGTCGGTTGCTTGTGGATTATGACTTATGTATTGTCTATGATGCTTTAAAATTCTGTTATAAATGTAGTGGTTTAAATCATTTTTCAAAAAATTGTAAATCCACAGTTGAATACTGTCCTAATTGTTCTCTAAATCACAGTATTTCTAAATGTAAAGCTGATCATTTTAAATGCATTAACTGTGTTAATGCAACAGTTGAAACAGATATTCACTATGCAGCGTGGAATGCAGTTAAATGTCCTATTTATAAAACTAAGTTAGATGCTTTTAAAACATCACTTGCATCTAAAATATAGCAATCAAGTGATGGCTTGGGGTCGAGAGCATTGGGGCTAATTGTTAACACCATAGAGGAAAGGGACGTGATCAGTGCCTTAAAGAAACTTAAACCTAAATCGACCGCTGGAACCGATGGTCTACCAGCTTTTTTTATTCGGGATTGCGCAGCTGTGTTGTCCGAGCCTCTCCCGTTTCTCTTCAATCTGTGTTTAAAATCATCGTCTTTTCCACAAATCTGGAAGAAGTCTAAAATATGTCCCGTATTCAAGAAGGGTGATAAGAGCCTCAATGAAAATTACAGATCTGTGGTAATATTGAACAACTTTTCAAAGGTTTCGAAATTGTGCTATATGACATTATATTTAATCATCTTAAACTTTTCATAACTGAAAGCCAACATGGATTCTTTCCAGGGCGTTCAACCATTACCAATTTAATTACAATTACTAAATTTATTTCGGAAAGTATGGAAAATGGAAGACAAGTCGACATAGTTTATACAGACTTCTCAAAGGCTTTTGACCGGCTTGACCATGGTATTCTGCTTGAAAAACTCTCAAACTGTGGAGTTAATGGAAATTTATTAAACCTGCTGAAATCTTATTTAATTGGTCGTCAACTGATGGTAAATTATCGTGGTTTTGAGTCGGTCATTATTAATGCTACCTCTGGTATTCCTCAAGGGTCTATCCTAGGACCGTTATTTTTTAACATATTTATAAATGATATCACCAGTGGCTCGTCCTCTTTGCTTTATGCTGACAATCTGAAAATATACCGATGCATAGACTCTCTCCATGATTGTGTAACTCTCCAGGATGATCTAGATACTTTAAATTGTTGGTGT
>CM032446.1:201307983-201342983 GCA_019049505.1 Pachyrhynchus sulphureomaculatus
GACTTATTTTTTGTCAAATTTCCACTTTATTTAGTTTCACTGAAACTGTATGTCGCGTTTCGCTATACTATAGCTTCGTCTGATACAAAATCATCATTTTGTATCAGACGAATGAATTTCCATCAAGTAACAGCCACAACAATTCAAAGTTTAAGCTATATATATTTTATAAAGTTACGTTAGGAATAAATAGGTCATACATTTAGGATAATTCTTAATAAGGGTGGTTACTATTTGACAAGGGATGATTAGGGATTTCTTCAATAATTTGGGAAGATCAGGACATTTTGCTGTAAACATTGTTTCACTGCCAGTTAGTGTGGCCCTTTTTTGTATTTGAAGGTCGATTTCCTTAAAATTAGGTAGATGACTGCTTAGAGATATTGATGACTTCCCAATTTCCACCGTTATAATTAGCAAAAATTGAAAATAGCTCTTAAAATTATTTTGAATATTTTATTACATAGTGTGTTAGAGTTATAAAAAGATATACCATAGTAATTTTTTTAGAAGTATCGTAAAACGTTGGGTTTAAAATCGAATGCAAGTGAAAAATTTACCGATTTTAAGAAGCCGTTATCTCAGAAATCATTGATATTTCTTACTGAGGATGGTATGCAGAAGTTATCTACAATCTTGAGTAGCGCTAATACTTCACATCTGTGTGAAGTTCTGCTTGTCACTCCTTGTACAACCCTTTTCAAGCAGTATTTTATATGGAGAACCTCATCGCTTTGGAATGATTTGTCCAGGACTGTATTTTCCATTGAGAATAATTTTCAGCGATTTACGACCAACGTGAATCGCTTTTTCCGCACACGTGTCACTCTTGTAACGCTTTAGGGATTTTTCTGCAGCACGTGTGCTGTGTCCATAAAAAAAACTGTGAAACCAAAAGTGACTGTCAATTTTTTTCTCTCTATATGGGCGTCTACTTTAAATATACTATTATACTGTTATTTTGCTATCTAAAGTGGTTGCAATTATTGCCGTGTGCATACTAACTGCAGGGCCATGTGGTATAAATATACGGTCTAGATCATAGGTTCTCAACGGGGCGGTACTGCCCCCAGTGGGCGCTGGAGCCTTCCATGGGGGCGGTAGCGGGTCCAGAATGGGGAGGGGGGCATTAAGACAGTCGAGCGGGGCGGCCGTGGCGTACCTACCTATTTAGGAAATTAATATAATAAAATACTTTGAAAATACCTACTGTTTCCATGAATAAGTATTTTATCTAGCTATTTAAAATAGACACAGTCTTTGTAAGTTGGTAAGCCAAGACGCGATTCACGCATTCAAGCATGTTCAGCCAGTCATCTATATCAAACCTTTTTGCGTCGTCTTCTAAACAGGAAGATGATGAACTACGAGCCTCATATAATATTTCATTGTTAATCGCAAAAGCGGGAAAACCATACACAATTGGCGAGGAAAAGAGATAATAAAAACTGTTCTTTATCATAAGACATCGTCAGATATCATCGAAAAGAATCCTCTGAGTAATAATTCGGTGCAAAGAAGAATAGATAAAATGGCTAAAGACGCTGAAATATCATTATGCATTTACTTAAAGACATGCAAATTTTCCATTCAACTTGATGAATCAACTCTACCAGACAATGAAGCACTACTTTTGTCATATGTTTCATTCATAAAAGAAGAAAAAAATTGTCAAGAGTTATGATTTGCTAAAATTTTGGAAACCAATAAAAAGGGAGAATGAATATTTAAAACAACGAATAAGTTTTTTCAAGAGAATGAAATTCCTTTTCGTCATATTTTGTCAGCTGTTACTGATGGTGCTCCAGCAATGACAGGGCGTCATAAAGGTTTCATAGCGCGTTTAAAACAAGTAGTGGCAAATGTACTCGATGTACAATGTGTTATTCCTCATCAGCATTTGGTTATAAAAAATGGGAGTCCCTCAAGGATCAGTCCTCAGTCCTACCCTTTTTAATATAGCCATCACCACCATTTCTAATTATTTACCAACAAACATAAAAACAAAAAAATATTTGCGGACGACATTATATTATATACCTCTTCCTCTTTTTCTCAAAGCTGTTCTGACCTTCTTCAGACTGCTCTTCACTCTCTTGGAACGTGGGCCAAAAAATATAATTTCTCATTCTCCCCAACAAAATCCACAGTTGTGCACTTTTGCAGACGCAGAACATGTCCCAGACTTAACTCCCTCTATCTTGCAAACAATCAAATCCCTACTGTCGAATCCCTTAAGATCCTAGGCCTTACATTTGACTCCAAACTTACATGGAAGGCCCACATCAAATCCCTCAAAACAGAAACCTCCTCCGATTTAAACCTATTACGATTATTGTCTCACATGACCTGGGGGGCTGACTTTCCTTGCCTACTACAAATATATAACTCCCTCATTTTTTCCAAACTGACCTACGGTGATTTTATATATGGAGCCCCGAGACAAAGTTCTATCAAGACCCTCGATCCAATCAAAATCAATCCCTCCGACTCTCTACGGGAGCTTCTCGCACCACCCCCATCCCTACTTTACAATGCCTTACATCTACCCCTCCCTTACATCTTGTGAGACAGTTGTCTCTACTAAAATTTTATTCATCCTCCATATATAAACCTCTTTCCAAAACCACATTGAACCTATCAAACATACACAAACCCAACCAACTACTTCCCCAAAACTCGATTCCTCAAAGAATCTCGGCCTTACTGTAACTGCACAATCTCTCCCCTCCTAAATATGACTACCCTTTGCAAACCACTTTTCCCCCATGGCTCTCTCCTATTCCACATATTGATCTTTCCATGCGACAATATAATAAAGTAGACTCTCCAAACTCTTTCCTCAATAAATCCTTTTTACAAATCGTCGCCACAAAATACTCCAAACATACCCTCTTTTATACGGATGGGTCCAAATCAGACAAGGGAGTCGGTTCTGCCTTCACATCGCCCACCATCTCCAGAAAGTTCAAACTTCCTCATTATGTCTCCATATTTACAGCTGAACTCCTAGCATCAAAGAGGCAACTAGATTCGCTCTAATCACAAGCTCCAAACTCATCTTAATTATCTCCGATTCTCTCAGTGCCTTATCATCCATCAAGACCAGAAACCTATCCTACAACTACATACGACAAATCCTAGATCTCCTCTACTCCGCAAAACTGAAACAACGTTCCGTCTCCTATTTCTGGCTTCCCAGCCACATATACAACCAGGGAAATGACAGAGCGGACAGACTAGCTAAACAAGCTATAGATAACGGTATTTCCATCACGGCTGAGAATTACTACTCGACTTTAACTCTCACCTTAAATCTATCCATAATTCCTTATTTCAATTACAATGGGATCTAGAAAATCCAAACAATAAATTATGGCCACTCAAATCCTCGGTATTCCCCCCCCCCCTACATGTTAACAACCTCAATAGAAAAGAGAACGCGATTCTGCGAAGACTGGCTGCTGGACACACTTTCTCAACTCATCGCCATCTCTTGGAAGGAGCACAAGACCCCAAATGTCAAAGTTGCGGATCCAACCTTACAGTCTCGCATATACTCACAGCAAATCACCTTAAAGACATCCGACTAAAGTACAACCTACCCTCTAACATAATCACCATTTTTGCCGAAAACAAAAATAACATATGTGATTATCTCCGAGAAATTCATTTTAAAGTTTAAACTAATTTAACAATCACTTTATGGGCGCTAAATAACCTCGTAGTTGATGCGCCCTGGCTCCAAAACATCATCATCATCATCTTCTAAATAGGAAGATGATGGACTACAAAGCCTCATATAATATTTCATTGTTAATCGCAAAAGCAGGAAAACCGTACACAATTGGCGAGGAAAAGAGGTAATAAAAATTGTTCTTTATCATAAGTCATCGTCAGATATCATCAAAAATAATCCTTTGAGTAATAATTCGGTGCAAAGAAGAATAGATAAAATGGCTAAAGACGTTGAAATATCATTATGCGATTACTTAAAGACTTTTATCATACGTTTCATTCATAAAAGAAGAAAAAAATTGTCAAGACTTATGATTTGCTAAAATTTTGGAAACCAATAAAAAGGGAGAATGGATATTTAATACAACGAACAAGTTTTTTCAAGAGAATGAAATTCCTTTTCGTCATATTTTGTCAGCTGTTACTGATGGTGCTCCAGCAATGACAGGGCGTCATAAAGATTTCATAGCGCGTGTAAAACAAGTAGTGGCAAATGTACTCGATGTACAATGTGTTATTCCTCATCAGCATTTGGTTATAAAAAATCTGAATTAACGCTTGCATACGTCGCACAATGGGCTGAATCTCGATTCTAGCTGGACAAAATTTAAAAATCAATGTCAAAATGTAGGGTTTGCAAATAAAGAAAATGTTTCTTAAGAGTTTAGGAAACTCAATTCCACCCTCACTTTATTATTATAGCAAATAATAGTGTGTAAAAAGTTACTGTGTAAACGGTCGAATGCGAGTAAAGCGTGAGACGCTCTCACGGTACATTTATGTGACCTTCCTTTATATTATTTGTACAGTGACAGGATTGTTTATTTTGGTTTGAGTATACATTTTTCTGGTTTAGATACATTCTGAGAAGAAGTTTCAAGCACTGGAAACATCCGATTAAAGAAGGTAAGTTCATACCATTACAATGTAAGTGAGTGTGATTTTGCTTCGTGGAAAGTGAAAAATCTTTTATATTTTAATGCGCAACTTTTAAAGTCCGCTTCCGTCCGGCTTCTAATTTCCAGAATTTATTTATTATAAGATAACTAATTAATAAGGGGAAAAGCCATAATGAACCATAAATGTAGATATAACAAAAATGCAGATGAAGCCGCTGTAGCTACAGGAGTTGATAAGCGATTAATATCTCGATTTGGAACTATTCTTCAGGTATTTCTAAAAAACTTTCTCAAATTCTTCACTACAACAATGACTTTTTCTTATCGTTGCAGGTTATTTCAAGCGAGAATCCAATCAAGGAAGACAAATTTAACATATTTGCCTATGATATTGCCAAACTGTTTGTAGAGATATATGGCTGGTACATGATGCCTCCCAGCTTACACAAAATCCTTTTATATGGCTCTTTAGCCATCAAGCATTCCCTGGTTCCGATAGGGCAGCTTTCAGAGGAGGCACAGGAGGCAAAGAATAAAGACATGAAGCGATTCAGAGCCCATCATACTAGAAAGTCCTCATATATTAAAACCTATGAAGACTTAGTGCATATGTTTCTAATTTCATCGGATCTTGTTATCACTGGCCTTAGAACGTTCCAGACAGTCCCGTTGAAGGAGCTGAGTCCTGATGCAAAGGAACTACTCACGGATTCTGTGGAAGAGGTTGAGCAGCATAGCGATAGAAGCGATTCTCCGAGCGAATCGGAAGATTCTGATTTTGAATTTATATAAAAGAATAGTTCATTGTATTAGCAAATACATAAATTTAGCAATTAGGATCTCTATTTTATCTTTCCATTTTCTTATATACCAATTTTTCCTAAGAAAATATATAAAACACCTCAAAATGCAGTAAAAATTCAGTTCTGAGAACTAAAACACCTATTTTTTCCTTCATATATATTTTTTATTACTTTTTTTGGCTATTCTAGTCATTTGGACCTTGTTCAACCCATAAAATAATTTTGTCCAGCTAGAATCGGGATTCAGCCCGTTGTGGCGTCGCTTGATTACGTTATTAGAGCAGTCAATAAGATTTGAAGCTATTCATTGCATGACAGATTATTTAGCCAACTTTTTAGTGGAAATGATAAAGATTCTAATTGCTTGCTGCTGCACATAGAACTTCGTTGGATCTTCAAAGGTATTTGTCTAGATTGTTTTTTCAATCTATTTGGCTCAGTACTAGACTTCCTTGAAAACAGAGACGAAAAAGTGCGCGAGATCCTGAGTACATCCAAAAACAACATTGCTTATTTGACAGACCTGTTTAAAATATTTAATGAAGTCAATTTACAATTGCAAGGTGATGAGATGAATTTAATTAAAATTTTAAAAAAAATTAAACATCATAGCTGATTTTGTGGGAAAACTTCTTCTATTCAAACGAAATCTAGGTAGAGGTGAATACAGTCACTTTCCCAACATTATCAGCAGTCTGTGCAAAACTGAAAGATTTACTTACTTATTGCCAAGACTTGGACGTTTTTCATGCTGATTTTACGGAGCGATTCCAGGATCTTTTAAACATAAATATACCGCGTTGGGTTTTATGCAGATGCAGCAGAACCATCAAATTTAGAAGAGGAACTCTAACCAAGAACAAAAGTAAAATTCAGAAATGTATACCAAGAGTTCTGGCTTCAAAAATCAACAACTCTCTGCCCTGGATTGTGGGCAAGAGTACAAAAATTCTTAATTGCTTTTCTCCTTTATCGTATTGGGCTGAGCGTGGGTTCAGTGCAGTAGCTAATTTACTGTCTAAGAAAAGGAACAGGCTGCACATTATTGACTGCGACTGATGTTAACGAAATTGGACCCCGACATTAACAAGTTGTTAAAATTCCACCAGCCTCAACCATCTCATTAATTTTTTTATTTTTTATAGATTTTTGTTTATTTTTTAATTTTTAATAAACAATTTTTTACTACATTTGATGGACGTTTTAATTACTTTCTACTTTGTGATTCTTAATAGATAGATAGACACATAAAATAGGTATAGATAATATGCAACAATGTTTTAATATTTGGTATAATTAACTAGTATGGAAGAGGTTGGAATCATATTTTCTTATAAAGGGGGCGGTGGTCCAAAAAAGGTTGGGAACCTCTGGTCTAGACTTTTCATAAAAATTAGTTTTTACAGATACCTATGAATTTATTTCTGTTGTAATTAAAACGATGTATTTTAAAGTAATTTAAATTCTCACTATAAACTAAACTAACTTACTGCTATTTGCTTAGTAGAAAATAGTTCCTATTTTTAACATTTTATATTAACGTAACGTTTTTTAAATACATTTTTCTGCATTTAGGTAGAAGAAAAAATATTGGTAGGAACAAAAGACACCTAAAAAGGTAGATTTTAATAAATATTCGTAGACAAAGGTTTTCTTGAAGTAGGAATATAATACAGAAGTGGATGGATTCCTGTGTGTTATTGTTATGTATAGAATTAAAGAAGGTGAAATTTGATTTATTGTCACAAGTAAAAATAAACAGTCTTAAATATATATTGATGGTAGAGTAGGAAAGGTGATACTTATGTACTGTTATTTAATTTCATATCTGTATATTTAGTTATTACTTTTAGAACTTTGCATTACAGCGAAAAAATGTTGGATGCTGCTGGACTCTGACCCAGTTTATCTGTTAGAACTTGATATGCTGACATAAGAACTAAAATATTTATGAAACACGATAAATATCTAATCACCAGCGATATAGCCAGAGGGGGTGGCGGTATTCGAGGCGTATATATATATATATATATATATATATATATATATATATATATATATATATATATATATATATATATATATATATATATATATATAATATAAACATTTATTTAGAGACAAGCTCTCCCCCTCCTTTTAACTGTCACTTCTGTTATTATAGCCAGGGTCGAAGAATGTAAAAGGAAATTTTTTCTTCTATTTGTCGATTTTTTTTATCTTGTTGAGATTAAAGCTTTAAAAGTTCCATTGTAAGAGAGAGAATTTTAGAACTCCATTTCTACAGTTACTAGTTTTTTTCTATTATATTGGAAAGGGTTCAAGTTTTTAAAGTGCCATTTTAAGGGCGGTTCTTCTATATTTGAGATGATTCCCCAATTATTGGCTTTTTTTTATCGTATAGGGATGAGCTTAAGTTTTTAAAGTGTTTTCTATATAAAGGGATCTTTTTTCGATAGCTCCTCAACCTCCTTATTGTTGATGTTTTTGTTACTGCCTTGGGAATTGTTCAAAGTTCTACTACAAGAGAGGAACATGCTTCATGACCCACTCCCTCCTAGAATCTGATTAGGTCACTGCTGGATACACATGTATTATGTGATATTTATGGGCTTGATTGTCAATTTGGAGATTCCAATCTCGTTTAAGGTCTAAATAAATACCAAGAAATCTGTAACATTCATTGTTTGTTATGTCTTCAAACAGTTTTTTTTGAAAATAATGCTGTTCTGTTTTTACTTATGATTAGATAATTTTGAGTTTTAAATTTTGTCGAGAGTTTCTGTGATATTAGAAAA
Source organism: Pachyrhynchus sulphureomaculatus (assembly GCA_019049505.1). Lineage (NCBI taxonomy): Eukaryota > Metazoa > Arthropoda > Insecta > Coleoptera > Curculionidae > Pachyrhynchus > Pachyrhynchus sulphureomaculatus. Next base: position 201,316,222 of record CM032446.1, read on the forward strand.
TTCGTTAAAGAGAGTTGTATAAATAAAGTTAGGTTTACCTCTGGGACCACGTTACTACATTTTTGTTTATTATTTTATGATCTTGTTTGTTAAGAATATTTTGATTAGATTTGGACCGGTCCTATTCAACTTGTAATATTTGAGGTTTTTCCATAAGGACTACTTCCTTATGTGCCGCACCATTCAAACCTTTAGTTGTTTCATAACAGGTTACATATATTAAATTACCCCTTTTTTGACCATAAATTGTGGTAATTATTTTATTGATGGCATGATCAGTGAATTTGTCAACTCTGTAGCCAATTAGTTTATTTACCTCAAAATCGTCAACATTTGAAACTTCGAAACAGAATTTTTTAGTCTGGGAATAAAGAAAACTATTGCAATGGATCCGAAATTGTTGGAGAAATAAAAACATCCACTTACGTCTTATTTATTTTAGCCCTTATGTTTGTCAATCTACGTTGATACCGGTATAATTGTTTCGTGAGGCAGGAAATAGGGATATTGGGGTCTTGAATGAACAGTAACAAATTAAAAATCATAAAATGATCGTCTCATATATCTCATTGTCTAAATTTCATGTTAAAGGAAAAGTGGGGTGGCAAAAAGAGTTATAGTCAATGTAAATATCTTCTTCGATATAGCTTACTACAGCTATGGTATATAAATATGAATAGTTAGAAAGAAGAAATACTAAAGGAAATAGAATAGTTTCCGTAAAATGTAGCTTTTTATTTGATTTAGAGTTTACCATTGCCATTATAAATTTTTGATATTGCAAATAAAATGATTATGCATACCCTATTAAATCCGGAATCCAACAGTGATGCTATGGTAACTTCATCTCGCTCAAAAGCGCTAAAAAAGACAGAAGTGTAAGTATAGAAAATATGTGTTTTCTTTAATAGTCATCTAAAATTATATATAGAGTTTACTATTTTAGTAATGTCATAAATTAAATGGAATCATAGAATCCGATATATATATCCCCTTACTGACACTTTGACTGTCATCTACTTAAACAAATACACCTTCGTTTTATTGCATTTCTTTTAGACCCCCGTAAATTAACACTATAACCTAACTATAGATGACTCTTTGGAAAACTATTTTTACCTAAATTTAAATTAAACTAACTTATACTTACGTTCACATGGAGAGGTACGTGATTAAATGGTGGTAACATATTATAAAAAAATTAATTTCTACATAATTTTTAATTTATAATTTAAAAATCGTGATTTTCAGAAACTAAAGCAATTCCCAAGTTCCACTTGAAAATCCTAGAACATGTTTGCAAGAATTTGGTTTAAAATTACGTCATTTTTTTCAGATAAGTCCCTTCATAAAAGAAGCAAGGGAAATATTATAAGATTGGTAGGTATAGAATTATCAGTGAACAACATCAATTCGATTTTGACTAATTAGTTGACAAGGAAAGATGCATATTTAATAAGTTTTTATTTTGCTATCCAGAAAATAATTAAAATAGTAATAATAAAGAGTAAAGTTCTTTTTCATTATTTTTCTTAAGGTCATTCTTGGTTAATAGAATAAGTACAGCTATCGAAGCTCAGGTAGAATATTTTATGTATGTACGTATGTATTATTTATAATAGTTTAAAAAAAATCATCAAATATGGAAATATTTCGGAAAGCAGGATCGACACTAAAATAATTACATATATGTTACATATATATATATATATATATATATATATATATATATATATATATATATATATATATATATATATATATATATATATATATATATATATATATATATATATATATATATATATATATATATATATATATATATATATATATATATATATATATATATATATATATATAATATATATAATTGTTTGTATATAAAATTGTTTAGAAAGGAATAAATAAAATGTAATGGTATAAATATATAATAGACACGGTGTTATAATAATAACCTTTATTATATTGAAATGGCTGATTACTTAAGCAAGTAAGGAGGTATTCAGTACTTTTTCTTTCTGAAAACGAAGTTTTTTGAAAATTTGTAAAAGTCTTATTTAAGAATCCTTTCAGGGGCCTGCAATTTATTTTATAACAATATTGTCAAAATGCATTTTTTTTCCAAACGACCAAAATATTATTTTTTGAAACAACAAAATTTCCCAGTTAAATCATTAAAAATTGCAGTCCAATAGAGACAGTAAGAGTTCCTGTTACATTTAACATTGACATACTGCTGAATCAACCAAAGATCCGTAACAAAATTTTTATGAAGTATACGAAGTAATAACAAAAAGTTCTTTATGCTCGTGCAGCAGTAAGAGTAAAAGCAGCTGGTCTTTACTCTTTCTATTAGTTTAGTTGGTAGTTCTCTAATTATTGTTGCCTAATGCGAATGTTTTAAAGAAATATAGCATACATATTTTTCTGTTATGTTTAACTAATTAATTAGAACTATGAGAAAACATATTTAAATTAATATTTAAAAGTTAACAAATGACAATTAGTATTAAAAACAACTACCGAACATTTTATTTAGAAGTTACTTGATTGTTATAAAAATGTAAGCAAAATTACCAATAATTCCCCGTGGGGGAGCGGGATAGGATATCTCCCCCGGTACGTTCTGCCTGTCGTAGGAGGCGACTTAAAGAACCACTACTCAGTATATATCACCACTACACCAAAGACTTTATTTTTGCACTCGACGCGCGTTTCGCTAACCATGTTAGCTTCATCAGGAGCGATGATTGACTGATGAAGCTAACATGGTTAGCGAAACGCGCGTCGAGTGCAAAAATAAAGTGTTTGGTGTAGTGGTGATATATACTGAGTAGTATCATTGTGCCAAAGATTCCACATTCCCAACTAAGTTAAAGAACCACCTAGAAGGTAGATGCCCAGATCCCACCAGCATCGCCCGGTGTGATACCATCGCATCGGCTTAGGCTGCGTGAAGTTGCTTAACGTTTCGTGGCTGTGCCGATGTCCCGGATTGAGGGACCAAATAGCATGATGAGGCACCTGGATATAAAAAATTCCGGAGATAAAATAGCCCCCTGTTCTGATCTCCGGGTGGGGGCTGGTTCAGGGGCGTCGACATGCAGAGATCAGAATTTTAAAGTAGATTTTTGCAACATACGAGGTTTGCAACTTGAACATAAATTCAGTGCACCAACACTTGCAATCAAATAAACCTCATGTACTCGCTCTCTGTGAAACCAAGGTCAGTTCATCGACCAGCACAGTCAATTATCTTTATCCTGTCTTTTTGTCAGAAGCGACCTCTCTTGCCAACGAGAAGAGGCTCTGGAGCCCCCAAACTTTGATGTTATGTGGTTAAAAATAACGAATCAACCAACCACAAGGTTCATCTGTATCCTCTATCGACCACCAAGCGATACTAACTTTAGAACACTTTTCGCTTCTCTTGCAGACACCATCGATCATTTACAAATTAACTATCCAAATGCCGAAATTGCCATCCTAGGCAACTTTAATGTCCACAACATCAACTGGCTTAAATATTCATATACTACCGACGAACAAGGTCGTGAAGCTGAATCATTTTCAATCAGTTATGGCTTAACTCAGCTTATTGACGAACCAACACGGATCCCTTATCGAGACGGGGAGTTCGCCAGTCTTCTTGATCTGTTTTTAACCACCAATCCGGAGATTTACACGGTCAGCGTAAATCAGCTGTTAGGTTCTTCCGATCATAAACTAATTTTGACATCGAGTATTCTATCAATCAGTGACAGAGAGGCGCCTAAATCGCGCAAGATTTGGCACTACAAATCTGCTAAATGGGAAGATCTCATGGAATATTTTCGTACTTTCCCTTGGTTAGACGTTTGTTTTCGATCCGACGATCCATCTGACTGCGCCAGGGAGGTTTCCGGTGTTATTTTGGCCGATATGGAGGCTTACATCCCTTTTTCGAAGAAATGCCCTTCCAACGGTAAGCCTTGGTCTGACCGAAAATGCAAAGAAGCTGTTACTTCTAAACATCTTGCATACTGACAGTGGCGTGAAAATCCTAACACCATAAATCGTAACACCTTTGTTCGTGCCAGGAACAGATGCAAAGAAATTATCGGCGAAACCAAGGAGGCACACAATCAACGAATTAGGAAACAAACTTCTCGGTTGTCCCAACAATTTCAGGTCCTTTTGGTCAGTCGCTAAGACAGTTAGTCAAAATTTTGGCCTTTCTAACACCTTCGGTATCAACGCCGGTGTACCCCAAGGCTCCATATTGTCTCTACTACTACTATTTCGCATTTATATTAACGATCTGCTGGAAAAGACCGAGAATTCAATCTACACCTTTGCAGATGACAGTACACTTATCGCTCATTCAACTTAACAAAGACCTGGAAGAAATTCTATCTTGGGGTGACAGTAACCAAGTGGAATTTAACGCTATAAAAATCCAGGCGGCAGTTTTTTCTAAAAAAGTTAACGTTGTTGAACTCGACATAGTTATGTCGGGGCACTCCATTCCTCTAACATCGTCACTCAATTTGTTGGGCGTTAATTTGGGAGCAAATATGTCCTAGCATGAACATGTTGCGGGCATAGCAAGGAGAGCTTTTCAAAAACTGGGAATATTATTTCGAACCAGAAAGCTTTACACTCCACAACAACTGTTAATTCTTTATAAAGCTCAAATTCGACCAACTATGGAATACTGCTCCCATGTTTGGAGCTCCGCTCTCAAACATACATTGCATTTGTTGGATTTTATTTAGATAAGAGCTGTTCGTCTGATTGGAGACCCGGAACTGACCGGCGGCCTTGATTCGCTGGAACATCGAAGAACAGTTGGCGACTTGAGCCTATTCTGCAAGTATTGTCATGCAAAGTGTTCGAAGGAAGTGGCCCGCTTAATTCCTTCTAGAGCGGTGCATGTTAGAAGTACACGTCGCGCTAATACTTCACATCCGTATGAGGTTCAGCTTGTTACTCCTCGTACAACGCTTTTCCAGCAGTCTTTTATATGGAGAACATCATCCCTTTGGAATAATTTGCCCAGTAATGTGTTTCCCACCGAGTACAATTTGCAGCGATTCAAGAACAACGTGAATCGCTTTCTCCGCACATGTGTCGCTCCTGTAGAGCTTTAGGGACTTCCCTGTAGCACGTGTGGTAGACCCATAAAACAAAAATAAAAAAAAAATAGTTTGACTGAGTTTAACGGAAAATAATAACTTCCATTAAACTAATATTTAGTGGGACCACCGTTGGCCATGATAATCTCCTGTAACCTTTTTGTTATGCGTGCAACCAGCTTTTTAGTAAGTTCTGCTGGCATGTTCTCCCATTCGTTCAATAATTTGTTTTTAATTATTCTCTATTTGAAACATTATGTTTGCGTAAGCGTCGTTTAACTTCCTCCCATAAATGTTCGATGAGGTTAACATCGGGTGATTGCGAAGGTGTATGTAGCTGTTGTCGCACATTATGGATCAACCATTCTCGCACCAAGTGTGCGGTATGTTTCGGATCATTGTCCTGTTGGAAAATGTATCTTTTTTGAATGCTGATTCTTGGAAACTTTCTTCTAAATTGTTTCTCAAAATGTTCAGATAAACCTGCTGATCCATGGTACCATTAATAAAATGTAAATTTCCAACGCCTCCAGCAGACATGCATCTCCAAAGCAGAACGCTGCCACCCCCTTGTCTCACTGTGGAACAAATGTTTTTAATATCGAATACGGTATGCTTCTCCACACTTTACTTCTGCCATCAGACCCAAAAAAGTTAATTTTAGTTTCATCACTAAAGATTACGGATTCCCAAAATTCAGGAGGTTTGGTAACGTATTCCCTAGAAAAAGCTAACTGCTTTTTGCGATTAGCTTTCAAAATTAACGGCTTCTTCCTGGCCTCCTCATAGCCTACCCTGTGTAAACAATCTCTCACTTTTTGTGAACAAACATTTTTCGAAAAGAGTTCCCGTACTTCTTCTTTAATTTTGGTGCACTTTTCTTGAGATCTATAATTATTTATCTAACAATACTGGCCTCTTCACGTGGAGTCAGTGTCTTGGAACGACAGGAGCGTGGTCGAATTTTATAGGAACCCGTTGATTTATATTGGTTTAAAATGTACTGAACAGTTGCATGCGACTTTTTAACATTTTTTCCTATATTTCTGTACGATTTTCCATCTTTCCACAAATCGATTATGATCTTTCGAACTTGAAATGGAATTTCACAATTTCTCTCACTCATTTTTAATACTACTTTGAAAACCCACTGCAAAATTACTAGCAACAAGTGACAGATTATAAAGTATGGCCGAAAATTATTCATTTGTTTTCAGTTTAGCGAGCAACAGATTGCTTGATAAAATGCGGCTGATTATAATGTGTTTTTTTCAATGTAGTTCTTGAGTGTATGGAGACTTTTTTGATATTAATCTTGTTTACATTTTTATAACAATGATGTAACTTCTAAATAAAATGTTCCGTAGTTGATTTTAATACTAATTCTCGTTGGTTAAGTTTCAAATATCAATTTAAACATGTGTTCTCATAGTTCCAATCAATTAGTTAAACATAACAGAAAAATAGTATAGAAAGCAGGTGGTGTATGAAGATTTTTTTGACTGACTGTATATATATATATATATATATATATATATATATATATATATATATATATATATATATATATATATATATATATATATATATATATATATATACAGAATAAGAAAATATATATATATATATATATATATATATATATATATATATATATATATATATATATATATATATATATATATATTCTTTATTACTTTTTAAACCTATTGAAAAAATTTTCACGCTTGTTTTTAAAATCGCATAAAATTTTATTCATTATTTAAAACTACACTTTACGAAATTAAAAATGACATGGCACAACTAAATTGCTAAAAATATTTATAGATGATAAATAAATTGAAAATTTATTGGCTGAAAAGCATTGAAAATATAAATATTAAAAGAAAAATAAATTTTTCAAATATAAACCAATACAATTTATTACCTTTTAAATATGCTTTGAAACTGTAAATGTTTTTAATAAATAAGTTGCTTAAGTCTGCGTCCCACATATTTTATTTTTTCTTATAATGTTATGCTAATAATTTGTAAGTATTTGTTCAGTTTAGAAATGTTTACGTTTCGTATATGAAATAGAAAAATTTGATGCAGTTTCCTGTAAAAAATAAAATAACCTTTCAAGTGCAATTTGGACTTGTGCAATTAGTGTTCCGTACCGTGATTACCTTCAAAATAAAAATTAGCTACCTCATAGCAGATAAATGAATTAAGCTCAATCTATAATCTAGTAGTAAAAATGTGTTTACTACCTAAGTATTTTTTTAATTATAAAAAAATAAAACAAAATTATTTTGACTTCGGTTCCTACCCGTTGGTCAATAGTCATCATGATATTATTGATTGCACCGAATATGTATTGATATATTGTAGCTCTTAGTCCCGGATGAATTCGCAACTTTCCAAATCTTCATCATTCTGACATGTCACATAGTATTGTTTTATATCAGATAAATTATCAAACGTAATGCACTCGTGATAATTTTCACTTTGTGAAGAATATTCCAGAAATTTGAAAAAAAAATTTTGTTTGATCGGTACTTTTCGGGGACAAAGATTTTTGGCCATCTTTTAAAAATAATACAAAGAAATATGTGCGCAAGTATACATCATACATATTCTTGAAGTCGTGTTTTTATAAGGTTTCATTTTATATCCCACTCGATGACCCTTAAAAAACAATTATTTTCACTTCCCCCACAAGCTAATCTGTTAATTTAACTTTTCAAAACTTCATGGCTCTGATTGGGGCATCACGTCCTATATTTGTGACGAATTCCAAATAGTTTCGGAGAAAATCGGGTGTGACTGACGGACACCGAAATGATTCCATAAGTGTTCCATACGGAATATTAAAAATGACCGGACAAGCATAATTATATTTTTTGGTAGTTTTTCAGAATATTACCTTTAATAATCCTCTTCCATATTTAATACCCAAAATAACTTATAAATTAGGTTCACAGGCTTAAGATTTTTCTTATTATTAAATAAAACTGTGCTCTTTAAAAGAATTTTTTTTAGTAACATCTTTATAATTTATAGTTGCATAATTACAGTAAAGGTAATGATAACTCACAGTTTGTGCGGAATAAATGGAGAAGCTCATAAAGCAAAAAAATCTCTTTGTTCCAATTCGTTGCGTTCCGCCCCATGGATGGTTAAAAATAATCAAACTGCTTGTACATTTACGTTATCGTACTTAGACAATGGCCATGATTACCCATGCTAGTAAAATAATGCTCTATATAATCCAAGCTCGATTTCTTCCTTATTAGAAACCAGTTGGCTGACCAACAAACTGGTTTTGTTAAACGTAAAGGTACTAGGTATCAGATTCTAAACGTGCGACAACTGATTGAAAAGGCAAGAGAATATTACACACCCTTGTATCCGTGCTTCGTAGATTACCGTAAAGCTTTCGAGAATGTGCGTTGGCAGTTGCTAATTACATTCAGGATCATTCAGCAATTATGATAATCGCTCTGGCGCAGTCAAAATCGAGAAGCTGCTGTCGCCTATTGTGAAATCAGGAGAGCAGTTAGGCAGGGATGTGTGCTGTCGCCAAGGCTTTTCAATATCTACAATGAGCACATAATGAGGCGTGTTTAGGAGAACTGGTTTGGTGGTGTGAAGATGGGTGTAGTTAACATAAACAACCTCCGTTTTGCTGATGATAGTTTCCGGGAGTGAGGATGAGTTGGTGGCGCTGACTGACAGATTAAAAAATATTAGCGCAAAATATGGACTCGAGATCAATACAAGCAAAACTAAAGTGATGATAGTCGGCAGGGCAAACGACAACCAACTAAATGTCGAACATGCCTCTGATTTTAATCTAGTGGACAGAATTATCCGCCTGAGAGCACTAGTCAATAATACTGGGGACAATAAAGATGAAATTCGCAGAAGAATATGACTAGGGAAAACAGCGATAACAAAGCTATCGAAAATTTAGAAGAGTAAGGAGATATCCGAAGAAACACGAAAATCAATCTAGTTCAAACCCTAGCGTTCTCTATATTTAAATATGCATCTGAAAGATTGACAATTCGAACAGCATGCTTTGCTAGCGAAAAATGTTGAATCTCTCCTAGACGGAACATCGAACCAACGTGTCCACTCTGAACGAAATTAAGTCCACCCAATGGCTACTACCTACTACTACTGTGCTTGCTGGAATAGTGCGGTTCTTTGGTCATTTGACTATAAGCGAGCACATGGAAAAAATTGATCATCCAGGGAAAGCCTGAGGGCAGGAGAAGAAAGGGCAGATCCTCCATGCTGTGGATAGATACCGTGGAGAGCCTTTTGTATTCTAAGATGGAAAACGCGATAAGGGCCAGAGAAAATCAATTAAAGTAACAGAATACCATTAGGAAAGATATAAAGGAGTTGGAAATCCAGATTAAGGCATGATATTCATGGTTAGTTGATCACTATACGTCTGCACAGTTGGATTACGTATGATGACTTAGTCAAACTTTTATTTAATAATGTGCTTTATAGACAATAAAAAAAAATAGTTACAAATATCACTTCCGAGGTCGTCTAAGTTTATCACCATGTCAAATTTTCAAAAATTGATATTGAGTAAGAATTAAAAATTACACATGTTTACCAAGTCAAATTTATATTTGTTTATAAGTCAAAGTTACTTTTGTTGCAATTTCTGATTTCAATACAATACATTATGTATTAATCAAAGTTATGTGTTTTTCTTTGATATATTTGATTCTTAATGAATATATTGGTTATTAATAATTTTTTAACAAAATAAATTCCAGAAAAAAATGGAACTTGAACCATCTTATTGTGTTTAGCTCTAATTATTTTGAATTATAAGAATTTTTTGAATAATCATATATTGAAATATACAATTAGCTTGAAAAATATGAAAAATATTTTACATATAAATAACGCAGGTATACCAAAAACATTCTGTGTCTTTTAAGGGAGATACGTGTTTCTTAAGTATTTTTTACGCTGAATCCAAAAATAAATCATAAAAAAGACATCTACCGTAAGGTTTTTTCAGAAAACACACTTAAAGTTGCCAATAATCCATTTTAAGAAATAAAATGTAAAACTGTACAATTATTAAAATAAAACTATTATTTCGGACATCTTTAAATGTTCTGAATCAACATTTATCATAAAAACGTAAAAATATTGGATTTTAGTGTTCATGTTTAACAAGAAAGACACAACAGCACCTATAACTAAGCTACGTAGCAAAATGCTGTTTAAAATAAATTTGTGCAACCGCTATATTACGCTATATTAAAAAATTGTTTTTAATTTTTATTAATATTGAACAAAACACTTACTCGCTCAGTCACTCACTCACTCAGACACTCACTTACTCTTTCACTTCTACACTTCACACACTCGCTCGCTCGCTAACTCACTCACTACTTCACTCACTCACTTACACTCGCTCGCTTACTCACTCACTCACTACCTCACTCACCCACTCACATTTCCCTATATTCACTCAATCAATCTATGCACAAAATTGACTTTTAAAACTGTCGAGGGATATACATTAGACTGCATCTTGCCACGATTTGTTCCTAAATAATATACGGATACTTTTGCAACACTAAATACTATTCCTCGTGTTTTGATATCAAATTTGAATTTGAAACTTAATAAACTACTAGAAATGATAGTATTGTTCGAAAAAAAATTCTTGATTAGTTGTTGCATTTATTTAAAAAAAGTTATAAGCGCATTTTACCAACCATATAGCACCCTTGTAAGTGTTTAAAAGCGAGTTTTTTTCACTATTATCGTCATGTTGACACTGAACATAAAACCTTATTTTTTGATGTTAAGTCAGGATTAAGAACTTCAAAAAAAAACACGGGAAATAATAGTTTTGTTCAATATTAATAAAAATTAAAAACAATTTTTTAATTTAATCGGTGCACATATTTATCTTAAACAGTATATTTGTTACGTAGCTTAGTTAAAGGTGGTGTATGCGTGTTTCTGTTACACATGAACACTAAAACCTAATAGTTTTAAGTTTTTATGATAAATGTAGATTCAGAACATTTTAAGATGTCAGAAATAAATAGTTTTATTCCCTAATTTTAATGATTGTACAGTTTTATATTTTATTTATTAAAATGGATTTTAAGAACTCTGAGAATGTTTAAAACTCCAAAATACAAGTAGCCAAACATTAATTCGATGTACGAGAGTCGATTTAAGCGGCATGATGGGACTGTTTTTAACAGAAAAAGAGGCAGGAGAATTTCTTATTCTGTTCCGTCTTATAATTTTGCTCGCTGCAAGCGTAGACATATTAATAGTTACACAAGGTAGCATTTTTCAAACCCTGAGACCAGATTAGACTTTTTCGAAGGTCTTTGATGCCTGAATCCAAATCAGACCTCTGAATTGCTCCATCATATCAAGTTTTCGAGATATCCTAACCTGAAAACGCAAAAATACAGTTCTTCGCTATATTCGGGATTATATTACATCGCGAATTAATTTTTCTTCACAAAACTCGTTGCGGCATCTGATAATACTCCCCTTCAAAATACATTTTGAATTTTTCAGATAATTTATTTCTTTTTGAAGAAACCGTCCGTTGAAATTAATTAGTTTGGCCTTTTCGTTACAGCCATACCAAAAAAAAGTTAATCGGGCAGGCGAAAGTAGTGTAATTATATGATTTTTGGGGCGCTGAAACCGAATTCCTTGTCGGTTCAACCCCATGAGTTACGGTTTGTTTCTAACCTTAAGAAATTCAAAATGGCCGATCCGATATGACAGGTCAAAAAAAAAAGTTTCTTATAAATTTCTTTTCTGCTGTATTAAATTTTGATTCGTTTAGTTATGTTTGGTTAAGAGCTTGGGATGTTTGCCATTATGTTGTGTCAAATATTGATTCATTTAGAGCAGTTTGTTTAAGAGCTTGAGGTGTGTATATTTCTGCTGTTATTAATTTTGATTCGTTGAGTTTTATTTGGTTGTGTGTTACGTTTGCCTTTTTGTTTTGTGATTTTTTTAGGATTTAAGAATGTAATACCTTTTATCAACTTTCACCCGACGCCTGAGGTTATGTTAGATTCATTTGCGTTTATGCTTGTTTGGGGATTAATAGTGTAATGTCTTTTATCAATGAAGTATTGAAGAATGGAGTTTTATCGAGAAAAAACTTTCGAACAAAAGTTGTCTATTTTTGTTAGAGAAATATGATGCCGTTATAAAAAGTATGGATTCCTATTTAAAAAATTTAAGTTGACCTTGAAATGATCGTCAAAATGATCTAAGGTCATCACAATTATATCATTTTATTGCTTCTTAAAAACCCTTTAACTTTTGTCTGAAACTTTTTTTACTAAAAGTTGACATAAAAAAATTAGGGAGCCTGGTACATTAAAATGGGTCACCATGTATGATAACAAATAAACAATGTTGCTGCTAGAAAGATGATTTCTTTGAGAAGAAATAAGATTCCAAATGCATTTTAGTGGGGAAGAGTAAACCTTTCATGTGTAGCAACGAGTATTGTGAAGAAAAATTAATTCGTTGTTTAATATAATCCCGAATACAGCGAAAAAAAACCGTTTTTTTTTTTTGCATTTTTGGACTAGGATATCTCGAAAACCTGATGTGAAGGAGCTATTCTGAAGTCGTATTCGGATTGAGCGCACCAAAAATCTTTGGGAAAGTATACTCTTTCCTCAGGGTCTGGAGTTTCGTCCAATTTTGTCGACCAGTGTTTTTAATAAATTTTGTCCTTTTCCGTTTTTCATCGCCAATATAGTATAATAATATAAAATAATGTAATATCATCAGAATTAATAGTATATTCTTGATTTATGCGGAATGTTATATCAATCATATTTGAAATGTATGTTTTTACAAATAGTTATTTATTCTTTAAGTACACAACATATAAACGAGCATTGTAATTGTAGTTGTAAATTAAGATTTGTTATTATTACTATTGCAAGAAATATAAGATAATTTTCTAGAAAAACGTGCTCACCTTTTCCGTACTATTGCTATTATCACTGTGTGCTGACTGCCCTTTGTATTCCTAATTGATCTGTAACAAAAACAAAAAGGCAATTAGTTTCGAACCACAGCGGTTAAAACAAATAAAAAGTAAATCATACATTTAGGTACTATGTAAGAGAATCTGTATGTTAAATTTAATTAGTAATACAGGTAGAAGGTTACACGATATGGATACTCCTAATTTATGTTAATGTCTGCATTTTTGTATTGTTTTCCTTATCTAAGATATATTTCATTAAGTTTTACCCACATATATTCTACTTTGGGTGAAAAAAATAATACTTATTTTAAACGGAAGCTGTAAAACCGATATCTATGGAACATTAAAAAATTATACTATTAAAGAAAATTGCACATTTTGAAGACATTTTAATTGCCACCATTATTACAGTAATCTATATTTTTTTAGTAAGCTTAATATTTTTCAAAGAAAATTTTTGATTCTTAAGAGTCACTCTTCTCTTCTACATCTGAAAATCTGAAAAAAAAAACAATTTTTCAACATTTTAATGTTAACAATCATTTTAGTGTTCCATATGGAATACTATAAGATCACTTCGGTGTATATCTGTTCATCTGTCCGTCTGTCACACCCGATTCTCTCCGAAACTATTTGACGTAGAAAGTTGAAATTTGGCACTAATATAGGAATTGATAGCCTCATCAGAGCTGTGTAGTTTTAAAAGCTAAATTTTCACTCTTACCCCTTAGGGTTAGTTTTGGAGGGGAAATTGGAAGTGAAAAAAAATTACCAGTTCTTCGAGTGGGGTGTCAAATGAAAGCTTGTAAAAAGACGAGTTCAAAAATATATATAATGTAATACTTGGGCATAATTCTGTTTGTATTATTTTTTAATAAGTGCGAAAAATCGCTGTCCCCCCCTTATCTCGAAAAGAATTTATCAAAAAATTTTGAAAAAATTCTGGAAGATTCTCTACAGGGTGTAGATTGAACGAAAATTATCACCAGTGCATTAACTTTAATAATTTATCTGGTACATAAAAAAAAAAAACAAAAATGTCAAGGTCATCAGTTTTCGCTAAAGATCGGAAAAAAATTTTGTTGAAAAAAAAATTTCGTTATATGTAAATAATTTTAGCAAAAAAAATTGCAGACGCAATTTTAGTGAAATGTAAATTTTGGATTAATTCTTCTTGAAGTGCCATATTCGATGCGGACGTAGGTGACCCTCTTGCCTTCGCCTTTTTAAGTATTTCTACAGATAAAGGGGACCTACAGTTTAATGCCGGTTCCGAACGGCCAAAGGGCTTTACTAGGCTTAATACTACGGGTGGATTGTCATTGCCTTCCCGATTAAATAATATGCCAAAAAAGTTTTTTTCTCTTTTCTCTTATAGGCCCTTACTGAGAAACTTGATCTTCTTATCAGTTATTTTATTATGAGTATTTCATGTTGGTGACACATTAAGGCACAATATTGTCGAATAAATTTGCACATAGAATATATATATATATATATATATATATATATATTATGTATATATATATATATATATATATATATATATATATATATATATATATATATATATATATATATATATATATATATATATATATATATATATATATATATATATATATATATATAAATATATATATATATATATATATATATATATATATATATATATATATATATATATATATATATATATATATATATATATATATATATATAACTTTTTTCTTCTTGAACTATTTACAATATTGAAATTAGGTGTTTTTTGGGTTTTAAGTTCATGAAATAATCTAAACAACTTATTTTAACGTTTCGCCACGCATTTGGGGCATTTTCAAAAATTTTTTTTTCCTTTTCTTTATTTCTTGTTCTTACATTCAAAATCACTAAAAAAGATACAACAGAGCAAGTGAAATTACTACTTCTGACCAGAAAAAACACTGATCTTAATATCTGGTTAATTTTTAAAAGCAGTTAGCTGCTTTAATCTGTGAGTAAAAAATGATTAAGGTATAGGAGTATGTAGATGATTTCACAGGCTATTTAGTTATGTAAAGAAGGCTTTAGAAAAAACTAAACTTTAGGTTTAGGTACAGACGTGGACATATTTGTTCTTCAGGGGAACCCGGGCATGCATATATTGAATTTTCCTGAGGGTAAAAAGTACTAATCTACTCCTTTACATCATAAAAACAGGAAAATTTTAAACTTATCAGACAATATTTGTCGAAAAAAGCGTACAAAAAAGTAATTATAAGGTAAATAAATGAGAATAACCTAGTGAGAATCAGTATTAAAAATCCTTGACAATGATTGACATCGCTAAGCGTGTCTGAAATGTACACAGCATGTATATACTTATACATTTGCCTATATATATATATATATATATATATATATATATATATATATATATATATATATATACACCCATAGTATTTGGCAACTAAACAAAGAACTTTTCACAAGTTCTTGATATGCTTATTTAGAAAAAAAGTCAGGAAACCTGATGTTAATGTTACTAAATTAAATTAGATGTTTAAATTTATATTTATTACAGTCGTAGAGAAAATACAGTGTGCAACACTGTGACAGGCACTCTTCGGACTCGTATGGACCCTTATTTTTTAATGAAACTTCACGTACAGAGAAATAAATTTTGGAAGCCTCTGCAACTTTGCAACTTTGCAACTTAACGGGTAAACTAGTTCCGAAATAAAGTTTTATTGCATTGACAAAGTGACATGCTCTAATTTTTTCGTAGTTTCCGTTCCCGTATGGAAACAAACTCATTTTAAAATAGTAAGTAGGTTACAAAATACCTTTTATTTTATTAATTTAATATGCTTAATTTAATAATTTTTTATTTTGATCAAAAGGCTAAAAACCATAATAAAATTCATACGAGGAACGGTATATAGAAGCTTCGTATAGAAAATTGGTAAATCTTGTTTTTTTTTGCGTTGAAAATACGATAACCGGAGTGTGTGGTATATCAACCATTATACTATTATGTGAGGTTTCACTCCATTCAGTGGTCGTCAGCTAGCTGTATTAAAACACTTGAGAGACCAAGAGAATGGACAACCAGGGCGTGTATTTATTAATCATTCAACATGTATATGACATGTTTCGCTTTATTCGGAGCTCCTCGGTAGTAGCGTAGTCAGATTCAAGGAGCTAGCATGGATAAAAGGGACGTTTCTTTAAGGAAAGAAACAGAACTCCAAAGACGAACTATTTATAGGGGGGGGGGGACGTTTATCGACAAACAGATGGGACAGTAAACTTAAAACCAATGCCACGGAGCAAAGGAGATGTCTCATAAAAAAATGACCTTTCCTAAAATGAAAATATAAAAATTATATCTCCTCTGAAAATCCAGGCGGGAGATCTTTCATAGAAAAGAACCGTTTCCTACAGTGGAACTCTATAAAACTGACATTTTATTTAAAACTTGATGTCCATATTTTTCATAAAACAGAACCATCAAATAAAAAGAGTTATGATTATAAGCATATTTTATTCAATCTAATAGCAAAGCATAAAAGCGAGAAAAGGAAAACGGCGTAGTACTATTGCCATTGGATAATAGGATACTACTACCATCATATACAGCGACAAAACTCACTTAATGATTCGTAAATTAAGTAGCTATATATTTTTTCATGTTAGAGGTCATTTTCTGATAAAATTCATATGTGTAATAAATATCTCAATACACACAAGATATATACATTGTTTAAAATAATTAATTTGCCGTTCCTTTTTCTTCTCTTTCTAAAGCAAGTCCATTTCACCTTCCACATTTAGGGTATCTATATTACATAAAACATAGTCGCACTTTTCCATTGGTCTGCCTATCTGTCGGTCTGTAGGCATGATAATTCTCGAACAAATGAGATATTGATTTCAAATTTGATAAACATATAATCTTAGAGTCAGAATGGAACCTATAGTTTTTGAGCGAATCTTCCTTTACAGCAAGATTATTGAAAGGTTGAGAGTCGATAAATATTATACGTTTTTAATATATTTACAAGAATTTTTTATATTTTTGGTTAGAATTACGTTCACATTTTTGGCTATTTACAGTAAAACATAGCAGGGTTTAAGAGGTAAAGGCGGTGTTAGAGGGGTGGTCCCGTTATATTTTTATCATTTCCAACCATGTGAGGTCAAATATCAACCGAATCAATGAGAAGAAAAAAGAGCTTAGAGAGGCTGCTTAGTATATATTGTGCTTTATATCATTACTAGGATTCTTGAAGGCGACAAATATGAAAATTATTTTTTCAATATTTGCAATTTTAATAAAAACAGTACGAAGGAAATGTGAGACTTCAGTTGTAAATATATCTGAAGCACGTCTACTTAAATTTCTTTGCTTGGCATTCTTTAGTGCCATTCTTTAAAAATTCACTATCTATTTTAAAATCACGTATTTGCAAGGCCAATGTGTAAATGATTTTACCAATTTTTAGTGTTCCGTACAGAACACTTATAAGATGACTTCGGTGTCTGTCTGTTTGTCCATCTGTCCGTCTCTCACACCCGATTTTCTCCGAAACTATTTGTCATAGAAAGTTGAAATTTGGTAATAATATAGGAACTGATGGCCTCATCAAAGCCGCGTAGTTTTGAAATTCAAATTTTGACTTAAAGGGTTAGTTTTGGGGGGTCAAATCTGAAGTGAAAAAAAATTTTTTTTAGTAGGTCATCGAAAGTGGTGTCAAATGAAAGCTTGTGAAAACACGAGTAATATAAATATATATATATATATATATATATATATATATATATATATATATATATATATATATATATATATATATACATATATATATATATATATATATATATATATATATATATATATATATATATATATATATATATGTATAATGCAATACTTGCGCGCACTTTTCTTTGTATTATTTTTAAAAAATTGCGAAAAATCGCTGTCCCCCCACCTTATCTCGAAAAGTACTGATCAAAAAATTTTGAATAAATTCTGGAATATTCTCCAGGGGGTGTAGATTAAAGGAAAATTATCACGAGTGCATTACCTTTAATAATTTATCTGGTATATAAAAAAAAAAAAAAAAATTCAAGATCATCAATTTTCAGTAAAGATTGGAAACAAACTTTGTTGAAAACTGATTTGGGGTGTGTTTTGTGAAGTCACTGATCATTTTATACCACCGTAATAACATTTTTTATTTTAAAAGCAATCAATGTACGGAACACTAATTGTGCAAGTTCAACTTGCACTTGACCGGTTATTTTTTATTATAGAAACATGACAATATTATTAAATTAAAACATTCTCTTGTTACATAAAGTTATGTATACGAGTTTGCTCCATGGTAAAACTACTTCATATAGGATCTTCGGAAGCGAATACTGGAACGCATAGAATCATCTTTGTAATAGAGAATTGCCTTTATTATTGTTTCAATGAGCTACAATTAATAAACTTCATATACTCGTTCTTTATGAGGCGAAAAAATCATTCATTCATCAATCATTTAACGAACTTATCTAACTCTATCCTGAATAACATTAGCAACATACTCATGTATTATTCTACTGGATTTCTTCTTGCAACGAAGATTCTTCTCTATTCTCAACTGTTCATACTAAGGTTTATAAATTCATGTTTATCCAATCCTTAATATTTTTCATCCAAGATATTTGTCTTCTGCCTGGGCCTCGTTTCTTCTCCACTTTGCCCTTGATAATAAGATGCAATAACTGGTTTTTACTGTTTCTTAGAACAATATTTAGAAATTCACGTTTTCTATTAACTGTATTTAAAACGGTTGGTTACGTGTTCAGTTCAAAAAATTCTTAACATTCGGCGGAACACCCATATTTCAAAGGTCTCAATCTTTCTCATAAATGCAAGTTTCAAGTTCCAGGCCTCCATAACTGATTCGGAAACGTGTAAATTTCTTGTTATAGATAAATCGCCTCATTCTAGAGAAGATTTCCCGGACATCTATCCTCACTTTTATCTCTACCTGTGGATCCAAGTTTTTGGTATTTCAGTATTCTAGATTTTTAAACTTATTAACTACCTCTATGTGCATATTATTTATCGTTATATTTATTTGTTTGTGACCTGATTTAGAAACTGCCATAATTTTAGTTTTACGAACATTGATCCATAATTATTTCCTGTTTGGAAGACTCTGCAGAGATTCTTAGGCTTTCACCATTAATCTTTATACCTTTTCTATACTTCCTTAGAGCTTCAACGAAAACGTCTTCTAAGTATAAATTAAACATGAGGGGGCAGAATACAGGTCTGTCTAACTCCTCTTAATATTTTCACTTATTGACTTGTACCCCATTCTGTCTTAACGTCAGCTGTCTGTTGTCAGTAACATTTTTCAATAATATTCATGTCATTGGAGTCCAGACCTTTTCGCTTCAGGCAGTTAATCACATCTCATAACATATTAGCCATGCCCGTGGCTCCGCTCGCGTAGACGTGATTCACTACTATCGTCACTGCTTATTCCTATGTTACCTAACGTAATAAAATTTATTTCCATTATTTCCCCTTATCTCCCATTATTTCTCCTTTTCTCCCATGATCTCTACATAATTTCCATTATCTAGGGTTATCTCTGCTCATCTCTCATTATTTCTCCTTATCTCCCATTATTTCTCCTTATCTCCCATTATCTCACCTTATCTCCCATTATCTATGCTTATCGCGACTTATCTCGCAATATATCACCTTATCTCCCATTATTTCTCCTTATCTCCCATTATCTAGGCTTATATCGAATTATATGTATAAATTTATAAAAACACGTAAATCGGATAAGCGCACTAACGGACAGACAGAGAGACGTTGCATTTTATATATATTATATTCTTTGCA
The DNA here is from genome assembly GCA_019049505.1 of Pachyrhynchus sulphureomaculatus. Taxonomy (NCBI): domain Eukaryota; kingdom Metazoa; phylum Arthropoda; class Insecta; order Coleoptera; family Curculionidae; genus Pachyrhynchus; species Pachyrhynchus sulphureomaculatus. The sequence continues at coordinate 201,336,269 of CM032446.1, forward strand.
ACATGATATTGTTCCATATTTAATGGTTTAGCCAGTGTATTGCAAGAGAACGTGCTAACGGTAATCTTTTTCCCGACTTGATTCACTATTATCGTCACTGCTTATTCTTTATGTTACCTAACACAATAAAATATATCCTATAACCTGGCCAGAGAAGATATGTATGTTTAAAAAAAAAAGCACGTAAATCGAATAAGTGGTTCTCCAGTGATAAGCGCACTAACGGACAGATAGACAAACAGACAGACAGAGATACGTTGCATTTTATATATATTATAGAAATAATAAAATATATATCTATAACCTGGTCAGAGAACATATGTATGAATTTAAAAAATCACGTAAATCGGATAAGTGGTTCTCGAGGGATAAGCGCACCAACAGACAGAGAGACGTTGCATTTTATATATATTATAGATATAGATTATTATTATACCTGGCTAAAGAATATATGTATGAATTTAAAAAAAAAAAGACACGTAAATCGGATAAGTGGTTCTCGCTTAATAAACGCACTAGTGGACAGAGAGACATTGCATTTTATATATATATATATATATATATATATATATATATATATATATATATATATATATATATATATATATATATATTATAGATTATAGATTATAGATATTTTCTGCTACATAATATTGTTCCATATTTAATGGTTTAGGCTGTGTATTGGAAAGGGAACGTGCTAGCGGCAAACTTTTTTCCGACTTCATTCACTATTATCGTCACTGCTCATTCCTTATGCTACCTATAGTAATAAAATATAGCCTATAATCTGGCCAGGGAACATATGTATGTTTTAAAAAAAAGTATGTAAATCGGATAAGTGGTTTTCCAGTGATAAGCGCACTAACGGACAGACAGACAGACAGAGAGACGTTGCATTTTATATATATTATAGATGAGATGTGATTGACTGATCAATTCAGCATTACCATGCTTAATTCTGTTAAATGCATTTTCATAGTCAAAGAAGCAGGCATATGTATCTTCTAGTTGGTCTCGGCACTTCTGCATAAGGATAATAAGATTGTATAATCTGTCTGTAGTGGCCATTTCTCTACGAAATCTAAAATATTCGCCTCTCATATCTTGTTCACATTTAGTGTGATGTGTAAAGATGGATTATTTATAGAAATATTTAAAGCGTGTGGGACATAAGGCTTATGAGTCTAAATTCGTTACATGTGGAATATTTCCTGTCCTATATATGTTCTTAAACTGGTTAGTTAGTATGCACAAATTGTCCTCCTCCACTGGTTTCCAAGCGATACTTATGTTAAAGTTATTATCTATTCCCTCGTAAATATTATAATTTTTTTACCAAGGATTTGTCCAAATCCAGCTTACACCGAGCTGAAAAATTTAAATAACAATTAGATTGAAGTGTTACTCTTAAATAAAAACGTTCGTGGGAAGGATTGTCTTTTGATATTTATATTAAAAAATCCTTATTTCACCATTATGAAGTTACAAAATCCAAATGTTCGACAACGAAGACATACAAATAGGAGCTAATTCTGAGGCTTAAAATTTTATAGTTAACCATTAGTCTTGTAGCTACAAATTTATTCTACTTATAACAGTAATGAAATATCTATTAAAAGATGCACAAACTAGTCAAAATTTGGTATTATAATTCAGCTAACTCAAAGGAGAGAAAATATTTGAAATATATTTTTTTCCTTCCCTGGCGAAGTATTATATTCGGGTCATTCCACAGAGAATCGATATAATTTGCAGTCAAGGTATTTGGTTTTAGTTAAATTTTGTGAGTTTAGTTTAGCTTAGTTATTTATTTTACAGCCAACGTGAAAAAGTAAAAATCTGTGACCAGGCCTTTATTCTGACAAACAGTATTTTAGCAAAATTGTGATGTTCCAAAACTGAGAACAGATTATAGCAAGTTGTATTTTATACGATAGTGTATGTCATGTTCTTTACATACATTGGAGAACACAACAATTGTTTTAGTCTCTAAAAGTTTTAACTTGTACAAAGCAGGACGATCGGGTCTTGAAATAGTAATTCATGCGTTTTGCCTTTTTAGGTGACGGAATGGGGCAAAGATTACTGGGATAGAAGATAACTGAAGGAATGAACACAATACCATTTCCAACTGCCAGCGATGTGGAAAATAGCTGCAGCAGCACTTACGCACCTAAGAAGGCCTTTATCGAGAAGCTAGATCAGTATCACTTAGAATTTTGTGGTTATAGGGAAAAGAAGGAACTTCAAGTAGCGGAAGTGTTTCGGAAGCATTTTAAAAACGCTAAGGCTCGTGCTTTTAATGAGGTGACAGTTTCGGATAACATCGACCACAAACCTATCGGAATAGGCTTTGTTCAATGGTTGGTCAAGATGTTTTTGCGGTTTAAGGATCGGAAAACGAGAGAGGGAATCTGCGTAAAGGAGGGTCTAGCAGGTGAGAGTGACCTATAATAAATATTTCAACAATATGGACTTAAACAAGCCTTTTTATAATTTGTGTTTGAAAAAGTATTTGACATAAATATTGTAATAGTATTATTTTACAAAATCTCCATAAAATATATGAATACTATGTATGTAGATAAATTTTTTGTCGAACAACGCATTCATATTACAACCAAAACTTAATTAAATTTTCACCTTCAAAATAAATTTCATATAAATGAATTTTCTTCTGGGTTTGGGATTTCCACAACTCTATAATTCAAACTGAAACTCTGACACCTACATCTTAATAAATTCATAACATAAATCGTTAATTCGTACTGAAACGAGAACTGAAAATTACCATTTTTGCAATACGTGCTAAGTCGGTAATTTTTTCCCCTAATTGTAAAAGGTAAGTGAGTTTTCCTGTTTGATTAACTTGGTTGTAGATGAGGTAGGCATAATATTTAATTATTCACTTATTTCAGTAGCGGTTCATCGGCGGGGTTATGAATGTAGTACAAATTTTAAATTAGTTAAGTAACTATAACTAATTCAAATGTAGTAAATTCTACGCAGCAAACGTAATAAATTGTGCCAAAAAATATAAAATGGCTCTTTGGATGAAGAGGGGCTCAAACTTATTTCGGGTTCATAACTTTAAAGGTAGACAAGATAGAATCTTTTTCAAGTCTAGTTTTGATTTTAAGTTGGTACATAGTGATAGACAGGAATGATATAAACCTTAAAGTGAACATGGTACTACATCCACTTACCAGGTTTACAAGTATGAAATGCGGATTTTTTTTCTAAAAAAACATGTTAAATTCGCAAGAATGATATTCATTCATCATTCAAAGTATGCTTCATCGCTTGTTATACATTTTTCCCATCTTTCGAGCAATCTGTGAATATCACGCCAGTAAAAATCTTCCCCTTTTTTCACATCTTCGTATGAACCAAAGCGCTGCTCAGCAAGTGCGTGACTCATCGATGCAAACAAGTGGTAATCGGAAGGAGCCAAGTCTGGTGAGTAAGCCGCATGGGGTAGAACTTCCAGCTGAGTGCTTCCAACGTGTCGCGAACTGGTTTTGCCGTATGTAATGGAGCATTGTCATGAAGAAAAATGACTTTGTGTTGCCTCTTTCGGTATTCTGGCCTTTTTTCAAGGAGCAAACGGTTCAAATTGGTCAATTGTTGTTGGTAACGTTTAGTATTAACCGTTTCCCCAGGTTTTAACAGCTCATAATAGACCACGCCCCTATGGTCCCACCAAACACAGAGCATCGTCTTTCTGCCAAAGCGATTCGGTCTTGCGGTCGATGTGGCTGGTGCGTCTGGGTCTACCCATGATTCTTTTGCGCTTGGGATTCTCAAAATAAATCCACTTTTTTTCCCCTGTAACTATACGATGCAAAAACGACTTCCTTTTGTACCGAGCGAGCAATATGTCACACGTGTTTTTGCGCTTTTCCATTTGCCTGTCGTTCAACTCATGTGGTACCCATCTACCGGCTTCTGAATCTTTCCCATCTCTCATAATCGATTGGAAACAGCTTGTTGACTAACGCCCAATTGCTCGGCGAGTTGTTTTTGTGTTTGCGAATCATCTTCGTCCAACAATGCTTCAATTCTACATCTTCGTATTTTTTTGGCGGTTTTCCACGTTCTTTGTCGGCAACATCGAAGACACCACTTTTGAAACGCCGAAACCATCATTCACACGTATCTTGCGATGAAGCATGTTCACCATAAGGTTCTCGAAGTAATCGGTAGGATTCGACAGCAGTTTTCTTCAAATGAAAGTAAAAAATTAATGCTGTCCGCAAATGCTCTTTATTCGGTATAAATTTCGACATATTGAACACAACAACACAACACTATGCACACCTTTTTCCAATTATCACTCGTGCGCGTCTGATACTTGTTGATGACACAACAAAATGGCGCAGCGTCAAATCTTTATAGCACAAACTGCATTGGTGCACCAATCTGCATTTCATACTTGTACACCTGATAAATACCATATTTTTATGGAAGCGTACCCACATACCACGGCCAAATAATACTAGTTCGACAAAATAGGTTGAGAAAATCAACTGTTGAACTCTACTGTTGATTTCCATGAAAAAACATCACCCATTATTCCCAATTTGCAGTCCTGATATTGCCTTTAGACAGCATTTCATAAATTATGTTTTAATGCAGAATGCGCTAGAGTTCAGCTGATATTTAAAAAAGGCAAAAGACCTTGCCAAGTAACTATCGAACAACCGCAGTACTGTCGGTAATATTAAAAGTTCTGGAACATGCTATCAATCAGCATCTTTTAAAGTATCTGGAAGAATTTAATATTATTAGTTACCATCAATACTAATTTCGTCTGTACACATCAACAGACGAACGTACTCGTATGTCGTACATAATTGGAAAAACGCGATTAAACATTTTGAAGAATCTCGAGCAGTTGCACTTTATATTTCTAAGGCATTTGATCGTGATTGGCATGAGGGATTATTAGCTAAGCTTTTGGTGTTTCCTCAGAAAACATCCTGTACGAGCGTCACTTGATACCGGTGTACTCCAAGGTTTTTTGATAGTATCTCTTTGACCAAAACTATAGTTTCGCACCTTTCCAGTGGTTGTGACGTTTAGTTTTCATATTTTATCATTAATTCTAAATATTGAGTTAAAATGGTGCTCATGGATTTTTAACTCATCGTTTATGATAACTGACAAACATGAAATAATTCATAAACGCACATATAAACGAATTTACGTCAATATTATATACTAGCCATGCCCATGGCTCCGCTCGCGTGGACATGATTCACTATTACCGTCACTGCTTATTCCTTATGTTACCTAACGTCATAAAATACTCGTATATCCTATATCCCGGCCAGAGAACATATGTATAAAAATAAAAATAAACACGGATATAAGTGGTTCTCGAGTGATAGGCGCACTAACGGACAGATAGACAGACAGAGAGACGTTGTATTTAATATATATTATAGATGCTGTAACAGAACCCATACCCTAAAAAAGACACATAACAAAATAAATATGATATTTTTTAACTTCCTTCCCAATTCTTCTTTAAGAACATAGTAAACATCTACTTTACAAGAGAGTTCAAGAACCACTGGTGATTCACAACCGATAGATTCTCTTCCCATTTGTGTATATATATATATATATATATATATATATATATATATATATATATATATATATATATATATATATATATATATATATATATATATATATATATATATATATATATATATATATATATATATATATATATATATATATATCTATAATATATATAAAATGCAACGTCTCTGTCTGTCTGTCTGTCTGTCCGTTAGCGCGCTTATCACTGGAGAACTACTTATCCGATTTACGTACTTTTTTTTTTAAAACATACATATATTCTCTGGCCAGGTTATAGGCTATATTTTATTACGATAGGTGGCATAACGAATGAGCAGTGAAGATAATAGTGAATGGAGTCGGAAAAAAGTTTGCCGCTAACGCGTTCCTTTGCAATACACAGCCTAACCCATTAAATATGGAACAATATTATGTAGCAGAGAATATCTATAATCTATAATATATATAAAATGCAATGTCTCTCTGTCTGTCTGTATGTCCATTAGTGCGTTTATCACGCGAAAACCACTTATCTGATTTACGTGTCTTTTTTTAAATTCATACATATATTCTTCCGGCCAGGTTATATAATAATAATAATAAATATATATAACAGGTTATATAATAATAATATCTATATAATCTATATCTATAATATATATAAAGTGCAACATCTGTCTGTCTGCCTGTCTGTCCGTTAGTGCGCTTATCCCTCGAGAACCACTTCTCCGATCTACGTAATTTTTTAAATTCATACATATGTTCTCTGACCAGATTATAAATATATATTTTATTACATCTATGATATATATATATATATATATATATATATATATATATATATATATATATATATATATATATATATATATATATATATATATGTATATGTATATATGTATATAAAATGCAACGTATCTCTGTCTGTCTGTCTGTCCGTTCGTGTGCTTATCACTGGAGAACCACTTATCCGATTTACATACTTTTTTTTTAAAACATACATATGTTCTCTGGCCAGGTTATCTATAATCTTATATCTATATTATATATAAAATGCAACGTCTCTTTGGCTGTCTGTCTGCCTGTCTCTCTGCCTGTCTGTCTGTCTGTCCGTTAG
>CM032446.1:201347983-201417556 GCA_019049505.1 Pachyrhynchus sulphureomaculatus
GTAATAGATATATATATATATATATATATATATATATATATATATATATATATATATATATATATATATATATATATATATATATATATCTATATATATATACCTATATATACCTATATATATATATATATATATATATATATATATATATATATATATATATATATATATATATATATATATATATATATATATATATATATATATATATATATATATATATATATATATATATATATATATATATATATATATATATATATATATATATATATATATATATATATATATATATATATATATATATATATATATAATGACATACTTGGGCTCACTTTTCTTGGTATTATTTTTAAAAAATCGCGAAAAAAAAACGCTGTTCCCTCGCCTTATCTCGAAAAGTACTGATCAAAAAATTTTGAAAAAATTCTGGAATATTCTCCACGGGGTGTAGATTGAACGAAAATTATCACGAGTGCATTAGTTTTAATAATTTATTTGGTATATAAAAAAACAAAAATTTCAAGGGCATTAGTTTTCAATAAAGAATGAAAACAAACTTTGTTTCCAATCTTTGTTGGGTGTTGGGTGTGTTTTGTGAAGTCACTGATTATTTTATACCACCGTAACAAAAATTTTTATTTTAAAAGCGATCAACGTACGGAACGCTAACACACACTTGACCGGTTAGTTTTTTTGTAATTCATACATAAGTCCTCTGGCGAGGTTATAGGATATATTTTATTATGTTAGGTAACATAAGGAATAAGCAGTGACGATAATAGTGAATTAAGTCGGAAAAAAAATTCCCGTTAGCGCGCTCTCTTGCAATGCGCTGCTGAAACCTCTAAATATGGAACGATATCATGTAGCAGAGAATATAATATATAAAATGCAACGCCTCTCTGTCTGTTTATCTGTCCGTTGTGTGCTTACCACTCGAGAATCACTTATCTGACTTACATGTTTTTTTTTTAATTCATACATATGTTCTCTGGCGAGGTTATAGGATACATTTTATTATGTTAGGTAACATAAGGAATAAGCAGTGACGATAAGAGTGAATCAAGTCAGAAAAAAGACTCCCGTTAGCGCGCTCTCTTGCAATGTGCTGCCTAAACCTTTAAATATGGAACGATTGCATGTAGCAAAGAATATAATATATAAACTGCAACGTCTCTCTGTCTGTTGGTCTGTCTGTTGTGTGTGCTTACCACTCGAGGACCACTTATCCCATTTACGTGTTTTTTTTTTTTAAATTCATACATATGTTCTCGGCCTCACCAAAAAATAATTATAATATTTTTATTAAAGTAGCCTCAATAAGTTCATACTTTCTTTGGTTGTCACAGTGTAAAATTTTGTTGCTGTAGAATTTGTGGTTTTTAGGTTAGGGCAGCGTTTTTGGAAAAATGGAAAAAATTAAACAACGTGCGGTCATCAAGTACCTGTGTAAAAAAAGATTAACACCAACGGAGATCCACGACGATATGAAAACAACACTAGGGGAATTTGCTCCGTCGTATAGCACTGTGAAAAAATGGGTTGCAGAATTTAAATGTGGACGAGAGAACATGACCCACGCTCCGGCCGGCCCCTGACATCTACGATTGAAGAAAACATCGGCAAAGTGTGTTATCTCATACTGAAAGACCGTAGAATAACTATCAGGGAGATTACAGACACTATAGGCATCTCGTATGAACGAACATAAAACATCATTGCCAACGAACTCGGATTTTCTAAGGTTTCCGCTAGGTGTATTGCTTTCAGTTGAACAAAAACGAATTCGACTCACGATTTCTTGCGACTCTTTGGAGATGTTTGAGGCTGATCCGCAAGATTTTCTTAACAGGTTTGCGACAATTGACGAAACCTGGGTTCACCACTATACTCCAGAGTCAAAACAACAATCTATGCGGTGGAAAAAATCTGGTGAACCAATCCCAAAGAAAGCGAAGGCAATTCTGTCGGCTGGAAAAGTGATGGCTTCAGTTTTTTGGGATGCTAAAGGTATTATTACGGTGGACTACCTTCCGAAAGGCGAAACAATAAACTCGACTTACTATTGCACCCTTTTGCCTTGTTTACGTCAAGAAATTAAAGACAAACGCACAGAATTACTGAGAAAAAAAAGTTTTGCTCCATCAGGACAACGCTCACGTTCACACGTTTGTTGAGTCTAATTCGTGATTGTGGTTTCCAATTGCTGCCCCATCCGGTTTATTTTCCTAATTTGGCACCTTCGGAGTTTCATCTGTTTCTAAACCTAAAAAAAACACCTCGGTGGCCAGAAATTTTCATCAAATGAAGTCGAAGCTACAGTTAACCAGTATCTTGAAGACCTTAAGGAATCTTTTTTTCAAACAGGTGTGAAAGCTTTGGAAAGCAGGCGGAAGAAATGCATAGAGCTAGGTGGAGATTACGTCGAAAAATAAAAATATTTTTGTACGTATTTTATTTTGTTTGTTGGTGGCCGTGAACTTTTCAATCCATCTTCATAACATAAGGAATCAGCAGTGACGATAATAGTGAATTAACTCGGAAAAAAGATTCCCGTTAGCGCGCTCTCTTGCCATACGCTGCCTAAACCGTTAAATATGGAACAATACCATGTAGTAAAGAATATAATATATATAAAACTCAACATCTTTCTGTCTGTCTATCCGTGCGTTTATCACTCAAGCACCACTTATCCGATTTACGTGTTTTTTTTTTTAAATTCATATATATGTTCTCTGGCCACGATATAGGATATATTTTATTATGTTAGGTAACATAAAGAATAAGCAGTGACGATAATAGTGAATCGAGTTCACGTGAGCGGAGCCGCAGGCACGGCTAGTATATACCATAAACGATGAATTAAAAATCTTATCCAGTTTAACTCAATATTTAGAATAAATGATAAAATATGAAAACTACATGTCACAACCAATGGAAAGGTGTGAAACTCTAGTTTTGGCCAAAAATATACTGTCGAAAAGCCTTGGAGCTTGTTTCTTTCTACATACTACCTCGCTCGAAGTTTTTGATCTGTCTGTGTAACAGACCAGACCCTTTACCCTCAAGTCTCCACCTTCATCCACAGATTTGAATCACACCCAATTCTATATGATTTTTCAAATTTATACGACGCTGTCATATCAGATTATATGTCGTCGACTACATCCATAACTAATAACATCCACATTTTTCGACGAAATCAAGGAGGTACACAATCGGCGAATTAGAAACAAACTTCTCGCTTGTCCCAACAGTTCCAGGTCCTGTTGGTCAGTCGCTAAGGCAGTTAGCCAAAATTTCACCAAATCTACCATACCACCACTCATTCTGCCAGATAATTATATTGCAACGACACCTGTTGATAAAGCGAACTTGTTGGCTGAACTCTTTGCTTCATATTGTACTGTCGATTTCCAGGGAAAAACACCACCTATTATTCCCATAGTGCAGTCAAGGATGCCCGATGTTGTCTTCAGACAGCGTATTATAAAACGTATTTTAATGAAGCTAGACACCAAAAAAGCTTCTGGCGCTGACGGAATACCTGCCATAGTTCTCAAAAACTGTGCGAGGGAACTGACACCAGTTTTCTGTAGACTTTTCAACCTATCCTACAGAAAGGGAATATTTCCTTCCTGCTGGAAGTGTGCCACAGTTCAACCGATACCTAAAAAAGGCAAGAAAACCTTGCCAAATAACTACCGACCAGTCGCACTGCTTTTAATAATATCGAAAGTCATGGAAAAGTCTATCAATCTAAAATATCTTGACGAATTCAACATTATTAGCCATCACCAATATGGCTTTCGTAAACATAGATCAACAGAAGGTCTACTTATGTAACACATGTTTGGAAAAACGCAATTAAACACTTTGGAGAATCTCGAGCGATTGCTCTTGACATATCCAAGGTATTCGACCGTGTTTGGCACGATGGACTGTTGGCTAAGCTACGCTCTTATGTTTCCTCAACGAGCGTTCTTTACGAGTGGCGGTCGACGAATTTCTTTCCAACATCTTCACTATCAACGCCGGTGTGCCCCAAGGCTCTATACTGTCTTCTACTTTCTTTGTCATTTACATTAACAATCTGCTGGAAAAGACTGGAAATCCAATCTACAGCTTTGCAGATGAAAGTACGCTTATCTCTTCATTCACTTTGAACGCTCGGACATCGGCTGCTTAGGCGAGTGTCCGCAGACAGCGAGAAGTTGTTCAACTTAACAAAGACCTGGAAGAAATTCTATCTTGGGGTGACAGTAACCAAGTGGAATTTAACAATACAAAAACCCAGGCGGGCGTTTTTTCTAAAAAAGCTAATGTTGCTGAACCCGACATAGTTGTGGTAGGGCACTACATTCCTCTAACATCGTCACTCAATTTGTTGGGCATTTATTTGGAAGCAAATATGTCCTGGCATGAACATGTTGCAGGCATAGCAAGGAGAGCTTCTCAAAAGTTGGGAATATTATTTCGAACCAGAAAGCTTTACACTCCACAACAACTGTTAATTCTTTACAAAAGTCAAATTCAGCCAACTATGGAATACTGCTCCCATGTTTTGGGCTCCGCTTCCAAACATACACTGCATTTGTTGGATTCTATTCAAAGAAGAGCTGTTCGTCTGATTGGAGACCCGGAACTGACCGGCGGCCTTGATTCGCTGGAACATCGAAGAACGGTTGGCGACTTGAGCCTATTCTACAAGTATTTCCATGGAAAGTGAGGTTCAGCTTATTACTCCTTTGGCATAATTTGCACAGGACTGTGTTTCCCACCGAGTACAATTTACAGCGGTTCAAGAGCAAATTGAATCGCTTTTTCCGCACACGTGCTGGTCCTGTAGCACTTTAGGGACCTCCCTGCAGCACGTGTGCTAGACTCATAAAAAAAAAAACATTAAAGAATAATTTAATCCAAGTATTACAAGTCAATATATAGAGTGATAGATATGTTATGGGAAGATTATACTCACAAAAAAAACGGCTTCAGAGATATTTGAAACTGAAATATAATATTTTTTACCACATACTCTTTCTGTTAAAACTGAAAATGAACTAAACAAAATTTAAGAATCTTAAAAATAATGTATACTTCGATATATATACGAATATACCCTTCTAATCCTACTACGAGGGCCAACTTTTAAATTTTTACAAACGACCATTAGATGGCGCTATTGAGATGTGACATTACCATTGGTGTAAAATTTGACATTTGTTATTGTTAAAACAATGACAGCTCAGAAATTGGTCTTATAGTTTGTTTACAGCGAGTTAAAAAAAACAGTTTTGTGAACAAATGGGAATTTCACTGATGATTTTCGTTAGATGATTTTTTAGGATTTTAGTAAAGGTCTAACTCAACAACGATGCCTCGAATCGCTTCGTTGAACTTTTGGTAATGAATCACCATCAGAAAATACTGTTTACGATTGATTTGCAAAATTTCCGTAAAGGTCGACCAAAATCGGTCGGGGCATCCTTAGGTATATCGAAGACTGCAGTACATTCGATTTTGCATGAATACTTAGCTGTGAAAAAGATCTGTTCCCGATGGATTCCACATAATTTGACCGAAACTCAAAACAGACTCGTGTCAATTGGTGTAAGGAAATGCACAAAGAATTTGACCGAGGACATGCAAAATCCGTATACAATATCGCAACAGGAGAGAAACTAGGATATATTCGGACGAGCCGGAAACAATCAACTGTTTGGATGTTCCAAGATGAATTGAATTCAATAAAAATTATTCATTCGCGAAGCACTTCCAAGAAAATGATCGCTTGTTTCTTTGGTTATACTCGACAAGTTGCAACCAGTGCTTTACAGGATCGAAAAATAGTTAATGCTAAATGGTATAGAACAATTTGTTCATCGATAAAATCAGGAAAAACAACCGAAAACGTCGCATCATTCTTCATCATGACAATGCCAGTTCTCACCCAGCACGTTAAACAATTGATTATTAGACGGAGAAAAACATCGAATTAATGTCTTATTGTCCGAATTCACCTGATTTATGGCCTTACGACTGTTTTGCTCCCGAATGTTAAAAAAAATGCATGGACGGCGACTTTTATCACTTCAAGAAGTTGTTGATTCCTTCCAAAACCATGTGTTTGAGTATCAACTTCAGAGCATTTAAAAGTATACTTACTTACTTAATCCTTATACCTTTCTACCCCTTTTTTAGGCGTGTAAGGCCCGTGGAGTTGAGTTATTCTATTTTTTTTCCATATTTCCTTCTATATCTTTCTATCCTGTTTAAACTGCCGACTGCCTCTTTTGTTTCTTATGTGTTAGTTTTTTCTGTTTGTGTGAGTTCTGTATCTTGTTCCGGTATTATCTCTCTATGTTGATTTTTGTATGCAATGTCATTCCCATCTGATAGTTCTTGATAGTATACCCTCCATCTTTCCATAATTTTGTCTTCTCCTTTTATGATCTTTCCTTATAATTTTTTGCATCCTTTTCCTTTCCTTTCTGTTTCTGTGATTTCTACATAATACATGTGTTGTTCTTCTATCAGTTCCTCCTATTTTCCGTTTATACCCCTATTATTCCGTGTTCTCAATCTAATAACTCGATAATTATTTTCCATTTCTTTCTTCCTACCTATTTCTTTGATTATCTTCTTATTTGTATTCCTTTCATTAGTCCTCTCTTCCGTATCCTTTATCTTTGCCAGGGTCATCGTCAATCTACCTATCTCTCTCCTTTTTCTCAAATTTTTTGACTTGATGGTCGTAGTATTCTTTGTTTGTTCTTTCAGTTTCGATTATGATTTTTTGATATCCTATTTTCACTCTTTCTCTCGTTCTCTGTTATATGCTTCAATTTCTTTTGAGTTTTCCGTTCATCCTTTGTTAAATCGTTGTTTATGTAAACTCTCTTACTTAGATTTTTCAGTGTGTTTTTATTTTTCATCACAGCTTTTTTATATCCCGTGTTTCCAAGTTCTATCTTGTATATAGTCGCTCCTATCACATCTTTAATCTGTACTTTTGTGTCCATACTCCTCTTCATAAAATATTCTATATCCATTCTCAGATCTGGTCTGCTATTCGCTTCAAATCTCATTTCCGATATTACAATATTATTCCTTACGTGGTCTTTTTCTAGCCTACTCATCTTCAAATCCATACTTCTCATGTTTCCTCTAATTATCCTTTTTTCTCTTTCAATACTTCATTCTCCTTTCTTAGTTCCCTCAACTCTTATTGGTATCTCTTCTGATCTCGTTTTATTTCCTTTATATCTGACATTAACTCTCTCATAATTTCTATCAAATTGTATGTCTTATCTACTCTTTGATTTTTCTCCTTCTGTGGTGTTCTTATCAGCTTTTTACTCTTCTTGAATAATCCCATTGGCTCTTCTTTTTCTTTGACTCTTCCTCTTTTTGAGTCTCCTGATGTATAATTATCGCTATCCATTGTTTTTTCTGTTGTAAAAACTTTATGTGTGCTCCTCGTATATTCTATTTTCAAACACGGGAGAAAAAGAAAAAAACTGTTATTTATGCTTCTTATCCCCGTTCTCCGGTGGTTCCTTATACGCAGTAAAACGTTCAAGGTAGTCGCTTATCGTTTCGTTAGCTTCATACAATTTCACATAATTATTCTCATAAACCTTTAAATTTTTTACTTATTGTCTTAATTCTAACACTACACTCTGCTTTATGTCTAGTCCCTCTCGTTGGCAATCGACAATAAGGCTGTAATAATGCTCATTGAACGAGTTGACTATTGCCGGGCGTTCGATTCACATGCATACACTTCTCGCGATCTGAAACTCAACTCCCTCCTTCAAAAGTATATAAATCATAAAGGCGAATATTTTGAGAAACAATAAAACGATTTGTAACAAAAATGTCTTTTTCTTTAGTTGTTTTTGTAAAAACTTAAAATGTAGCCCTCGTACCAATTTAACACTTTACATATTTAAAGATAAATAATTGAAAAATAACACTTTATATCTAAGAACCTTAAAAATAACATATATGAAGCAACAGGCAACCTTTTCCGGCGTCCGTCTACCGTTTGTATGACTTTAACTAATTAAAAGAAAGGGAGAAATAATACAATTTTCAGATACTTCGGCTCCAAGAAACCTATATATAACATATATATATATATATATATATATATATATATATATATATATATATATATATATATATATATATATATATATATATATATATATATATATATATATATATATATATATATATATATATATATATATATATATATATATATATATATATATATATATATATATATATATATATATATATATATATATATATATATATATATATATATATATATACGAAACAACGTCTCTCACCTCGTCCTTCACCCTTTTAACCTCTTATATGTATGCAAGGCCGGCTCTAGGCGGTAGGCAAAGTAGGCAACTGCTAACGGTGGCAAAATTTAGGGGTAGCAAAACCGCCTGAATTACTAGAGCACAAAAAAAGTAAAGACAACCCACAAAAATATATTTCGATTACTTGAATCCAGGAAATAAATGAGTAGTAAAATCAAATACAACAGGAATAGACCGGCTTTTGCCAGAACCCTGTCTATTCCTGTCTATAGAAATACTCAGAAATTCTGAGTATTTCTATACGTAAATTGTGAGAAATGTCATTTTGCTGTTTACATAATTTTCTTTAAGCTAGGACCGGCTCTGATGTATGACAGTAAATACTTACTTATACTTAAAATTTGTTCACTGTCCTAATGAAAACCAATTAAAACTCATATATTAGGGCTAAAAATATACAGAGTTTATTGACCTTAGACCTATAGATTCTGTTCCTACTCAGAGCTTTAAATGTGGGTCAAATTTGTAATTTTTTCTATGTTTTTAAACTTAGTAACTGATATTAGCGTTAATTGAATCCAGGTTTTCGTCTAATCATTCTGTTCGTATAGGAAAACGCAAACAATAAGTTATAAATAATATTTACGTATTTCACGTGGATCACTTGTACACGTGTTTAGGGCTACGTCAATACTAAAAAACTGATTCAAAATGGATCTTAATAACAATGTAAATGTACAATTTTAGCAATAATTTATACATACGCATATTAAAATATATGCTGCACGCACACTGAATATTTTTTTGGATAAGCGATTGTTCACTGTACGAGGCTGGTTTGAAAAGTCCGTGCAAAGTCCGAGAGATGACACCACCGAGTGGTATCGAGGTCACGTTTAGTTAGTAGCATCTCTTGAATGAACGCACACCAAGTTTCAGCCATATTGGTCTATTTCTTTGTGTTTGGCATTCGTGTGAATCAAGGAAGTCGAGTGATTTTCAAGAAATGGACGAAAAAGAATTTCGTGTGGTGATTAAACATTACTTTATGAAAGGCAAAACGCCTCAGGAGACTAAAGAGAAGCTTGATAAACATTATGGTGACTCTGCACCTTCGATTAGAACAGTTTATAAGTGGTTTCAAAATTTTCGGACTGGCCATATGGGCACAAGTGTGGAGGTTACGACTCCAGAAATCATTGATCAAATCCATGATATGGTGATGGATGACAGAAGAGTTAAGATGCGTGGGATTGCTAGTGCTGTGGGCATCTCGACTGAACGGGTACATAATATTTTGCATAAACATTTGAGACATGAGAAAGCTATCCGCAAGATGGGTGCCGCGATTGCTCACGCTTGACCAAAAACGGAATCGTGTGAAGTGTTTCAAGGATGGTTTGCAGCTGTTCCAGAAGAATCCGGAGGACTTTAAGCGTCGTTTCGTCACTGTGGATGAAACATGGATACATTACTATACTCCTGAGACCAAACAACAATCTAAACAATGGGTTACCAAGGGGGAATCTGCACCAAAAAAGGCGAAGACCGTTCCTTCGGCCGGAAAGGTTAAGGCGACTGTCTTTTGGGATTCGCAAGGGATAATCCTCATCGACTATCTGGAAAAGGGTAAAACTATTACAGGTGAATATTATTCATCGTTATTGGACCGTTTGAAAACCGAGCTGCAAGAAAAACGCCCGCGATTGGCCCACAAGAAAGTCCTTTTCCATCACGACAACGCACCAGCACACATCTCAGTAGTTGTGGTCGAAAAAATTAATGGAAATAGGATTCCAACTCGTTTCACATCCCCCCTATTCTCCAGACTTGGCTCCCTCGGACTACTATTTGTTCCCCAATTTGAAGAAATGGCTGACGGGACAAAGATTTTATTCAAATGAGGAGGTGATTGCAGACACTAATGGATATTTTGTAGACTTGGACAAATCCTATTATTCGGAAGGGATCAACAAACTAGAACATCGTTGGACGAAGTGTATAAGCCTAAAAGTAGACTATGTCGAAAAATAAAAAAGGTTTACCCCAAACACATAAGTAGTTTTTATTTTTGCACGGACTTTTCAAACCAGCCTCGTAGATAACAAGGCAACATCTGCAGCTTCTGTGTTTTTGGGATCACATAAAAATAGCTGAACAGATCTTGACCAAATTTTTCACGAAGAGTCAGGTTATAGGCAATATATTATAATGGAGTCTCACAAAAATAGTCAGTTATTCTTACCGAACCAATGGAACAAACTTTATCACAAAAAATTATTTGTACAGGGTAGCTATTTTAAGTGGTTCAAGTATTGCTATCTTCGAAACGGTAAGGACTGCAGAGTCGTTTAAATTATAAAAAAACTGACATCTTCGGGGTTGATTTAAAATCAGTTTATAGTGTTGCGATTTGTTTCATTTACTCAGATATTAACGAAAGTTTGAAAATTGTCAAAATCTAATTTCCAAAATAAATAAAAAATTATAAAAGTTACAAAAACTTTTGAATACGAAAATTGGATACTTATTCTTGTCTTGCAATGAACATACTCAGATTTTATGACCACCCTTTGGTTTACTGGAGCTCATTATCAACTGTATTTTTGAAAGCACTGTTGAATTCAATTACAATGTATTACTCGGCCCTATATCCCAACGTTTAGGTGCGAAATATCCTTCATAAACATAATTTTGTAAGTACGGCATTGATTTTTTAAATGAAACATTATTCAGTAAATATCACTACTACACCAAACACTTTATTTTTGCACTCGAAGCGCGATTCGCTAACCAAGTTAGCGTTATCAGGAGCGATGATTGACACATATTTCAACATAAAAGGTAATATCGCTATTATTTATGATACTGTTCAAGGGGTTGCCATGATTGCGAACATGTAAAATTAATTACAAAATAAAAATGAATGTTTATATAGACCAAATTTTTTTTATTATGACCAGCCGTTCAACTTAACAAAGACCTGGAAGAGATTCTATCTTGAGGTGACAGTAACCAAGTAAAATTTAACTCTACAAAAACCCAGGCGGCAGTTTTTTCTAAAAAAGTTAACGTTGCTGAACCCTACATAGTTATGGCGGGGCGCTCCACCCCTTTAGCATCGTCGCTCAATTGGCTGGGCGTTAATTTGGGAGCAAACTTCCCTTAACCTCTTCGGGCCCAAGAGAGAATTGACGTAATTTTTTTGCTGCCAAGTGAAATAAATACTCTTCAGGGGTCCCAAAAAATTAATCATTATAGATAAATTTTTTTAAAAGCGCAGTTTTTTCAAAAGTTGTGGTATCACAAATGATACTTTGGGTCTGTACGATGCTATTAAAACAATTAAGGTTTTTTTTCAGTATTTATGAAATTTAGAAAAACAGTTTCTTTTAATACTGCAGCATAAAAATACATTGCATTCAACACATTTGCCAAAGGTTAAGTGTGTGCACCCAGGATATCTGCATTTTGACCTACATTTTTGTTTCTCGCTAACGAATTCCGGGAGATGTTTCGCTTCTTGTTTTCGTAAACGTTTGTCAGGAACTGGCATAATTTTTCTTGTTTTCCTTGGAGGTTCATTGTTCTCTTCTTCAGTAGTTGTCGAAGTTGATTCATGTCGTTTTTCACTGTACAAAAGAGACTTAGCAAGCGAAAATTTGAATGACAAATAGTCTTCGATGTCTTTTTTGGGAATTTTTTCAGCAGCGCAAACTTCTCGATATTGGAGCCAACTAGCTGCAGCGCTAAAATCAACAAAAGCGTAAATACATCGGATGGTCCATTTATTTGTTCTACTGCTCATAGGGTACTTTGACATAACTCTGTCCAACAAGTCCACATCTCCCATTTTTTCATTGTATTGCTGAACCACTGATGGACGACTGATTTCTATGTATTTTTTTTCCTGCACTGACCAGGGCTTGCATGAACCTAAGGGCTCTGTTCCAAATTCTCCCGAAGCCAAATGAATTGGTTTAGAATCAAACCATTTTGTAAGAGCTATTTTGTTATCTTCAGTAACCAACATATCATGACTGCCCCTTCCAGATTTTTTTAAATTTTTGTCAGATAACAACTGCAGATCTGTTTTTGGTATTCCCATGTTCATTAGCGTGCCAGTTACGTATATTTTCCGAGAAAACAGAGTATCAATCAATGTTTCTGATGTGAAGTATCTGTCGACAAATACTGATACTCCTACTGGTAAAGTATCTGTTAGTTTCAACACCACCTTTCCACCAACATCTAATTTTTCTGGTGTATGGATTAGACTGGATTCTGTGGATTTGCCCTTCCCTTCATATAAATGAAAATCAAGTGGTATCCCGGTAGTCGTCGTCATAACAAAATTTTTCAGCCCAACAGGATTAGGTTTTCCCCGCACAAACTGTCTCATCAGTACCTTTCCAATGAAATGGGATCATCTGTTCATCAATTGATACGTTTTGAGATCTTTTATTTTGTCGACAACCTTTTTGGATTGAATCCAACATCGGTCTGACTTTCCAAAATCTGTCAAGTGCTTTAGCCTCGTTGGATACAGAATCATCGTCCACAATTTTTAGCCGTGTTCTCAGAGCGAAAAAGCGATTTCTTGACAGATTATCTGAAACGATTGGTACCCTGGTATCCGACCTCCAAAACATTCGGATTCTTAGTAAACTGTAAATACCAATGAGCATGCAACACGCAAAAAACGTTTTTAATTCTTCTGGACTGGTCCCCAGCGACTTTCCTGATACTTTCACTTCCTTCATATTTGTGTACATAGCCATGGATTGAAAAAAATTATCGTCAAGGTATTTATTGAAAAAGTCAATAGGCTTTGGAATATTTTCAAGGCTCAACGGATCTCGATCACAAGGCACATACTTCTCACGTTGTGGTTGAAAATTGGTTCTCTTCCATTTCCTTTTTTTGCCAATTGGAATCAAATTTATTAACGGCAAGTCGTCGTCCCAACTGCTACTGTTTTCAAGCTCACAGCCTAAATTATCGTCCTCTTCTTGGTCATTTTCAAGGATCGTTTGGTCTTGGCTGGCGCCAAAAGTTTGGATTTCTGAAGGCTCATCCCACGCGCCCCACTCGTCGTCGTCATCAAGAAGATTTTCGTCCAAATCGGAATCATTTAAATTCAAATTATCTGCGATATCCTGTAGTTCTTGAAGAGAAAGCGCTGAAAATAAAAATGATAAATGTATCGTTTGGGTCCCACGGTATCAACGGTGATACCCTGGGTTCCAGGAATCAAAAATATTATTTATCCTACTATGCCTACTATAACAAATATTCCCCACCTTTCTTTAACTAATAATTAGAAAGCTTATTAAAAAAAACGACACAAATACTAGGTACTTACGTTTATTTTGCGTAATTTTATTAGCAGCGGCCATGGCGACTCGAAACATGCACGTAAACAACTGACCCCAACGTGAGCCGGCAATTTTCTGCGCATTAATATACGCATATCATATATGATAACAGCGGGAGTGTTGTCCAAATCGAGCTGCAGATTTGTTAAATAATTTAGAACTCGGGGTATCATATATGATACCCGGGGCCCGAGGAGGTTAAAATTGGGACAAATTTGAACATTGCTCTAAGAATTTTGTTAACGCTGCCCATAACTGTTGCAACTGGCGAAAGAACTTTTAACAATAAAACTACTTAATTACTTTGTTAACTGTCACTAAATATATTTGTAAAGATTTTACAATTGCGTTATCGCGATTTCGTAGTACAACTACATTGTCAAACGCTTAACTAAGACTAAAACAGATTTTTGGTATTTTATGTTTATATGATGAACAGATGTGGGTCTATTATATGTTAAAAAAGTTTGAACAAAGGAGAATTTGCTACGTCTAATTGACTATTCAGTAAATTTATATTATGGTCCTTTGAATGTCTGTAAATTTCTATAGATTCTAAGAAGTTGAGTTTTGACCCTTTAGGTGCCATATGGAGTATTTGTAAACAATCGATATTGCGAAAAGTATGGCCTGTTTCTAAGAAGTGTTTAGCAAAGTGTGATTTTTCATTTTTTAGCCTATAAGAGGCATTGTGTTCTGCGAATCTTGTCTTGAAATTCCGTCCCGTTTGGCCTACGTAACAGCTATTGCACTCTTGACAATTAAGTTTATAAACTCCTGATTTATTGTATTTATTAGTTTTATCTTTGGCATTAAAAAATATATTAGATAATTTTTGAGCGGGTTTTAAAGCTATTCTTGTTTTTTCGGTCGTGAGAACTTGGGATATTTTATCCGAGATGGGACCAAAATATGTCAGAGGTATGAATGTTTTCTTTTCTCGGTATTCTTTTACGGGGTAGATTAAGCTGAAAGTGATTTGTTTTCGTTTACGGTTTATTAAGGTATTAATTATTTTAAGTTGAAAGCCGTTATTGAGTGCTATATTTTTGATTGTGTCCAGTTCTTTTTTTAAATTATTTTTACTAAGAGGGATATTGAAGGCTTTATGGATCATAGATCTATAGGCTGCCAGTTTATGGAAGTTAGGGTGTATTGAGTCAGCTGGGATGGTGACATCTGAAAAGGTTGGTTTGCGGAAGATATCGAATTCTAAGTCTATTTCTCTTTTTCAAAATTGTAATATCTAAGAAATTTATTTTATTATCGGTTTCCTTTTCAAGTGTGAATTTTATGTTGGGGTGTAAATTATATCCGGAAATTATTTTCAGTTCAATAATCAATTTTTCAAACAAAGAGATGGATTTGCCATGGGGTCTCCACTTAGTCCTTTGCTAGCCGAAATCTTTATATCAGAATTGGAAAACAGTTTTCTAAAAACTCAACACGCGAAAAATATTCTCTTTTGGTTTAGATATGTGGACGACATCTTAGTATGTTTCCTTGAAAATGATACTGAACTAAATTCCACTTTAAATCAGCTAAATAATTTATATCCCAACATAAAATTCACACTTGAAAAGGAAACCGATAATAAAATAAATTTCTTAGATATTACGATTTTGAAAAAGAGAAATAGACTAGAATTTGATATCTTCCGCAAACCAACCTTTTCAGATGTCACCATCCCAGCTGACTCAATACACCCTAACTCCCATAAACTGGCAGCCTATAGATCTATGATCCATAAAGCCTTCAATATCCCTCTTAGTAAAAATAATTTAAAAAAAGAACTGGATACAATCAAAAATATAGCACTCAATAACGGCTTTCAACCTAAAATAATTAATACCTTAATAAACCGTAAACGAAAACAAATCACTTTCAGCTTAATCTAACCCGTAAAAGAATACCGAGAAAAGAAAACATTCATACCCCTGACATATTTTGGTCCCATCTCGGATAAAATATCCCAAGTTCTCACGACTGAAAAAACAAGAATAGCTTTAAAACCCGCTCAAAAATTATCTAATATATTTTTTAATGCCAAAGATAAAACTAATAAATACAATAAATCAGGAGTTTATAAACTTAATTGTCAAGAGTGCAATAGCTGTTACGTAGGCCAAACGGGACGGAATTTCAAGACAAGATTCGCAGAACACAATGCCTCTAATAGGCTAAAAAATGAAAAATCACGCTAAACACTTCTTAGAAACAGGCCATACTTTTCCCAATATCGATTGTTTTCAAATACTCCATATGGCACCTAAAGGGTCAAAACTCAACTTCTTAGAATCTATAGAAATTTACGGACATTCAAAGGACCATAATATAAATTTACTGAATAGTCAATTAGACGTAGCAAATTCTCCTTTGTTCAAACTTTTTTAACATATAATAGACCCACATCTGTTCATCATATAAACATAAAATACCAAAAATCTGTTTTAGTTTTAGTTAAGCGTTTGACGATGTAGTTGTACTACTAAATCGCGATAACGCAATTGTAAAATCTTTACAAATATATTTAGTGACAGTTAACAAAGTAATTATGTAGTTTTATTGTTAAAATGTACTGTCACAAAGTAACGGACCACTCAATCAACTCTTTGAAAGAACTTTTTCTAAATTAAAAATAATAAAAAATTATTTAAGAACTATGACTACACAAAATCGTCTAAATGGGTTAGCAATGTTGGCTATTGAACACGAATTGAGTAGTAAATTAGATCTGAAAGAAATTATTCGCAATTTTGCAGAAATGGAACTTCGAAAAAAATGGTTTTAATTTAGGTTTAGACTTTGTTTATTATTGTACGTTCATTGTTTTAAAAGTATATTGAAATTATCTCTGAAAATAGTAGGTAATAGTTTTAGTTTGTAAGTTTGTTGTCGTTAGCTCGTTAAAAATGTAAACTTTGTTTTTCAATAAAACAATTTTTCGCAAATTTGTAATAGTATTATTGTCTTAATTCAATTATATGTCATTGTCCTGGTTAACATAGTTTTCTTGAAGCTTGGGAGCGACGGTATTTTTTGAGTTTGTCTACGGCAGCAAAAAAGCTAGGGCCGGCCCTGACGTTCACATAAGACAAAAATAATCTGGAAAAGGAATGATTTGTATACGTTCCCCGTAAATTTTCTGCTTCAGTTTCCTAAACTCGTCTAACATTTGGGTACTGTTCTCAATTTTTTCACTTTCTTGATCTAAAGACCTGTTTTTCAAACGTAGTTGGTAAAACAAAAAAATGTATATTCAGTTATAATCGAGTTTTGTTTGATAATAAGGTGACCATGCATATTCATAAGAAATAATCTGTGCTATTGACAAAAATTTGAATAAACGTCAGATCGATTTGTGTCATGATCTATTTTTAATTATTTAATACTCTTTTATAACTATTTTTAATTTTTTTTATCATTTTTCTTTATCATCAATCATAAAAAAGTGGCCGAAGTGCTATTACCTACCTAGTTATCACTATACCAAACTAACCGCAAAGTGTTTCACAATTCAAATTCAAATTCTTTTATTAACCAAGTTGATTACATCTGATAACATTGGTTTCGTCATAGAACAAATTAAAATAGAAATAATGTATAAATATAAATATAAGTATCATTAAGACACAAATATAACTACAAATAAATAGATAGTCGCATACACACACACACACATCTAAGTAAAGCTGAAGCTGAATCACTCTCAGTCAGTTGTGGCTTAACTCAGTTTATTGACGAACCAACACAGATCCCTGATCGAGACGGGGAGTTCGCCAGTCTTCTTGATTTGTTTTTAACTACCAATCCGGAGATTTACACGGTCACCGTAAATCCGCCGTTAGGTTCTTCCGACCATAAACTGCTTTCGACATCGAGTATCCTGCCAATCAGTGACAGAGAGGCGCCTAGGCCGCGCAAGATTTGGCACTACAAATCTGCTAAATGGGAAGATCTCATGGAATATTTTCGAACTTTCCCTTGGATGGACGTTTATTTTCGATCCGACAACCTATCTGACAGCGCCAGGGAGGTCTCCAATGTTATTTTGGCTGGTATGGAAGCTTACATCCCTTTTTCGAAGAAATGCCTCTCCAACGGCAAGCCTTGGTTTTACCGAAAATGCAAAGAAGTTGTTGCTTCTAAACATATTGCCTACCGACAATGGCGTGAAAATCCTAACACCATAAATCGTAACACCTTTGTTCGTGCCCGGAACAGATGCAAAGGAATTATCGACGAAACCAAGGAGGCACATAATCAACGAATTAGAAACAAACTTCTCGCTTGTCCCAAAAATTCCAGGTCCTTTTGGGTAGTCGTTAAGGCAGTTAGTCAGAATTTCACCAAATCCACCATACCACCACACACACGGCCAGATAATTCCATTGCAACCACACCTGTTGAGAGAGCGAACTTGTTGGCTGAACTCTTTGCTTCACATTCTACTGTCGATTTTCAAGGAAAAACACCACCTACTATTCCCATATTGCAGTCAAAGCCCGATGTTGTCTTCAGACAGCGTATCATAAAGCGTATTTTAATGAAGCTACACACCAAAAAGGCTTCTGGCGCTGACGGAATACCTGCCATAGTTCTCAAAAACTGTGCAAGGGAACTAACGCGAGTTTTCTGTAGACTTTTCAACCTATCCTACAGAAAGGGAATATTTCCGTCCTGCTGGAAATGTGCCACGGTTCAGCCGATACCTAAAAAAGGCAAGAAGACCTTGCCAAATAACTACCGACCAGTCGCACTGCTTTCAATAATATCGAAAATCATGGAAAAGGTTATCAATCAGCATCTTCTAAAATATCTTGAACGATTCAATATTATTAGCGATCACCAATATGGCTTTCGTAAACATAGTTCAACAGGAGATTTTCTGACTTATGTAACACATGTTTGGAACAACGCAATTGAACACTTTGGAGAATCTCGAGCGGTTGCTCTTGACAAGGCATTGGACCGTGTTTGGCACGATGGACTGTTGGCTAAGCTACGCTCTTGTGGTGTGTCTGAAAAGTTCTGTTTGTGGCTCTCATGTTTCCTCAGAGAGCGTTCTTTACGGATTTCTTTCTAACACCTTCACTATCAACGTCGGTGTGCCTCAAGGCTCCATACTGTCTCTTACTCTCTTTCTCATTTACATTAACGATCTGCTGGAAAAGACCGGAAATCCAATCTACAGCTTTGCAGATGACAGTACGCTTGTCTCTTCATTCACTTTGAACGCTCGGACATCGGCTGCTCAGGCGAATATCCGCAGACAGTAGGAGGTCGTTCAACTTAACAAAGACCTGGAAGTAACCAAGTGGAATTTAACGCTACAAAAACCCAGGCGGCAGTTTTTTCTAAAAAAGTTAACGTTGCTTAACCCGACATAGTTATGTCGGGGCACTCCATTCCCCTAGTATCGTCGCTCAATTTGTTGGGCGTTAGTTTGGGAGCAAATATGTCCTGGCATGAACATGTTGCAGGCATGGCAAGGAGAGCTTCTCAAAAGTTGGGAATATTATTTCGAACCTGAAAGCTTTACACTCCACAACAACTGTTACTTCTTTACAAAGCTCGAATTCGACCAACTATGGAATACTGCTCCCATGTTTGGAGCTCCGCTCCCAAACATACACTGCATTTGTTGGATTCTGTTCAGAGAAAAGCTGTTCGTCTGATTGAAGACCCGGAACTGACCAGCGGCCTTGATTCGCTGGAACATCGAAGAACGGTTAACGACTTGAGTCTGTTCTACAAGTATTTTCATGGAAAGTGTTCGAAGGATGTAGCCCGCTTAATTCCTCCCAAAGCGGTGCATGTTAGAAATACACGTCGCGCTGGTGCTTCACATCCGTATGAGGTTCAGCTTGTTACTCCGCGTACAACGCTTTTCAAGCAGTCTTTTATATGGAGAACATCATCCCTTTGGAATAATTTGCCCAGCGCTGTATTTCCCACCGAGTACAATTTACAGCGATTCCCGCACACATGCCGCTCCTGGAGCGCTTTAGGGACTTCCCTGCAGCACGTGTGCTAGACCCATAAAAAAAAAATAAATAAGTACAAAAATATTAATAACAATATGTGAACAAAATATCCAAGTCAAAGCACAGAAATAAGTACAAATAAGTAGAAAGTCGCATACACGTACCAGTAAATAGGTATAAGAATATAATAAAATAATAAGTAAACAATATATCTCACACAAACCGAGGCATCATGTATCCTACTGTCCGACTCATACACGCATCTGCCCAGCTGTATATTATATTAAATTCAAATTTTAGATTACAACTGCCCTCGCTGGATAAAAAAGAAATAAACTCCTCGAGAGTGTAAAAGACGCTTCCCAACAACATTCCCCTAATTTTCTATTTAAAGGTCAGTGCACGCGAAATTCCCTTCACATCCCGAGGAAGCATATTAAACAACTTGCTTCCACAATAAGTCGGTGTCCTCTTGAAGGCTTCACGTGAACGTCTCATAAGGTAAATATCATTCCTCGAACGGGTATCATACACATGGAAAACCCATTATGTTCTAATGAAGGTCTTTTTTGTTGAATATATACAAGGAGTTTTAAAATGTATATGGAGACTACGGTCAAAATACGCTACCTCCGAAAAATGTCGCTGCAGGTGGAGTTACAGGTTAAATAGAATATTAGACGAATTCCTCTTTTCTGAATAACGGATACCTTATGAATGTCCATAGTTTGTAGCCATTATATTATTTATTGATTTATTTTAACGGACAAGCCAATTACAATAGTAATATAAAAACAAAATTACAATAGTAATATAAAAACAAAATAATGTTAAAACACAATGCACATAAACAATTAATAGCGTGAAAAAGGAGAAAAAAAACAAGCATTACAACAGTTTAACACCTCAGATCCCGATCGCGCTTACAAGCGGGGATCAAGGGATCAAGGCTGTATGTATTAAATAATCGGCACATTTTCGTGAGAGGACTGTAATAGCTATAATTATCACTTTGAAATGAAATACTGAGCAGTACACTGCCACGAGTCCTATGAATAGTATATTATAGGACAGTGCTCAATGTACGAACGCATAGTAATATATTTGTTAAGTGATATTACCCAACGGCGCCAACTCTGTTTAGTATAAGGTTAGTTCACATATTTCCCGTTCTACTGTCTATGTTGTACTTGATTAATTATGAGCCAAATTTTTATTTTTCATTTTGCCTCAAGAGACCATCAATTTCCTGAGTCTGAACATCGATTCGTGTCTCAATTGGAGCGAGCATATTAACCCTAGAAAGATAACCTACGTTGAATCGACGTAATCGATTTTGAAAAATCGATATATTTCGCTCGTTTATGGCGCCAGTGCGTTTGCCGTTCCTGCCAACTCAGTCGACCCACAGAGCTTGCGAGGGATACCTGTGTCGCTCAGGTAAGTACGCTATTTTCGTAAATAAATACCTACCGTACGTCGAAGTGACGTATGGTTATCTTTTGCGTTAGTTTTTTACGATTTGTCAGAAATATGCAACTAATGTTTTTTGTGACAGAAATTTATGTATTTTACAACATTATTATTTTTCTCTGTAGGCTTTATTTCTATAGCGAAAATGACGTCACAAGGCCGTTTAGAAGATGCACAAATTACACGGTTATTACAAGAATTGAGCGATGATGAGGTCGGGGGTTCGGACAGTGAAATTGAAGATAATTTGATCCAAGATGAAGTCCAAAGTGATGTCGAAGATTGTGAGGTGAGTCCACCAGTATCGGGAACTCCCGTTAGCACTGAAAATATGTCTGATAGCCTCCATAGCACTTCGCCTAATATGCCGAATTCTATTGTTATGCCACAACATCAATCACTTAGAGGCAAAAACGGTCATCGTTGGATGGCTTCTAAAGGCAGAACAAGTGGCAGGACATCAGCTTCTAACATTATACGAACCTCTAGGGGTCCCACCCGAATGAATAGAAGTCTTTATGATCCACTGGAATGCTTTAGTATATTTATAAGTGACGACATTGTGGAGGAGATAACAAAATGGACTAACGTAGAAATCCAGCTGAAGATTCGAAGGCCTGATATAAAAGCAATTTTTAAACCTGCAACCTGTGATGAAATTCGTGCTCTTATAGGAATATTGACACTTACGGCGGCTATGAAAGACAACCACTTGACTACGGACGAACTATTTGATTGTTCATATTCAGGAAACAGATATACTGCTGCCATGAGCAGAGACAGATTTGATTTTCTTATAAGGTGTTTACGTATGGATGATAAAACTTTGCGACCAGTACTAAGAACTGCTGATCCATTTATACCAATCAGAAAAGTTTGGGAAATCTTCATAGGCCACTGTCGTTCTAATTACATCCCCGAACCGTATGTGACAATAGATGAACAGCTTCTAGGTTTCCGAGGACGATGTCCTTTTTGGATGTATATTCCGAACAAACCTAATAAATACGGGCTAAAAATAGTAATGATATGCGACAGCACCACACGGTATATGACTGATGCAATACCATATCTAGGAAAATGCACTCAAACCAACGGATTGCCTCTCGGCGAATACTATGTGAAGGAACTTACAAAAGCTATACATGGCAGTAATAGAAATGTGTACCTGTGATAATTGGTTTACTTCAGTTCCTTTAGCAAAAAGCTTGCTAAAGCAGCCATATAATTTGACTTTAGTTGGCACTCTAAGGACGAACAAACGGGAAATACCAGAAGAGCTGAAAAATATGCGATCTAGGCGTGTTGGAACATGTATGTTCTGTTACGATGGGCCATTGACTTTAGTGTCGTACAAACCGAAACCAAGCAAAATGGTCTTTGTTCTGTCATCGTGCAATGAAGAAGGCACGCTTCATCCCACGACATCAAAGCCAAATATGATCCATTTTTACAATGAAACTAAAGGTGGAGTCGATACGTTCGACCAAATGTGTTCCATAATGTCCTGTAGTCGCAAAACGAACAGATGGCCCATGGCCATGTTTTATGGGATGTTGAATATGGCGTTTATAAACGCATACATTATTTACTGTGATAATATCACAACTAAGCAAGAAAAACCGCTAAATCGTCGTAATTTTATGAAAAAACTCAGCAATAGCTTGATGACTCCGTGGATGTTGACTAGGAAGGAAATGCCTACTTTGTTAAGGAATGTAAAAGACAAAATTAATGATATTATACCAAAACGTGACGTCGTACCGTCTACACAAAGCGAAGATGTACCTGAACCAAAGAAAAGGAAATATTGTGCCTTTTGTCCATCAAAAATTAGAAGGATGACAAAATCAATGTGTGACAAATGCAAAAATCCCATTTGTGGAGAGCACAAGTCAAGCGCTTGCCCTAAGTGCCTTTGAGGCTGTATTGAATAAAAAAAATGCTTTTTTTTATTGTTTCTCATATTAAATATATATAAAAAGTTGGTTTTGAAAAGTTTAGTAAAAATTATAAGTCTGAAAAAGTGATTTCAATATTACGTTAAGTTTTTTAAAGTAAGAATTATTTGTTTTTGTAATTTCAAGATTTTTCTTAATAAAAGTATAAATAAACCAAAATATTTTTTATTTATCCATAACACAATGACATGCATAGTGACAAATTACCACTAACATAAACATACTACAAAAGAAGTCTATAAATATATGCACTCAAACATACACACGTCGAATCAACGTATGGTTATCTTTTAAGCACTATGAAATATGGCTATCTTTCTAGGGTTAACAGGGTGTACTCTACGCTTAGTAAGGCATTTTATGTTAAATTGCTTAAAGGATAAAAACATTCTCATTAATGTTTACTATGCGTTTGTGTATTCATCACTGTCCTATAATATAGTAATAATAATTCGTCTAATATTTAGTTTTTTTTTTTTTTTTTTTTTATTGGTCTAGCACACGTGCTGCAGGGAAGTCCCTAAAGCGCTCCAGGAGCGGCACGAGTGCGGAGTTTACTCTATAACTCTACTTGCGATATTTTACAGTAATATCATATATTGATCGTGGTCTCCATATATATTTTGAAATTACTGGTACATACTCAACAAAAGGAATCTTTATTAGAGTATAATTGGTTTTACCATGCGTATAATATCCGGTCAAGAAATAATATTTGTCTTATGAGGCATTCACGTGAAGCATACAAAAAATCACCGCTTTATTGTGGAAGCCAGATATATAATATGCTTCTTCGAGATGTGGAGGACATTTCTTGTGCACTGAGGTATCTTTTACACTGGAGTTTATTTTCTTTATTCAGCTTTCCTTCCCTATCCTTATCCAGATCCCAAATCCCAATCCCTCCTTCGTTATTTCTCGTCCTCTCTTTTTAAACCTGACATTAGATCAAACCTTAATTTAAACAACATTCACACTCCCTCCCCATTTATACCCTTTACGTTGAAACTTAAAATAAAAACATTTTTAAATATACACAACTTGATTATTAATCCTTCTGATCACCCACTATTAAATTTTCCTTCCTGGGATTACTCGTCTCTGAATATAGATTTATTTCTTCTTTCTTTAGAGAAATATTCCTCTAACAAATCCCAAATCATCGCTATTTTTAAATCCCATATTAAAGAGAAATACCCCTTTTACTCCCACATATACACAGATGGATCCAAATCTCCAAGGGAAGTGGGAGCGGCAAATTTAAATTTGCTACCTATTCTTCAATTTTTTCAGCTGAACTGGTTGCAACCAGAGAGGCCCTTAAGATAATTGAATCCAACATTAATAAAAATTACCTTATCATCTCGGACTCTCTAAGTTCAATCCAAGCAATCAACTCTAATATTAAACCTTCTCCATACACCATAGACATCAAAAATTTGTTATACATCTACCGCCATAGATCCATCAATGTAAATTTTCTTTGGGTTCCCAGTCATAAGGGTAATGAAGGAAATGAGGTTACGGACACTTTCGCTAATTTGGGAAGCACTGAGGGAAAACAGATAATGACTCTAAGCTTCTCAAATGATCTCAGATATCGATGCGCCCTACCTCAAACTTCCTTCTCCCCCCCCCCTTTATTTGTGACTTTTTTCTGTACACCGATGTCTTGGTTGCTCGACATGTCTTACATGATACTGTAGTGTTACTGTAATTTAGTACACAACTGTACAGGTGTGCAAATCGGCTTGCTGGTAATCAAATAGGTCTGTTGAAGTGAATGAAGTGGTATGTGTGTATGTGTATGAGTTTGATAATGGAATAAATGTTATGTTTAAGCTTGTCTGAATAGGATATTTCGTTTATCTATTGTTTTAGAATTATTTGCAGTCTATGTGACTATTTACTTATTTATACTTATATTTGTGCTTCTGGCCGTATTTATCTCGATGAAACCCATGGTACCAAAATGTAATTTACATGGTTAGTAGAAACTTTGATTTGATTATATCTGTGTTTCAGATACTATTTTTAGTGTTTCGTAGGGAATATTTATAAGATCACTTCGGTGTTTGTCTGTCTCTCTGTCCGTCTGTCACACCCGATTTTTTCAGAAGCTATTTGACATAGAAAGTTGAAATCTAGCACCAATATAGGAATTGATGGCATCATTAGAGGTTCGTAGTTTTGAAAGTTAAATTTTGACTTAACGGGGTGATATCAGAAGTGAAAAAAAATTGCCAGGTCATCGTGTGGGGTGTCAAATGAAAGCTTGTAAAAACACGAGTTCAAAAATATATATAATATAATACTTCCGCACACTTCCCTTCGTATTATTTTTAAAAAATTGCGAAAAATTGCTGTCCCCACTTATCTCAAAAAGTACTGATCAAAAAATTTTGAAAAAATCTGTAAATTGAACGAAAATTATCTGGTATATATAAAAAATAAATTTCAAGGTCATCAGTTTTCAGTAAAGATCGGAAAAAAACTTTGTTGAAAATTCTTTTGGGGTGTGTTTTGTAAAGTCACTGTTCATTTTATACATCCGTAACAAAATTTTTAATTTTAAAAGCAATCAACGTACGGAACACTAATTGCGCAAGTCCGACTTGCACTATATTTTGCAATTCAATTGTATAGAAGACGTTCCAAAGACTTTAAAAAGAAAATTCTTTATAATATTTTTGCAATAATTTCTTCATATTTGAACAAATTTTTAAACTTAGTAAAAAATCTGTCGAGATAATTTACGTACACGTCAAAAAAAAACATGAAAAGTGAATTTTTCGTCCTTCTAGCTACGGAGGCAAACTTGTAGAGAGATATAAAAAAATACTCTTCTACATAACTAACGTTTACACTAATCCACATAGCCCAACGTTTCTAGAGTTATTTCGTTGCATCTAAAACGAAAAATCTTTTGTTTACGCCTCAAAAAACTACAGCAACTCATTTTCTGCGAATAATTGTCGATCCCCCAGGCCTTCATTCAGATGTTTAAATTAATAGAAGACTCAGAGTGCTAAATCAGGGCTACAGGGTGGAAGTTGTAACTTGGTAAACCTACAGCTTTAGGTAATGGCTTGAATTGTGCGAACCTTGTGGACCCTGTAGTTAACGTGTAACAATAAAGTTTTAGTTCCTCATGAACTCGAATGTTTTCCCCATTGGCCTGCGTCAGGCTTTGGATCGTACTTCTGTAAACCTCTCCAATATTTATAGAATCTTTTTTCAGATATTCGAATACTCTTTTAGCAAGCATGGACAGCTTGAATCACCAATCTGGCAGCGGCGAATATTCAATAAGCCTGATGGTTCCCTAAGTTATTGCTGATCTAGGGCCCCATCAGGTCCAAATTGAATTTAATAATAAGATGGGACGTTAATGCTATACATCTGAGACATCCTTTAATGAATAACTTTTCCATTTCCCTCTTTAATGGGGAATTTTATGTTTGTGCGATGCTTCGAAATAGTTTCACTCATTTTTGGAAAGAAAAAACACGTAAAAACTGCAAAGTGTATCGAACTTCTACAAAATTTCATCAAAGTACTCAGAACAGAGACATTAGTTTGCTAACTAACGGAAATATGACGTTATTTTCATGGATACACTCTCGAAAACACTATCGATTTGTCATTATCCAAGAGGTAAAAGTTGTAGTCCACTTCACATATTTTAGATCTGTATATTACATATCAGTTTTTATATTAGTTTTTGGATAACGTTAAGAGTCGTAGCCACTCCCACTTGAATATTTTCAACGGTGTTGCGACGTCTTCCGATCATAGGCCAGTGAAGTTGAGGGAGAGAAAAATTACGCTGATTGATCTATATTAATTTGCGAAGACCAGAAATCAAAGTCAAAATATTGTGTACGATAGATGGCTTAACTGAGTAAATATGCGAATGTCTGTAAAAAACTTTTTCCTGTTATGCTTCTACTTTTATCTAAAATGATCTAGTATGAACTAAGTTTCTTACGGTATTAACTGAAGCCACATTAAATTTATTTTTAACAAAAGAATAATATCTAAAATTATACTTTCAAAATTCTTAAATTATGTAAGCGTACAAAACAGATAGTTATTAGCATTATTTTATTTTTACGTTGGTAACAATCGAAGGTTATTTGCGTAAAATGCTGATACTGGTCGTCTCTAATTATTCTTATGCATACATACACAGATACACCGATATATTCAGAATAGAGAAAGTTTGGCAGTAAAACCGATACCCTCTAATTTAAAGTACATCAAAACTGGTACCACTATAATCAAGCATCCAGAAAAAAATATTGTAACAATAAAAATGTTAACATTATTTTTTTGGGTTAAATGGACCACTAATGAAAACTATGGAACCTCCTTGACGGCAGGATAACTTCACAAAAAATAATCCAATATGCAAAAAATAAAAATTAATCTTGTAAAATAATGTAGTAGTTAAAAATTGTCGAGAGTTTTTTTTTTAAATAAAAAATTTACGGTGTTTCAAATTTTATTATACAATTTTCGATCAAAAAATTTATGTTTAATTATTTATAAAAAATTGTCTATTAGAAAAATTAAAAAAACTTCTCCATATTTTGTAGAAAAAGTAATTATTAAGATTTAAAAAAAAAAGTTAAAAGATATTAAAAATTGAGTAATATTGCAGAATGTCTGAAAACAGGTAGCGGTCCCAATTCAACGTCAGGTCACATTTAATGTTATAACTTTGCAATGGAATGGACTTTTCTAAAATTTTTTTTTTTTTTGAATAATTCTTAGAAGTATAGAGAATTTTGGATGGTTGTAGCTTCTACTTGATGGAAATTCATTATAAATATATAATAAAAGACTGTTTTTAGTCAATTTCCACCGGTTTATTTAAATTGCGTTGACGCGTTTCGCTGTCGATGCAGCTTCTTCAGACCTACATTTTACACTGTCAAGTTAGGTTTAATATTCACAGTTTTATATAATTTCTTAATTATAATATTACACATAATTAAATTACATTGATAGTATTGGGAAATCCACACAGATTTGGAGTTATTAGAATAAATTCAATAATGGCGAATTGCTTAAATCTACCTGGTCGTTGAGTAAGGTACCTGTAGTCCTTAATCGATTTATTTGCATTGTCTCTAAAAGGTTTAGTTTTAAACCTTTTTGCTGGGTGTGTAAAATTTTGAAATTCTTGTTAAATGTGTGATTTTCTGTTAAAAGATGATTAGCATATGTTGAATTAGATTTTCTATGGATGAAACTACAGAACACGAAAAAAGTTTCATCCATAGAAAATCTAATTCAACATATGCTAATCATCTTTTAACAGAAAATCACACATTTAACAAGAATTTCAAAATTTTACACACCCAGCAAAAAGGTTTAAAACTAAACCTTTTAGAGACAATGCAAATAAATCGATTAAGGACTACAGGTACCTTACTCAACGACCAGGTAGATTTAAGCAATTCACCATTATTGAATTTATTCTAATAACTCCAAATCTGTGTGGATTTCCCAATACTATCAATGTAATTCAATTATGTGTAATATTATAATCAAGAAATTATATAAAACTGTGAATATTAAACCTAACTTGACAGTGTAAAATGTAGATCTGAAGAAGCTGCATCGACAGCGAAACGCGTCATCGCAATTTAAATAAACCAGTGGAAATTGACTAAAAACAGTTTTTTATTATATAAGTATAGAGAAGAATAAAAAGCCGTAAAAAAAATCGAATGTTTATAAATTCGAGGTGTATGAAACCCAAAATAAATTACAGGAGATTTATCCAGTTATCTCAATGAAATCAGAACAAAAAGTAACCCACAATGCGGAGGTGGAAATTACGGAGATGTATTTATATCATATTCTCTTGTAGATTACCCACTACTCGGACATTCTCTTTGACAAATTTCCGAAATATAATATATTCTGACCTATTTCAACAGTACTAAAAAGCAATAATATGGATATTTATTAGATGTCTTTTCCTTTTCTTCTTATAAGTTTTATTTCACGAAGTGATAGTTCACTTACGAAAATTATTAGAATTAAAATTTCAATTTGATTTTTAACTTAGACATTGTTCTGAGGACTGACCTCCCAAAAATTAGCCAGATAATAAAAAACTTCAAAGGGATAGTAATATTATCGATATGTCTAGTTTGTCGATACTTATCTAAAGCTTGATATTTGAATAAGTAATCAAAACTATTTTTATTACTTCATTAGATAGCATATTAGAACAAAAATAATAATTTAATTAAAGCTGTTGCGAAATGTTGAATTGAAACCTCATCGTAAGAAAAAAACTTTAAACCAGGCAATACAGTTTTATTCCTCTTCACTATTCTGACCCAACACCTATTTAGAGCATATTGTCCAAATCAAGTCTACCCTATAAACTCAATACCGAGCAGAATCTCAACTCTGCTTTCACTACACAACATTCACCCACCGAAATATGATTATGCTCTACAAACCACTTTTCCCCCATGGCTCTCTCCTTGCCCACCCATCGCATCATGCTTCATGCATTCATGCATTCATATAAGAAAACAGAATACTCCAGAATCCAATTAAATAAAAATTTCTAGAAAGAATCTCAGCTAACTATCCGAACTACACCCTCATTTACACAGATGGTTCAAAAACAATAAACGGTGTGGATGCATCATACATAACTCCAACCGTTACCAAAATGTACAAACTTCCCTCTTACACTTCCACCTTCTCCGCTGAACTCTTAGCAATTAAAGAGACCATGCGTCATGAACTAACAGCTACATCAACAACACGTACTCTAATCATCCCCGACTCTTACAGTGCTCTCACTTCCGT
This sequence comes from Pachyrhynchus sulphureomaculatus, assembly GCA_019049505.1. Taxonomy (NCBI): domain Eukaryota; kingdom Metazoa; phylum Arthropoda; class Insecta; order Coleoptera; family Curculionidae; genus Pachyrhynchus; species Pachyrhynchus sulphureomaculatus. The sequence goes on from CM032446.1 coordinate 201,377,977, forward strand.
CAAATTCAGAAATCTCGAACATAATTACATTCGCCAAATATTGGATCTTTGCTATACAGCAAAATTAAAGCATCGTCACATATAGTGTCACTGGATATCTAGCCACAATGGTATTAGTAGTAACGACAAGGCAGTTTATTTTGGAAAACTAGCAATCGTGAGAGGTATCACGGGTTGGGAGAGAACCACACAAAGGACTTCAATAACCATCTCAAATCTACATTTCTTTCATTGTATCAACTCAGCTGGCATCTGACTAATCCTGAAAATAAGTTGCGATCGATCAAACCGCTGGTGAATCCTGCTCTAAATTCTCAGACAATGACAAGAAAGGAAAACATACTTATGCGGAGGTTAGCTATCGGGCATATTTCAGCACTCACAGTTATCTATTAAAGAATGAACAAGCTCCTACATACCCTATCTGCGGATCTCTCCTAACAGTAGCCCACTTAATTGAGGCCATACATTTTAAAACTATCAGAGATAAACATAATATTCCATCGAATTTGAAAACAATCATAGACACATTTAAAACAATAAAGGTGAATCTAATACATTATCTAAGAGAAATTTACTTTACAACATAATTTTTCACCACCTATGACGGGCACTAAATGACCTACTTGTCGATGCGCCCAGGCCATATAACATCCATCAATCCATCCATCCTTTTCTTCAACATATTAATTTAAATATTTAAATACATATCGTATTTATAATACTCTCTCAGCACTAAAAATGCAGAGGACTGGTGAATATAAGTAAGCTTGCTCTTCCATACTATTCCTGGAAATATGGGAGGCAGACGATTAAAAGCCGTTGCGGTTAAGGGAATACGAAATGCGCTGATACCACCAAATAGACCAGCACCTCACACTAGTAGAAAATCAGAAGTGCCTTATTACAAATAAGCTCTGCAGTTAATTCTGAAACACAACAATTACAAGTTTTATTGGGATCGAGCTTCCTTAACAGATCAAACAGTTACCAACAGACAATACATTTAATTAGAAGCAAAAATCTTAAAGGTATACATTGTTGATCGATGAGCCCCCAAATAATAAGCACTTATTGGAGAAATACAATGGGAACATTGCTAAACACAGAGAATTGTAAGCACAAATTGGAAGATAATTGGAAATGAACATCCAATATTCAAATGATCTCTATAATCCTAATAACCATTCGTTTCTGCAGAGCTGTAATAAATATGAACATAAAGTCACGCTGATAGACTCTAACTGCCTGATTTATATGTTAATCTATATTTTTGCACATTCATTTTTTAGAGATATTTTGGATATATATTAGACACACAGCAAGGCTTATTTTTCACATCTCTATATCCTTATCGTTATCTCAAATATGCGTAGTAGTAACGCAAAGGAATTACAAAGTTAGGTTAGTATTCATCTTCTATAAACCTAGGGGATTTTTTTTCTTTCAGTTCATAGTTAAGCACATTGATTATTAGTATTTGACGGTCAACATAAGTTTCTAAAGTAAAGTTGTGTCTAGCAGTTTTTTAAAACTCCCTTAAATATTTCGAGGGTGCTACGAAAGTGCGATAAACAAAATTTTATTTGAAATTAGTAAGTATAATGCCATTCTGTCCATTATTGCAAAATCTCAACATAATCTGAGTACTAATTAACTGTTGTCAGTGTTTTTGAAATAAAAGATTGTTATTTCAAGTTTTGCTCTAATTTCTTAGTGGTTTCAATATTTAAGTAGGAAAAAGAACAGGCCCTACCATAATAGCGATAAGAATAACGAAATTCAAATAATCTCTTAAAAGTTCCTAAATAAGGGAAATCGTTATCCTTAATAAAGGTTTTTCTTATTTTGTTTTAATACTGCGCAAGCTCCAAATGGTGGGCGCATGCTTTAAACCAGTAATTCTCAAAGTAGTTCAGGTGGACCCCCAGGGGTCCACGGGAGACTCGACGGGGGTCTACGTTGGCGTGAAAAAAAAATGGGGGTTCACAAGTTGTAAGTGGGGGTCCACGAAAATTTATCTGGTTTCGATAGTAAAGAAGAAAAATGTTGGCTTGGCTTTACCTATCAATGTAGGCAGATAATACTCTACTCAAAAAAATTAAGGGAGCAAAAAAAAATTCCTAATTTTTCGGTGATTTTTGACAGGCTGTATTTCGGTGAAAAATGGTCGTAATGCTTTTTTTTTGGTCCACGGGCTTGAAAAAAGTTTCTTCGGTTAGGCCGGCATATGGATCAGATAGACTGTTTATTTAGCATTAATTTCCTTGTTTTAAAACATCCCTTCATTTTTTTGAGTAGTGTATTTTAAGAAGGTCAGCGACTGTTAATTGTAAAAACTTGCATATTCGATATTCAGTACAACGCGCGTCGAGACTTGCAAAGTGCCGCCCGCCTGCCCGCAACGCAACCTATTCAGACGTGCAAAGAGACGAAATACGACTTGTGCTGTGCTTGCAATCTTGCATCAACTTGTTTGATTCTTCACCAATATAAATACGAATGCCAAGGACAAACGTTACTCATTTGTTTCCGGAATTTTTAAAAGAAAAGTGTGAGTGAATCGATGTCAGTGTTTGCCAGTGCCGGAAAAAGTAAATACTTGCCTATTTGTTATTCATACTTTTATTTTATACTGTAATAATATTATATTTCTTATGTTTGCGTGTAGTAGGTACATAATAAAAATTAAATACTGAACAGGGCCATTATTCGATACTTCTATAAAAGAACAGAAAGCCGAGAAAGATTGAACTTTTAGTACTTTTTATTATAAAATTATTTATTTACCCGACTGTGGTGATTCACTAAAGAAGAGAAATATGATTGACCTGCATGTTTGTACATATTCCAGTGCCCTCGTAGTTGCTAATGCTAAATGACTAAAAATATTTTCATAAATTGTACGTGTCTTTATGTACCACTCGTAACGTACATCAAAGTAATAAATAAATCATTAAAATTGCGGAGTTTTGATGTCAAAATATTCTTTAAAATTATTTTCTCTCGAATTTACAGAAATGTATCAAAATATAATTAATCAAAAAATATTTTATACTACATTAAAATAGGTTCAGCCGTTTTGTGAAAACCTCTATATGGGTCTTAGCAGTTTATTGCTTTTAATAATTAAAATCAGTTTTGCCGCCGGCATTTTGGTTTTTTCATTGCAATAATTGATTAATCCTATTTTATTCTGTTAAAATAGCCATATCCTGTTAAAGTCGCCTTATTGATGATGATTACTAAAACAAACATTTTTTTCTTTACAGGTAGGTAACTGATACGAAACATGGCTGAATCTAAGAAGAAATGTCGACAGTACAGTGTCGATTATTTGAAATTTGGTTTTCTTCCATCAAAGGCAGACAAACGATTGCCCATATGCCTTTTATGCAACAAAGACTCTATGAAACCATCGAAGCTCGAAGATCATCTAAGAAGGTGTTATCCTGATAAAATAGGTAAAGATTTAAAATATTTTCAAACATTGAAGGAAAAATATGAAAAGAGGCCCACCGTGCACAGTATGTTCGCTTCAACGTCTCAAAGTAACGATGATGGCTTGCGGGCATCTTATAATATATCATTGCTTATAGCGAAATTTGGAAAACCGCACACCATCGAAGAACAGTTAATTTTACCCGCTGTTGAAGAGGTTTTAAAAATTGTTCTGCACAAAACTTCATTTGACGTACTCAAAAGAATTCCTTTGAGTAACAACACTGTACAAAGACGTATTGATGAAATGAGCTCTGATATTGAAAGCTTCTTGTGTAATTATCTGCAAACAACTCATTTTTCTATTCAACTGGACGAGTCAACTTTACCTGGTAATGAAGGATTATTATTGGCATATGTTCGATTTGTTATGGACAAAGAAATCCATGAAGAGCTGCTATTCGCGAAAATTTTGGAGACGGACACTAAAGGCGAATCAATATTTAATGTCCTGAGTGATTTTTTTAAGGAAAAATCGATTCCATTTACAAACATTATTTCGGTGGCAGCAGATGGAGCTCCTGCCATCTTCGGGCGATATCGTGGGTTTATAAGCTATCTTAAAAGAATTATACCAGGAGTAACTGCAATTCACTGTGTCATCCACCAACATCTGGTAGCGAAAAATTTGAGTGATAGATTGCACCAATCGCTTTAATTTGTGATTAAAGCAGTTAACAAAATAAGAAGCAATGCGTTGAATACCCGTTTATTTGCACAATTGTGCGACGAAAATGATGAAGACTTCCGACGATTGCTCTTACATACTGAAGTAAGCTGGTTGTCGAAAGGTGCATGTTTAACAAGATTTTACACACTTTTTGAATCAGTTTTAGAGTTTCTGGAAAGTAAAGATCCAGATTTAAAAGAAAACCTGATCAAATTGAAGGCAGACATCGCGTATTTAACAGATTTGTTCAAAAAATTTAATGACATTAACTTGCAGTTACAAGGGGACAGCCTAAATTTAATAAAAACAAAGGGTGTAATTTCGGCTTTTTTTGGAAAATTGAAATTTATGAAGCAAAATATTAGTCGGCGCGAATTCTCCCAATTTCCAAACTTGTCACAGGCAGAATGTCTTGATGGGGATATTCAGACATACGTTCAACATTTAAATGCCCTGCATGATGACTTCAAACATAGATTTGAAGATATTCTGACGATGGAAATACCACCATGGATCATAAATCCATTTGATGAAACGGAAGTGGCGAATGTGGTGTTACAAGAGGAGCTACTCGAGCTTAGCACCAATGAGGAGCTGAAGGTGAAATTTAAAAAAGGCTATCAACATTTTGGCTGCAGGCAGAAATACCCGAAAAATATCCTGGGCTGTGGGAAATTGCGAGAAAATTTTTGATAGCGTTTCCCTCGACATACCTTGTCGAAAAAAGTTTTAGTGTCGTTACAAACCTATTAACAAAAAAAAGGAGTAGATTGAACATCACAGAACGGGGAGATTTGCGGTTATTCCTTACAAAACTGAAGCCAAATATTAATAATTTGCTGTCAATCCATCCAAGTACATCCCTCCCATTAAAATTATGACTATTTTTTTTTAATTGTTGATTTGCATTGTTGAAGTTACGGTACGTTATTAATGTTTAATTTTAATTCTATTAAGTCTAATATATTATTTTTCTTTTATTTTTACCACTCCGAATTTAGGGTTGGAATTCAGTCACGACGCAAATTTCCATCGTTAGATCTAATCTTCACATTTTTTGACGAGTTTTGGGAATATGGTAAAAATTTAGCAGCAGGGGGTCCACCGAAACCAGTAAAATTTTGAAAGTGGTCTACGAGAAAAAAAAGTTTGGGAACCTCTGCTTTAAATAAAGATATAGACAGTGGCCTACCAAAATCTCTCTATTGTGATATAATTTTTATTTCGTTACAGTAGAGAGCTATTGATTATAAATGGACCACCTCTCTAACTTGTTTATTTATTAATATGTTAAATACAGAATTTGTAGCCTTTAAAGATTTCTTATAGAATTAAAGTAGAAAAAATCCCACTCTGCGTTTCTGACACATAACACAAACTTTAGATTTCTTTAAAGTGAACACCCCGTATATTATTCCTCAGTTTTATAGAACCCCTAATTCTAAAAACGCTAATATATATTTTTATGCTGTTCTTGTATAAAGTGAGGAAGAAAAAAAGGCTTTTTTTTTAACTTTTCCGAAGATAACAGTAAGCAAACTGATAATAGCATTTGTTTCTATATAAAAAATTCGATGGTAGTAAATTAAAACCAATCGTCAGTATAAAAATATTTTTACTTTTCATTTTATGGATATTTCATAATTATATTTTTTTGCTGATAAAGGAGGGAAATATGCATTTATACCTAATAATAATACAGGTGGATTTCAGAACTGAATATTTATTCGAAATTATTCTTAAACTCTTACAAAAATATTTCAATCTATTATTATTTGTGATCAATCCGATATCAGGAAAATACATTATTGGCTGCGTAAATAGTTTTTTCTACAAATGTGTGCTCCTGTGCGTTATTTTTACGGTAAAATTGTATAAACGAAAATAACCAAAAGCTAGCGAAGATTTGAGTAGAGTAAAATGACGGAAATACAAAACAAAACTCTTACTCTAAAGCCAGACTGAATATATTCTTAAAGTGAGCTCTTAAAGAGAGTTTTTTTCAAAAGTTCTTTTAAGGGGAAGTTACTTTACTTGGTGAGTACCAAGTAAAACTAATATCTTAATTTAAAAACGCCTAGTAAAGTGCTAAACAGCAAAAAATTTAAACATTGAATTTAAATTGTAGCTATGAGCTTGAAGGTGTTTTATCAATTGGCTAGATAAAAATAATTTGAAGTTTTTTAAATATGCAATTGTTGATAATATTTGTGAGTAAAAACCATTTTAATAAAAGTGGTTTTAGTAAGCGGCAAGCACAGCAGAAAAATATAAGATTTTGTGAAAAACAAAGTAGAACCTCTCGCTTAAATCTGTTTCTAAGAATATATACTCACATATTATTCAAAATAACATTTCAACGAAAACAAAATTGAAACAATTGAAATCTACTAGAAACTGAAAAAATATAAAAAGGAGTTTATTAATTTGATCCTAAATACAGTATTATTATCCTCTATTTAAAATAAACTAAAAATTGTTGAATTATATATATAACACAAGGAAGAGAAGCATCAAAATTTTCGTGAGTATTTAAAAATATACCCTAACTGCGAAAAAATGTAGGGCTAAATAGCACAAAAAACTAATAGTCTTCTGTTATCATACTATATTCAGAATTAAAATTGCTATTTCTTAAAAATTGAAGTCAAGCAATAATGGAAAATGTTTTGACTTTAGATTATAAATAAATTTTTTTTTTTAAATAAATACAAATATGTGACGTCTCATCTTCGCTTTTATATTGTTTACATAAAAGTTTCACAAACCGTTTCAAAACCTAACCATTATTTGTTCATTAACTTTTCTTTGGGTCAAATAGTTTTTTTTTTCCATATTTTAGTAATATGATGGAAAATATGATTATAAATTACTATATAAAAAAACTGCTTATGCAAAATTCAAATCTCAGTATTAACTAAGAAAACTTTACAATAATTTTCAATAAGTATTATATATACAAGTACACAAGAAGAACCAATATTAATTAAAGAAAGTGATATGGTATTATATGAATATAAAAACAGTGGATTAATCATTTGAGAGAAAAATATTTGTTTGTTTGTTTCTGTTTGGCAGGGCGCATCGACAGCTAAGATCATTTAGCGCCCACTAGAGTTAGTTTGGTATAAATAGGTTAGACTATGAAGTTGAATTCTTTTAAGTAATTGGTTATGTTTTCTTTAAGTGGGACAAAAGATTTTATGAGGATGGTGCTGTTGGATGGGATGCCGTGGGTGTCTCTCAAGTTTTGATGTTGAATGGATTCGATTAGATGTAACACTGATAAAGGGGAGTCACATTTAGGACAGAGTGGAGGGGGATCTCTCTTTAATAGATGTACATGCGTGGAGTAGGTGTGTCCCAATGCCAGTCTTCTCATTATTACATTACGTCTTCGGTTCAATTCTGTGGAGTTAAGGGGAGGAAATACATTGGTTTTGATTGGACCATCATTTGTTGTTGGGATCTTCCAAGTCCCATTTGAGTTGGAAGAGAGAGCTGTGTAGGTGTTTTATGAAGATGTTAAAATCAGAGTAGTGATTCTCTCCCATGTTCATACTGCCCCTTTCTATGGCAAGTTTAGCAAGATAATCCGCTCTGTCGTTATGAGGGTTGCTTATGTGACTGGGCAACCAAAGCAAGGATATGGTACGTTTTTTCAAGGTGGCCGTGTAGATCAGATCCAGAATTTGCCCGATATAGTTGAAATTGAGATTTCTAGAATTGATGGCTTTGAGAGCGCTTAGGGAATCAGAAATTATGAGAGTTGGTTGTTGGATGTTTGCTTGGAGGGAGTATCTGATAGCCTCCTTTATTGCCAACAATTCTGCGGAGAAAATAGAGATATGTTTAGGAAATTTAAACATTTGGACGATATTATCAAAAAGGAAGGCAGCCCCAACTCCCTTTTCCGTCTTTGATCCATCTGTGAAGAAAAGTAAATGATTGGGATAGATACTGGATAGTCTGTCAAGAAAGAGCTTGTTAAAGAATATGTTTGAATGTTCTGATTTTTTATAGGAGTGCAAAGTTAGGTCAATGTTGGGGAGAGGGGAGAGCCAGGGAGGAAAGGTAGTTTGGAGGGGGTAGTTGTAATGAGGGGGGAGATATTGTGCTGGATGAGTAATTTGTTGATTCTGTGGGGAATGTAATGTTTGGTCCGTGGACATTGACCAGGTTGAGTGAGGATCTGGTATGAGGTCGATGTAGGGAAGTTGAGTAAAATTTTAACAGTGAAAGTTGGCGAGATAGTTGGAGTAACTGAGTGGATGCGATGCACTGTAAGCTAGTGATTGGGGTGGTTCGGAATGCTCCTGTGGCCAGTCGGAGACAGCAATTTTGTATAGTTTCAAGAGGTTTCTTGACATGAGGGCTTGCGGAGTCATAGATGAAGTAGCCGTAGTTGATTCTGGAAAGGATAAGATACTTGTATAGATGAGAGAGAGAATGAAAGTCTGCGCCCCAGGTCGCGCCAGAGAGCATTCGAATGAGATTGATGTCAGAGAAAGACTTGGTGTTAAGGGATTGTATGTGAGGTTTCCAGGTGAGTCTATAATCGAATATTAGGCCTAGGATTTTTAGTTGGTCTGCTGAGGGGATGGAGATGTTTGCAATGGTTAGCGGATTCATTCTAGGACAGCATTTCTTCTTGCAAAAGTAAACCGATGAAGATTTATGGGGAGAGAAAATATAGCCGTGTTTGGTTGCCCAGGTGGATAGTGAGTTGACGGAGCGTTGCAACAATCTCGTGCAATCTGAAGAGGAAGGAGAGGAGGTGTACATGAGGATATCATCAGCGAATATTTTGCATTTTATGTTGGGGGCAATGTGTTCTGAGAGTGTACTAAGGGCGATGTTAAAAAGGGTGGGGCTGAGTACAGAGCCTTGTGGGACTCCCAGAGAGGTAGTGAATGGAATGGAAAAAATACCGTTGGCTTTGACTCTGAGTGTTCTGGATTGAAGAAAGTTGATTAAAAATTTAGGTAGGGCCCCTCTGAGACCCGCTGAAAACAACAATGCAGCAATGATAATGTTTTTATTGGTTATGTCGAATGCTGAAGAGAGATCCAAGGAGATTAAAAGGGTGTGATTATTGTTAGAAAAGGAACGTCTGATGTTAGTTTCTAATGATGCGAGGTGGTCCATTGCGGAACGGTGTTTCCGAAAGCGATATTGAAGCAGGGACAAAAGTTCTTTGGTTTCGATTATCCAGGTCAGGCGAGCTAAAACCATGCCTTCGAGCAGTTTACAAAGATGGTTCGTTAGTGATATAGGGCGGTAGCTACTCAAAGGGGATTATTGTTGAGAGTAACCAGGAAGAATATAAAAAAAATATAACCAGAAAAATATAAATGAATATTAAGTCACAGAAAATATAGTTATCAATTTGGAAAGACAAATAGAGGGAACAAAACGTCACCGCAAAATGAAGCCGGCTCGCTATCGCCGTCGAGTTTCTTAGAGATTCCGCCCAAATGGAGGTTGTTCTATATGTAACAATAACATTATACAAGACTAAAAAATTCACCGACACACAGTGATTCGGCAAGAACATGCTAGCGGGACAATATTCATGACGTAATTTCCAGGAACCACTGATAACGACTTGTAAACAACCCCCCCCCCCCATTTAACGAATTTCAAGAATTAATTTGTTTATCACCTCATAAAGGTATCTTATCAGGGGGTCAAAGTAACCCTTATAAGAGAGGTCATTTTCATTTGCAAATCAGTTGCATTTTATGCACACTTGTGATAACATATTTTAAAATTGGTAGCAAAGTGAAACGAGTTTTTTGTGATGGAATATTCTGTTGAAGGTATGTACTCTATTGTGACTTATATTTTTTATAAAAAATATGTATACTTTTGGTGTAATATCAATTTGTAAATGTATAGATAAATCCAGCAAATTTTACATTAATTGTAAACTTTAAAAGTAGCAACTTTTTTTATCCACATATATCCACCTAGATTTTTCTATATGTAATACCTACAACATTCAGGCACAGATTCATATATATTATAGACCCAGAAAAGGCCCGAAAGTAAAATTATTTTATTTTTTTCAGAACGAGTCGTGACTATGACGAAAATGGAGTTTTTTGAAGAATGGCTAAAACATGACAAAACTGAAGGAAACAGTCGCATTTTTTATTATATAAGTGAAAAATTCAATATGTCTGATGTTTCTGACGATTCTCTAAAACGACTCAAAATGAAAATATCAAGCCTTTCAGCAAAATTCAATCAAAAGTGGACTTCTTTAAAGTGTAACAAAGAAATATTTCTAATCAAACATAAAGATTGGTTAGAGGGATCCGAAATCGAAATAAAGATGTGTGTTAACCAGCCGTGCATTTCAACATCATCAGCGGCTCTTTCCGTAGGGCGACCCAGAAAATCATTTGAAGACTCATCAACGAAAACGAAGAGACAGAGAGTAGAAGATCTTTTGGAATCGCGAAGTGCAAGTGAGCTTATTACAGCAGCTGAGTTAGCTACTCGAAAAGAAGGGCATCGAAGTGTTGCTAAACAGATCCATAACGTCGCGGTCAGTGAAACTAGAGAAAAGAATAAGTGTTCTGAACAAAGTCGGCAGTTAACACCAGACGAAGCTTTAGCTTATTATGTGGATTCGAAATCGACTTCTCACTCATATAAACAAACAAGAAAATGGTCAATGAAAGCGGGACATCAAGTGTATCCATCGTTTTATAGTTTAGGTAAGTCCAAAGCTTCTTGTTGTCCTTCTGACGAATATATTTCTGTGACTTAATCTCGAGCTGAAATTAAACTTCAGGCGATTTTGGATAAAACGGCTGAACGATTAGTTAAAGCTCAGACGGAAGTCATTAGAAGTGTGTTACCTCGTTCATATTATACGTTGGTAAGCAAATGGGGCTGTGATGGGAGTTCGGGGCATAGCACGTATAAGCAGAAATTTGAGAGCACTAACGCTACAGACGAATTTTTGTTCGTATACTCATTTGTCCCTTTGAGACTGCTTGATGGCGAAACTGTGATCTGGTAAAATCCAAGACCTTCCTCTACTTTATATTGTCGTCCTATTAAGTTTATTTTTGCCAAGGAGACAAAAGAGTTTACGAAAGAAGAAACTTCTAAAATTTTAGATGAAGTAAGTCAGCTTCTTCCAACATTATGTAACGTTGCTGGATCTCAAATCTCTGTTAAACACGATTTGTTGTTGACAATGACTGATGGCAAAGTGTGCAATGCCTTAACAGACACAAGTTCAACACAAAAGTGTTATATTTGCGGTGCCACCCCGTCTACTATGAACGAGGAGTCAAAGAAATATCCCAGCAACGAAGAACGCCTTGCATTTGGTTTATCTACTTTACATGCATGCCCGCACGTTTGAATGTTTGCTTCACATCAGCTATCGTTTAGAAATAAAAAAGTGGCAAGTCAGGGGAGATAACGACAAAGCTATTGTGAAGCAACGCTCACAAGAGATACAAAAAGTGTTTAAAGATCGTATGGGTCTCATTGTAGATAAACCAAAACCTGGGTATGGTAACACAAACGATGGAAACACAGCACGTAGATTTTTTTCCAAAGCTGAATTGAGCAGCGAAATTACAGGATTAGACGTAAACCTTATTCGTAGATTTCATGTAATTTTAAGAACTTTGTCATCGGGATATGACATAAATTATATAGAATTCGAAAAGTTTTGTGTTGATACTAGAAAATTATACCTTGATCTGTATTCGTGGTATTCCATGCCCGTTACTGTGCATAAAATTCTTGTACACAGCGCGGAAGTTATAAAGTCTTTTCTTCTTCCCATTGGACAACTCTCCGAAGAAGCCCAGGAGGCGGTCACGTATTGCCACAAATACAGATCTTTTGAGAATGCTTTTAATTACGTCTGATCCTGTTATCAACTCGTATAGAGAATTACCGCGAAGAAAATTTACTTCTTTGCCATCGGAGGTTCTGCAGTTGATTATCCCACCTTCATTGCCATCCGCAATACCATCAGTAAGTCATCATCACGAATTAAATGAGGAGGATTATTTACTCTCTGAATATTCTACTGAATGGGAGAGCGGTGATGACGACTCATCTGATGGTGATTAGTAGGTTTAAGTATTTTTTTATTGTAATTATTATTCTTATTTTATTGTGTGTTGTAGTTGCTTATAATTCATGCCTTAGTATATAAGTTATTTAATATTATATTTCTTTTACTTATACACCTTGTTATTGTAAATAATTGATATATAGATACTGTTATTGTAATAATTTATTTTAAAAGAAATAATATTATGTAAATTAATAAATGTGGGTACTATCATTATGATTTTTATTTTTTTCCTAGAAATTTCTTTGTAAACAAACATGATTGTGCTTTTCACACATAATGAGTAGGTAGGCGTATGTAGCTAATTAAAGAACAATTAGCGACAATAGTGAAGAAATGAGACACATTAGTAAACCACTTCCGTCTTGCAGCTACATATTTCGATTAATACACATACAGTACACATTTTGCAACTTTTTTTTTTCTTAAAATAGCTTAAGATACCTGGAATATACATAAACAATTGAAATAAGTGAAGAAATAATATTGTCCCGCTAGCTTGTACTAGTCGAGACACTGTGCGACATCTCGAATAGTGATTCGTATTAGGTATATCTAGTATACAAAAAAAGGTTTTATGTCGACATCACATCTCATAACCTAGAAAACTAGTAATTTATTTTATTTACTTCTCATATCACTTGTTTTAGGTTAGTATTAAAAATATTACTTTTTCGTATATAAATGTGATCAAAACATTTACATTAGTGTTACATATACAAAATGCCACGCATTTGTGTTAGTTTTCCTAGTTTGTTTTGTTACTTTTGTGGTAAATTTACCCCTAAAAGTGAAAAAAAAGCCAATTTCCCCGTTGTTTGAAAAGTGTTATGAAGCTTATTTGAGGACCACGATTGAAAATCAACATAAATCGTGGGTGCCTCAAGCGTGTTGTTTGAAATGTCATAAATATTTGACGGGTTGGTACAATGGTACTATAAAAGAATTGCTTTTTGGCGTACCAATGCAGTGGCATTAACTCAAGAGCCACACAGATGGTTGTTACTTCTGTTTGACAAGTGTGAAAAATTCCTTGAAATATGTTAAAGTATAATCAGTGCCAATGCATCGTCCTTAAGTTCATCGAGTTCTATTGAAGGAAAAAGCGAACCCATTCTTTCTAGTGGAGAGCTATTTCAAGATCCAACTATTGCATCAGAACTACTATTTGAATAGTCAATCAGACCTAAACGACCTTGTCAGAGATTTAGATTGGACCAAAGAAAAATCTGGAATATTAGGATTGAGGTTAAAACAGTGGAATCTTGTGCAGACTGACGTTAAAATTACAGCTTACCGAAACCGTCACAACTCTTTAACTAACTTTTATTCAAAAGATTTAGAGGAAGGAGTTTAATTTTTTGTAATGATATTGATGTCGGCATTAGTCCACCATCATTCGCCAGAAAAGTGGAGACTATTTATTGACGGATTAAAACAAAGTCTAAACGCAGTTTTACTTCATAACGGCAACATATTTCCATCTTTGCCTGTAGCGTACGGTGCTCATTTAAAAGAAACCTATGACATTTTAAAACTTATTTTAGAAAAAATCAAATACGCAACATTCAAATGGCAAATACGTGCAAATTTAAAAGTAGTGGTTTTAATTTTAGGAATGCAAACCGGCTATATGAAATATTGTTGTTTCTTATGTGAATGGGATACCAGAGCGCGTTCACAACATTACATATAACAAAACTGGTCTTTAAGAAGTGGGTACGGTCTTGGTCAGAAAAATATTAAAAATAAACCATTAGTATCACTTGAGAAAATCATTTTATCACCATTGCACATCAAACTTTAATCAAGAATTTTGTCAATGTGTGACGTAAGGATGGACCTAGATTTCAGTTTCTAAAAAATAAATTTCCTTGGCTCAGTGGTGAGCCCAGGAAATTTATTTTTGAGATAGAAGGAATTTTTGTAGGGCCTGATATAAGAAAATTAATTGATGAACTCTCTTTTCTATCTAATCTAAGTTACATAGAAAAAAAAATATGGTTGGCTTTTATTGACATCACGAAAAATTTCCTCGGCAACCACAAATCACCAGATTTCCATGAAAACATAAAATTAACGCTGGATGCCTATCATCAACAGGATGCCATATGTCATTATAAATCCACTTTCTACAATCCCATTTGAGTGTCTTTTCGGAAAACATGGGCTCAGTTAGCGATGAACATGGAGAACGCTTTCATCAAGAAATAGCTGAATTTGAAAAGCGTTATCAAGGTAAATGGGAATCAGCCATGCTTGCAGACTTCTGTTGGTGTCTTCAGAGGGATACTGCAAAGACTGACTACAAGAGAAAAGCCAGTCGATCAACAAAATATAAATTTTTTAAATAAAAATAAAAAATTTTGTCACTAATTTAACGTATTTTTGAATAAACCAATAGTTTTCCTCTAAGAAACGTGATATAACTATTTTGCTAAATAATTTTAATTAAGTTGGCGGTGAGGATACTGTAAAACCAGTGAAAAGAAATTTTTTTTTTGTTGTATAATGTAATAGATATATTACATATACATTCTAATGACCCTGCGGTCATTCCGCGGCGACGCTGTCGTTAATTCCACCTGTTTGTCTTTCTGTAGCGATAGCTATATTTTCTGTGACTGAGTGAACAACAACTGGATCGTAATTGTTAAATGAATTAAAATAAATAGTATAGAAGAGTAGTAATTTAAGTGAGAAAATTATTATAATATGTGGTAACAAATCCTATAGAATACGTAAATACGGAAACTATAGACGATATACCTGCTCTGTTTATTTTGTACTTCGTTTTATATATATATATATATATATATATATATATATATATAAATATATATATATATATATATATATATATATATATATATATATATATATATATATATATATATATATATATATATATATATATATATATATATATATATATATATATATATATATATATATATATATATATATATATATATATATATATATATATATATATATATATATATATATATATATATATATATATATATATATATATATATATATATATATATATATATATATATATATATATATCCCGCTGGCCGCATCCGGCCCCCGGGACGTATCAATAAGGCCCGCGATCGCAATGAAGAATCATAATTTTTAACAACCGTCTATTATATACTATATAATTAAATAAATAAAATGTTATAATAATTCAGTACATTTTTTTTATTTGAATCTGGCCCGCCTAGACATTCTAAATTTAATATATGGCCCCCTGCAAAATTGAGTTTGACACCTCTGCTCTAGTACTTCCTTGTTGATTCCTGCTCTCCAGCTTTGGCGTGGTCTTCCTCGCTTTCTTTGCCTCTTTGTTTTTTAAAATTATTGGGATAATAAAAATGGAGTCGACCCATTGCGATAAGCACTTTCAAGTGCTACATAGATACACTATAGAACCACTTATATTTTACATAACTTAAAATATCCTGTAGTCAGTGCGTTGGGAATGTGGAAGCTTTGGCACAATGACACTACTCAGTATATATCACCACTACACCAAATACTTTATTTTTGCACTCGACGCGCGTTTCGCTAACCATGTTAGCTTCATCAGGAGTGATCATTGACTAAAGCTAATCTACAAATCTACCTTATTTATACTTAGCCTAATCCCTGAATTACTTAGGCGAAACTAATGGCATAGGCAAGGCCATCAGTTCCGGTCAAGTAACCAGTAGAGGGGACTATAAGGAATAGGCCCTCTGCTCTATCTTTATTTAAACTACTTTTACATTTTATAACTTCCATACTTTCGTATGCGTTCAACAATCGCCTATCTGATACATTTTTAATTAATCTTAGATTATCTAATGTTACAATATGATCAGCTTCACGGGCATGTTCGGCAATGCTAGACTTTTCTGCTCTACTGTATTTTAAGTGTGCTAAATGTTCTTTAAATCGTGTTTTAATTGACCTTTCGGTTTGTCCAACATACTTTTTGTCACAATCATTACCACTAATTTCATAAATTCCAATTTTCTCCTAACTAGGAATCTTATCTTTGGGATTTCCTAAGATATTCCTCAGATTGTCTAATGACTTATAGACTAAGGTGAAGCCTACCTTATTAAATACCTTTTCGAGTCCCCTGCTATATTTCGGATTACATGGTATGGAGACATACTTGGTCTTATTTTCTTCGCGTGTAAAAAAAGGTGGAATTCTGAATATTTAACCTGAACTTATGTTTATTTATTAGCTTGTTTACTAAGTCATCGTCATAACCATTAACTCTAGTTATATTTCTAATATGATTCCTTTCATTATTAAAGTTTACTCTATTCAGAGGAAAAGTGACCACACGATGAACTAAAAATGTAATGAGGCTAATTTGTGTTGGTTGTAATGAAATTAATCATTAGGAATATATCTGTCTATTACTGTGTCTTTCCTATAGAATTCAAATTCTAATCTATTATTATTTTTAATAATTAAAATATCTAGAAAATGCAGTTGTCCTTTGTTCTCAACTTCGTAAGTAAATTTAATGGAATCATACCGGCTATTTAATTTGGAAACAAAATCATCAATATTTGCTTTCTTTGTATCAAAAATCGCGAAAATATCATCCACATACCTATACTATACCCTTGGGAAATATTGACTGGCTTCGGTTTCAAACTTACTCATGAATAAATTGGTTATGAAAGGTGATAAGCAATTACCCATAGCTGTTCCTTCTTTTTGAACATAAAATTGACTATTATATTGAAAATAATTTTGTTCCATATAAAGCTTAGATAATGTTAAGTATTTATGAATAATTTCGTCCTCAAAGTAATTCCTCGATATATTGTAACGTTTGTGGTATTGGCACACTTGGAAACAAAGAGCTGACATCAAAAGAAATTAAGATTTCATCTTCATTAAGAACTAGATTTTTTGTTTTATTAATGAATTCAAAAGAATTTGCTTTAAATACTGCGAAAGTATTTAATGGTAAATTCTCAAGTTCTTTTGATAACCATTTGGATATTAAATATGTGGGTGATCCGACCGATGAAACAATGGGTCGCATTGCTTTTCCAGGTTTGTGAATTTTCGGTAAACAATACAACTTTGGTATGGTTGGATTACTCACATTTAATTTAAATGTTAGCGAATCGGAGATAAGGTTCTTACATTTCTATAAAGAATTTTTAACCTCTGTTATCATTCTCGGCAATGGATTTCTTATTACCTTTTTATAAGGGCCAGATTCGATAAGATTATCTACGCATTCAAAGTAATCTTTTTTATCCAGTATAACAACCCTATTTCCTTTATTCGCTTTTAAGTAGAAGACATCTTTGTTTCTCAATCCATTAACTACTTTTATGTTTTTGTGTGTTTAGTACACTTCCAGAAAATAGTAAATCATTTGTTAGGGAAGCATGCAAATCAAATATCAAAAAACATGGTTAACAACACAAATTCTAATTCACAAGCGAGATGGAAAAAGCAATCTTGCTTATAAAAAATAACAAAATCTCGGAGTATGATGGTATCTACTTTAAAATCTTCGAAATGCTGTTTGAAACAGGCTCACAATTCCCAGATATTCTGGTACCAATTTCTAACGACAAATGTTGCGGAATATTGGGCAAATCAATATTTGTAACGATTCCTTAAAAACGACAGACAAAATCATACATTTCATATCATCATCATAGATTAATTAGTTAGTTCACTAAAGTCATTCATAATAGTATCTATACAAAATGCAAATCAAGGTTTAGTCAATCTCATGTGGGCTTCAAAAACGGCTTTGGAAATGGACAAGCTATTTTCTCCTCATTTAGTGTCCTTATATAGAAATATAGAGATATGAATTGGGACATATATGACTATTCTGTGCAGTCGAGAACATAAAATACGACACTTATATCGATTCTGAAGGACATCTACCTCGATAGTACGGACGTGATAATTGTAACCAGCCTATATAGAAATCAGTGTCCAAAAATAAAGGAAATGAAAACCAATCAACGAATAAATCAAAAAAGGTGTTCGTCAGGTATATGTACTATGGCCAACGTTATAGTAAATTGCTTAGTTTTCAAATTACTATGTTCTTAGTACTTTGACGAACTTGTGTAAGAGTTCAATGCTTTATGCTGTTTCAACGATTTTTTCTCTCAAAAAAGAAATACTATATCTATAATACTAATATTTTTGTTATTTGTCTTCACTTATTTTTAGATAAACAGAAGCTTTCAAAAAATGGTACCGTACTCAAAGAGATACTCCTATTACCACTGCACCAGATGTATACGACAGCATTAATAGTGAAAAAATCGAACCAAATAAGCAATATAAAAATCAAATTGTATGGGGTACCCCGGTAGGGGGTAGGATTTCCATTAGGACAGTCCTATTCAGGGAAGTGAATCGACCCTGCCCACCGCAGATTCCAGGTGGTTTCTGACCCGGAAACTTATTACCTGAAAGGGTCCCTTGTCCAGGGTTACGGATGAAGCCCACAACGGCAGCGAGGCGGAGAAAAAAAGATTTTCAGAACGGCAAAACTGGCGGAAGTGGCACTTATTTCTTATAGTTAAATAAGGGAAGAGCAGCGTCTGACCCAGAGTGGGCGGCTGCGAACAGCGTCTGTCTCCATGTTAGGGGCGGCTGACTTAAGACAGGGGAAGGCAACGGGAAACCACCCCAGTGTATAAATTTCCCAGGATATTGCTATGGAGAGAAAACCACATACCACGGCCCCTAGTCCCGGGCAGCTCTTTAATGGGCAAGGGGTGCGAAGAATCTCCCGGCTCAACATAGCAAAATCAAAGTTTCGAATTGCCACGTGAAATGTTAGAAGTCTGTATGCTGCAGGAAAGTTCGACAATGTCATCAAAGAAGCATCAAGACTGAGAGTTGGAGTAATGGGAATCAGTGAACTCCGCTGGCCGGATTCAGGAACATGCCAAAATGAACATGGCACACTATACTATTCCGGTAGCGACCCTAATGACCCGCAACACCGCAACGGTGTGGGTGTATTTGTTTCCTTTCCTTACAACAAGAATGTTGTAAGTTACAGCCCTATAACTGACCGAATCATATTAATTCAGATGCAAGGACAGCCATTCAAGATCAATATAATACAAATTTATGCCCCAATATCCGATAAACGTTATGACCAGGAGGTCGATAACATGTACGAGCTACTTAATAAAGTCCTGGGAAAACTCAGCAATGACGACCTAACACTTATACTCGGGGATTATAATGCTAAGATTGGACAAGGCCGACGATCTGATTTGGTCGGAGACTTTGGATTGGGTTCGAGCAATCACCGAGGTGACAGACTGTTTGAGTTTTGTCAGGAAAATGACATGGTTATCACGAACACATGGTTTAAACTCCCCAAAAGACGTCTTTATACATGGATGTCGCCTGCTGAAGTCAACGACCAAGAACCCATTAGAAACCAGATAGACTACATTCTGGTTAACAAACGCTTCAGAAACAGTATAAAACGTGTAACAACCTACCCTGGAGCAGATATTGGCTCGGATCACGTACCGCTGGTTGCTGATATAAAACTAAAGCTTAAATTGGTATGCAAAAAGCGACCATATAAATCACTAAACCTGGCAAAACTAGATCAACAGGAAGTAAGAGAAATGGTGCAACGAGAACTCAACGATGAACTTGGCAAAGTGAATGAAAGTGATTTGACAGAAGTCAGGGTACTATGGGATAAGCTGAAAAATATGCTGAACAGGACGTGTAATAGGCACCTACAAACATCAGGAGAAACCAAGAAAAAAAAGGTGGATGACTGGCGGTATCTTGATATTGATGGAGACAAGAAGACAGGTCAAGAACAAGAAGGAAGAATATGGAAGGCTACAGAAGATCATTAAGTCAGAAATCAAGAGAGCCAAGGAAGGCTGGATGAGAGAAATGTGCCGGGAAATGGAAGAATTAGAAAAGAAACACGATAACTTTCGTAGCCACAAGAAACTTAAGGAGATTGCTGGTATCTACAAAAAACCACAACCAGCTACCCTGCTTGATTCAACAAATACACCTATAATGGATGAACGGGAAATCAGAGGCACATGGGAAAAATATATAAATGAACTATTTCATGACGATAGACCACCCATACAGAATAATGAAGAAAATATGGAGGAAAGTCCAGAAATTCTTAACGAAGAAGTGCTTCACGCCATCCATATATCACCCAATGGAAAGTCTCCGGGTCCGGATCAGATTCCGACAGAGATATTGAAACTTGTAAGCGAGTGTAACATATCACAAATCACAAAATTATTTAACTTGATATATAACACTGGGGTGATCCCAGATGACTGGCTCAGGTCGACCTTTGTGACTATTCCAAAAAAACCCAGACCTAAAAAATGTAGTGACTATCGCTTGATAAGTTTGATGAGTCATCTTTTAAAAACATTCTTGCGCGGCATACATGCCAGAATTCGCAGGAAGTGTGAATTTGATCTTGATGACGCTCAGATGGGTTTTAGGAATGCTTTCGGAACCCGTGAGGCTTTGTTTGGTATTATTGTCCTTCTCCAGAAGTGCCGATATCAGCGTAAAGAGGTATTCGCCTGTTTCATAGATTACGAAAAGGCATTCGACAGGGTGCTACACTCTAAATTGATATCAATGTTACGCGAAGTACAACTGGACAGTCGAGATATATGTATAATTGAAAATCTGTACTGGGGACAAACAGCGGAAGTACGTATAGAAGGGATGACAACATTTAGCATCCAAATACAGCGAAGAGTCCAACAGGGTTGTATCCTCTCGCCTCTACTTTTCAACCTTTATTCGGACCGAATTTTCAAGGAGGCCCTCGAGAATGTGGACCATGGAGTTAGAGTAAATGGCGTACTACTCAACACAATTAGATATGCAGACGACACTGTCATCATATGTGATAAGATAGAGGGTCTTCAAGAACTGGTAAATAAAATCAGCACAGTTGGAACAGATCTTGGCCTTAACATTAATATCAGTAAGACGAAACTCATGATATTCAGCCGAGATCCACATAGAGACACTCATTTGTTTCTGAACAATTCTCAAATTGAACGGGTTGAGAGGTTCAGGTATTTGGGTAGCATCCTGACGGAACAATTAGACCCCGACATAGAGATAAAATGTCGCATCGAGACAGCCAGGAATCACTTTTTGAATATGAGAACACTATTTTGTAATGACAACATAAATCTCAAGCTACGTCAACGCATGGTCAAATGTTATATCTGGTCGGTTGTTTTGTACGGTGCAGAAAGCTGGGCTCTCAAAGTAAGCACGATTAATCGTTTAGAGAGCTTTGAAATGTGGACTCATCGAAGAATGCTGCGTATTCCTTGGACTGACTTGGTAACAAACGAACACGTTCTTAGGCGTGCAAGAACAGGAAGAGAGCTACTTACAACAATAAAATGCCGTAAGATAGCTTATCTGGGTCACAACTTGCGGGGAGACAAGTATCGCTTACTCCAGTTAATCATGAAGGGCAAAATTGAAGGAAGACGCGGTGTCGGCCGAAAACAGATGTCATGGCTTAACAACATCAGGTCATGGACCGGGATTCAGAAGGCAGGTGATTTTTTTAGAATGGCAGAGAACAGGGACGCGCTCTCCAGGGTGATCGCCAACGTTCGGGGGACCGGACAGGGCACTTGAAGAAGAAGATGGGGAAATAAAGTTATTTTCATTATCTTTCATGGTATTGTCTTATATGGCCTATATTTGGCCTTTAAAAGGGCAAAATGGACTACAATTCCTTTTAGTATGTATATTTTGTAATTACTTGAAGGTCAACAATTAACATTTAAATTTACAATGGAAATTGTATTAAATGGTGCCCTTTCTTTTCTAGATGTACAAAGGAAAAGTAACGGAATTGCGGTTTAGCGAAAATTAAGACGTACAAATCGATACATATGATTCAATCGAAATTTACAACCACCCTAACAACATGAACAAAGATGTTTCGGCCAGAACAAATGTATGAATTAAAAAAAAAAGAAACATGTAAAACGGGTAAGTGGTACTCAAGTCATAAGCGCACTAACGCACGGACAGACGTACAGACAGACGTTGCGTTTTATTGATATTATGTTCTTTACTACATGATATTGTTCCATATTTAATGATTTAGGCAGTGTACTGCAAGAGAACGCTCTAGCGGCAAATTTTCTTCCGACTGCATTCACTATTATCGTCACTGCTTTTTTTATATGTTACCTAACATCTATAATATATATAAAATGCAACGTCTCTCTGTCTATCTGTCTGTCTGTCTGTCTGTCTATCTGTCTGTCTGTCTGTCTGCCCGTTAGTGCGCTTATCACTGGAGAACCACTTATCCGATTTATGTACTTTTTTTTTAAAAACATACATGTGTTCTCTGGCCAGGTTATAGGCTATATTTTATTACGATAGGTAGCATAAGGAATGAGCAATGACGTAAAATAGTGAATGAAGTCGGAAAAAAAAAAAAAAGTCTGCCGCTAGCGCCTTCCTTTACAATACGCAGCCTAAACCATTAAATATGGAACAATATGATGTAGCAGAGAATATCTATAATCTATAATGTATAATATATATAAAATGCAATGTCTCTCTGACTGTCTGTATGTCCATTAGTGCGTTTATCACGCGAGAACCACTTATCCGATTTACCTGTCTTTTTCAATTCATACATATATTCTTTGGCCAGGTTATATAATAATAATAATAATAATAATCTATATTTATAATATATATAAAATGCAACGTCTCTCGGTCTGTCTGTCTGTCCGTTAGTGCGCTTATCTCTCGAGAATAACTTATCCTATTTACGTGATTTTTTAAATTCATACATATGTTCTCTCACCAGGTTATAGATATATATTTTATCACATCTATATTTATAATATATATAAAATGCAACGTATCTCTGTCTGTCTGTCTGCCCGTTAGTGCGCTAATCACTGGAGAACCACTTATCCGATTTTCGTACTTTTTTTTTTAAACATACATATGTTCTCCGGCCAGGTTATAGACTATATTTTATTACGATAGATAGCATAAGGAATGAACAGTGACGATAATAGTGATTGAAATCGAAAAAAAGTTTGCCGCTAGCGCGTTCTCTTGCAATACACAGTCTAAACCATTAAATATGGAACAATATTATGTAGCAGAGAATATCTATAATCTATAATATATATAAAATGCAATGTCTCTCTGTCTGTCAGTCTGTCCATTAGTGCGTTTATCACGCGAGAATCACTTATTCGATTTACATGTCTTTTTTTAAAATTCATACATGTATTCTTTGGCGAGGTTATATAATAATAATAATCTATGTCTATAATATATATAAAATGTCTGTCTGTCTCTCTGTCTGTCCGTTAGTGCGCTTATCACTGGAGAACCACTTATCCAATTTACGTGCTTTTTTTTAAACATACTTATGTTCTCTGGCCAGGTTGTAGGATATATTTTATTACGTTAGGTGACATAAGAAATACGCAGTGACGATAATAGTGAAACAAGTCGGAGTTTGCCGCTAGCGCGTTCTCTTGCAATACATTGCCTTAAGCATTAAATATGGAACAATATCCTGTAGCAAAGCATATAATATATATAAAATGTAACGTCTCTCTGTCTGTCTGTCCGTTAGTGCGCTTATCACTCGAGAACCACTTATTACATTTACGTGTTTTTATAAATTTATACATATGTTCTATATAATTCGATATAAGCCTAGATAATGGGAGATAAGGAGAAATAATGGGAGATAAGGAGAAATAATGGGAGATAAGCAGAAATAAGTCTAGATAATGGGAGTTATGGTGAGATAATGGGAGATAAGGAGAAATAATGGGAGATAAGAAGAAATATTGCGAGTTAAGCCTAGATAATGGGAAATAATGGGAGATAAGGAGAAATAATGGGAGATAAGGAGAAATAATTGGTGATGAGCAGAGATAAGACTATTTTATTACGTTGGGTAACATAAGGAATAAGCAGTGACGATAGTAGTGAATCAAGTCCACGCGAGCGGAGCCGCGGGCCCGGCTAATAATAAAATATATATCCTTTAACCTGGCCAGAGATTATATGTATGTTTTAAAAAACAAAAACAAGTAACTCGGATAATTGGTTCTCGAGTGATAAGCGCACTAACGGATAGACAGACACCAGAGAGACGTGCCATTTTATATATATTATAGATTATATCAATTAACTTTTGTTTTGCTACGTAACTTGTCTATTTTATTTATCAATGGCTATGTAACCTGAAGTTGGCTGAGAGCTTTATTGTTTAATTTGTTTGTGTTATTTTTCCTATTGAATCTTTAATCAAAATCCAAATATTTATTTCCTGATGATCAGGTTATTCATTTCATATTTTTCTATATTTCTCCTAAGTTCTCCTCCTCTTCCTAAGTCCTTTCATCCTCAAGAGAGTATGGTGACTAGATAATGGGAGATAAGGAGAAATAATGGGAGATAAGGAGAAATAATGGGAGATAAGCAGAAATAAGTCTAGATAATGGGAGTTATGGTGAGATAATGGGAGATAAGGAGAAATAATGGGAGATAAGAAGAAATATTGCGAGTTAAGCCTAGATAATGGGAAATAATGGGAGATAAGGAGAAATAATGGGAGATAAGGAGAAATAATGGGTGATGAGCAGAGATAAGCCTAGATAATGGAAATTATGTAGAGATAATGGGAGATAAGGAGAAATATTGGGAGATAAGAGAAAATAATAGGAGATATTTTATTACGTTGGGTAACATAAGGAATAAGCAGTGACGATAGTAGTGAATCAAGTCCACGCGAGCGGAGCCGCGGGCCCGGCTAATAATAAAATATATCCTTTAACCTGGCCAGAGATTATATGTATGTTTTAAAAAACAAAAACAAGTAACTCGGATAATTGGTTCTCGAGTGATAAGCGCACTAACGGATAGACAGACACCAGAGAGACGTGCCATTTTATATATATTATAGATTATATAAATTAACTTTTGTTTTGCTACGTAACTTGTCTATTTTATTTATCAATGGCTATGTAACCTGAAGTTGGCTGAGAGCTTTATTGTTTAATTTGTTTGTGTTATTTTTCCTATTGAATCTTTAATCAAAATCCAAATATTTATTTCCTGATGATCAGTTTATTCATTTCATATTTTTCTATATTTCTCCTAAGTTCTCCTCCTATTCCTAAGTCCTTTCATCCTCAAGAGAGTATGGTGACTATGTTCTCAATAAATGGATTGTACTATCATCTGCCACTCTTCTCGTATGCTCTGATGGTTCATGCGATGACTTCCCGGTTAACTGTTTTATTTGATCCACCCAATGTGAAGGTGAACCCCTGCAGCGCTTGCCTTCAACCTTTCTCTGTATGACCAGTAATTCCAGCTCATAAATTCTGGTGAGGTGGCCGAAATGCCTCAAGTATGTTTGGTTTATAAACCAGTCTTTTAATAATTTTTAGTTCTTGTAAAATAGACTTAAATCTTGAGAATTCGATGATACACCCACATCTCAAATGCAGCAATTTTATTTCTATCAGCTTTCTTTATCGTCCATGTTTCCGATTCATATGTTGCAATCGGAAATATAAGAGTTCTTGTGAGCCTTAACTTAGTCGATCGTGGGATGCTCGAGTCTTTCCAAATTTTGACTAATTTTTTGTTTCCAGAGCGAGCCATTGAGTCTCCCACTTATTTCTGAGTGACACTGGACGGTATCGCTAATAGGAGACCCAAGGAATCTACGATTTCATATCCTAGTAGATCTCGAGGTTGATTATCATTCATTGTACTAATGACCATTATCAGTGTTCCGTACGGAACACTTATAAGAGGATTTCGGTGTCTGTCTGTCTGTCACACCCGATTTTCTCCGAAACTATTTAACATAGAAAGTTAAAATTCGGCACTAATATAGGAATTGATGGCCTCATCGGAGCTGTGTAGTTTTGAAAGTTTTGAGAGTTGAATTTTGACTTAAGGGGTTAGTTTTTGGGGGTGATATCGGAAGTGAATTTTTTTTTTTACCAGCTCATCGAATGGGGTGTCAAATGAGAGCTTGTAAAAACACGAGTTCAAAAATAAAGATAACGTAATACTGGCCCACACTTCTCTTTGTATTATTTCTTATCTCAAAAGTATTGATTAAACAATTTTAAAAAAACTCTGGAATATTCTCTACAGGGTCTAGATTGAACGAAAATTATCACGAGTCATCAGTTTTCAGTGAAGATCGGGAAAAAACTTTGTTAGAAACTCATTTAGGATGTGTTTTGTGAAGTTACTTATCATTTTATACTTCCGTAACAAAAATTTTAATTTTAAAAGCAATCAACGTACGTAATACTAATTGCGCAACTCCAACTTGCACTTGACTGGTTATTTTTGTTTTGTTGTTGTTCTGTAGCTTTTACTGATCCTTGTCAGTCTTTGCATAATGACCCCACTTTTATTTACGGCTATAAACAAGATGTCATTTGCATAGCGCAGGTTCTGTATGCCTAAAATTAGAATCGCGAAAAGTCAAAGTCGAACAATATTGGGACATACTTCAATTTTATATTGTACTTTTTTTATTATATACATATATATGTTGTACGATGTTGGTTATTATAGAGTTTAACGTAAATTTTATGCACTACTTTAAATTTCAATGTTTAATATGCCAAAAATCGGATCGTTCAGGTCAATTATTTCAACAAAAATGTATTTTTATCACAAGTTTCTAACCAACATACCTCTAACTTTCTATGTCAATTCAAAGTCGAAAATTTAGTATAAATAGGAAAAATATTCAAAACGATTCGAATTGCCAGTCGAAAATTACACAAGAAGGATCAATATCATTTTAAGAATGTGATACTAAATAAATAATAGAAAATAGGAAATAAAATAAAAAATTAGTGTAGTAAGTGTTTGGGATAAAAAACATATAAATAAATACTGGGTGAAGAACTGCATCTTAATTGTTTAGTAAATTAAAATAAATAGTAAAGAAAAACAGTAATTTAAGTAAGAAAACCTTTGTAATTTCAGGTAAGAAATCCTGTACGACATAGAAATGCCGAAGGGGCGAATTTTTTTATTTTATACTTCGTTTTTATTTTTCTTGCTAAAAGAAAGTATGTATTCGCGAAAACGTCACCCTCCGAATTTTTTTACGTTTTAGGGTCCCTAGATCATGAAAAACATGGTTGCCCATTTCCGTTGATCGGTGTGTATCGGTCTGTTGGTACGATAACTCTGGAATAAAATGAGCTAACAACTTTAAATTTCGTATACCTATATGAAGCTCATAGTTTTTGAACGATGTAGCTTTAGGGAAAGTGACGAGTGTCAATAAATTTTTTATGGTTGTAATAATAATGGTAATTTTTCCGGTTTTTTTGTAAAGATAATAAGCAAATTTTATGCATAGTTACTTATGATACAATTTGAAAGGGGTTAAGGAGATGGGGCAAGAAGTTAGAGGGGTTGTTTGTATTTATTAGTATTATTTTCAATTTTAACAGTGCAAGGGGTTGAAATGGGTGGCGATTGTTAAGCATATTATAGTATTATGAGCTTATTATTGACTCTCAAATATATTTGAGCTTAAAGGATTTTGGAAGGAGGATAGAGGGATTGCTTGGTATATATTATGTGATATGTCCTTTCTAAGGTTCTTGAAGTCAATCAATGTCGAAATGGTTATTTTTTCGTTACATCCATTTTTGTTTAATGTTTCACCATAAAGAATTGTATTGAATTAATCTTTACTGTAAGTCAAATTTAGTGTATGTATGTATATTTAAAAAAAATATTTTAAAGGTTATTAAGAGAATAATACAAAAGAATGGCGATTAAATATTTTTATTATACTTTAAATTATAAGACAAATTTTAAATATGTTTTTAGTGTTAATATTATTTCGAGTTAAACGGACCACTGACGAAAACTACGGCGCCTCCTTGCCGGCAGGATAACTTTACAAAAAATAATCCAATCCGCAAAAATAAAAAATAATACTCTAAAACAATGTAGTAGTTAAAAATTGTCGAAGGGTTTTTTTTTTTCAAAAATAAGAAGTTTACGGTGTACATTAGCATGCAGTTTTCGACCAAAAAATTTACGTTTAATTATTTACAAAAAAATTGTCTATTAGAACAATTAAAAAACATTTTGTAGAAAAAGTAATTATTAAGATTAAAAAAAAAGTTAAAAAATATTAAAAATTGACTGAGTAATATTGCAGACAGTGTCTGAAACCAGGTAGCGGTCCCAATCCGACGGCAGGACACCTTTAATGGTATAACTTTGTAATGGAATAGAATATTCTTAAAATTTTATTTTTAAATAATTCTTAGAAGTATAGAGAATAAAAATCCGTAATAAAAATCAAATTTTAGAAAATTCGAGGAGCATGTAACCCCGTTTAAGTAGTACATATCATCAGCATCATTATCAACTTTAGCTTATTCCATCCATAGTCGGATGTAAGCCTCCCCAAGTTGTCTCCAATGAGCTTTGTCGTTTGCTTTTTGCATTCAGTCGTGTTCTGCTAATCTTTTTATGTCGTCCGTTCATCCTGTCTGTGGTCTGCCTCTGCATCTTTTGCGTTCTCTAGGCCTCCAATCAACTATACGGCATGTCCATCTGTTATCATTCACCCTTGTGATATGCCCCGCAGTATTCCACATTAATATACATATTCGTTGCACTACATCCGTCACTTTTGATCTTTTTGGTATCTCGATGTTAGGAATACGATCTTGTGAGTCTTTCACCTTCTATTAATAGTTCCTGGCTGTTATCTTCACTTTCATTGTTCAAATATTTGGTTTTGGTGAAGTTTAATTTTAGACCTATTTCTCTCTCCCTTGTTATTTAATTCTATCAGCATTTCTTGTAATTCTTCTTTTGTGTTGGCGATCAGAGTGATATCAACTGAAAACCTTAAATGATTTAATCGGTCACCGTCCATTAGTATTCCTTTATTTTCCCACATTAACGATTTGAACATGTCTTCTAGAGTCAAAGTGAACTAGAATTAACAGTTGGTGTGGAGTGTAAAGCTTTCTGGTTCGAAATAATATTTCTAACTCTTGAGAAGCTCTCCTTGCTAGGCCCGCGACGAGAACGAGAGTAAGAGATAGTATAGACCCTTGGGGCACACCAGCGTTGATAGTGAAGGTGTTAGAAAGAAATCCGTTGACTGCCACTCGTAAAGGACGCTCTCTCAGGAAACATGAGAGCCACAAACAGAATTATGTCTGTCTATGAAACATATATACATTGGGATGCTAAATTCTCTAGACTTTTCAATGAGTTGTCTTAGGTTAAGTAAGTGCTCTCTTGCACCTCTTCCTTTAACAAATCCAGCCTGTTCTGTCGATGTTTGTGGTTGAATCTAATTTCTTAATTTTTCGTTGATGATTTGTAACAATATTTTACTGGCATGCGATATTAGTGTGATTGTTCTGTAGTTGTCACATTTGTGTATATTCCTCTTTCAGCGGATTGTTATTATTTCACTCTTTGTCCCTTGGTCACTGTTCAGTAGACCATATTTTGTTGACTAAATGGAGAAGCAACTCTTTACCTTCTCTGCTAGCGTCGAGTATTTTGGTTGTGATTCTGTCTGGTCCTAGGGCTTTATTGGGTCTTAATTTTTTAATGGCGTTATCCAGTTCACTTCTTATAATATCTGGTTCTCTCTCCAAGTTGTCTTGTCTTGTTTGTAACTCTTATTTGTATTCTTCATCATTATAAAGTCTTTCACAATATGTTTTCCATGTTTCCGTTTCTTATATTTGTTTTAAGGAACTTCATTGCGATCTTCGATTACCCATGATTATGTTTATAATCTCGGATAATACATTTAATTTTTTGAAAAAGGTCTCCAGGTTAGCTTGTTTGTGCATGATACTCAATTTCCTCACATATACTGTAATAATATTGATTCTTGTCCTGTCTACACGATTGTTTGATTTGTTTGTTAAGATTTTGCCATTTTTCTCTGTTTGATTCTAAATGTAGTCCCCTGTTTGATATTATCCTTCTGCCTTCTATTAGTTTTATTGTGTCGTCAGATATCCAGTGTTTCTTTTTTGTTATAGTTTTTGATTGGTTTTCTACTGCTGCATTCATTAGCCATTTGTTTATGTTATTTCATTCCTGATCTGTTTGTTCATTGTTCCTAGTTTGTAAATGTTTTTTTCAGTGTGGTTTGAAATTTTATTTGGTCTTTTATTGACAGTCTTTTACATTTCTGGAAATGTAAAAGACAGCTACAACACTGTGGGTGATTATAGATGTACCAGGGTGGATTGATAAGTCTGGTAAATTTCTACGAGATGGCACTAAATTTTGTTAAGCGTCATGAATGTTGGCAAGCGTGATTCTTGTTGTATTCAGACTTCCAAACAGACGCAATGCGCAGTTGTTTGTTGACGACTATTGTTAGTGATCGGTGTTACTCGTTTGGTAGAAATGGCTAAAGTCGAGTATTGTGCAGTGATAAATCACTGCAACTGCGATCCAGGTAGAAATTGAACGGAAGAAAGTTCATGAGAACTCTGCACCAGCACTCATGACCATTTATGATTGAATAAATGAATTTAAACGTAGTGGTACGAGCACTGCAGAAACTTCACGTTTAGGATGCACGATTGAGGTTTCTTCTAAAGAAATGGTCTAAAAAAATCACGACGTCGTGATGGAAGATTGTCGCATTAAGTTTCGTGAAATTACTGAGATGGTAGGCATCTCATTTGAATGGATACATAATATCCTGTATGAAGTTTTAAAAATGAAAAAGCTGAGTGCGTGATAGGTGCCGCGTTTGTTGACTTCAAACGAAAAACGCAGGAGGAAGGACATTTCAAAATCGTGTTTGGAAAAGTTGCAGTGTAATCCGAATTACTTCTGGCACTATTTTATGACTGTATATGAAACGTTAATCAACCATTATACCCAGGAGACACAACAGCAGTCAAAACAGTGGGTTAGCGAAGGCGAAAGTGCACCGAAAAAAGTGAAAACAATTTTATCTGCGGGAAAAGTGATGGCCATTGTTTTTTGGGACTAACAGGGTATCATCATGACTGTTTAAAAAGGGTTAAATAATGACTGGTTCTTATTACGCAACATTACTGGACCCATTGAATAGAGAGATAAAGCAAAAACGACCAAGATTAGCGCGCAAAAAGTATTCCTTTATCAGGACGAGTGGCTTTGAAATAGTCTTCCCCTGCCCTCTTTCCAGATTTAGCAGCAAGTGAATTTTCTTGCTTTCTAATCTTAAAAATTGGCTTAGGGGATGAAATTTTTGCCGAAAAAAGAGGTGTATGCTGTTCGAAACATTTTTTTTTGAGAGAATAAAAAAATTAAACTCTCGCTGTATTTGTATTCGTATTGAGCTCGATAGAGATTATGTTGAGAAATAAATTTTTGTTTTTGCAAAAAAATGTTATTTACCTAGCTTTTTACAAGACTCTACCTTCATAAGTATACTAGGAAAGAGATTCAAAGGAGCCTTAACGTACAGGGTGAGTCAACGATAGAGTAAAGTTCATTATCTCATTTGTTTCGGGAATGACGAAAAATGTTAAATGCAATAGTTTTAGGGAATGTTAAGATACACAGTTTAAAATTATTTTTGAGTATACAGGGTACTTCAAAAAAGTGTGGCCAATATAACATATGTTTTTTTAACTCCAATTTTCTAAATTATTTTTAAATTCTGCGCAAAATTTTATAACTTTTTTATTAACAATATTATATACCTAAACCTAGTAGTTTTTCTAATATTTCAATTTTTTAAAAAAAAAATACTAGTTTTCAGTTTTGTAACAAATTGACAGTAGCGCCATTGTTTCTGAAGGTGGAATACTCATAATTGGCACGAGCGTTCTATAGAGATGAAAAAAAGATATACGTAAAGAAATTTAAGTTAGATGCTACAGTGTGTTCAAAATAAATTTATACTATTTTAAATTGAAAAAATCTTAAATTTTTTAAGTGGCACACCCTGTATATTATTATTTTTTCTGACAGATTTTACAAAACCCTCCAACTTTTATTAAGTATGTCATATACCTATTTCTAATAGTTTTCGATTTATTTTGAATTTTTCAATTTTTACCCTTGTTTTTAATACACTTACGCTACAACATCATAGTTGCCGAGACAAAACAAAAATGTAGGCAATGTCGAATTTTGACATGTTTATTAAGCAAGTAAAAATAGTTTAATTTGTCGTAGTAAGTGACGTATGAAGGTAATAGTTATGGATTTTCCTAAAAATGAATTAATTGATATGGTTTATATACTGGGCGAGGCAGGAAAAAATTGTCTTTTGGCAGTAAGACTTTACGGAACGAAGTACGCTAATAGACGTACACCATCTAGAAAATCTTTTCAGTGCTTAATGGAACGGTTTCATGGTACTGGTAGTGTTGAGTATACGATAGAATGCTACCAATGAGGAAAAAGAAATGGAGATTTTACTTCATGTTGAAGATAATCCCCAGGTCAGCAGCCATCAACTAGCTGACTTATCTGACACATCCCAATCTACGGCTAATCGCACCACAAGAAAATACAAGTATCATCCTTTCATATGGAACTACACCAAGAACTTCAAGACCGTGATTTTGAACGACGAGTAAACTTTTGTACCACCATGAATGGAGCAACAGAGGCCGATCCAAATTTTTTATCCAAAATAATGTTTTCTGATGAAGCTACTTTTCGCAGTAATGGAGCGGTTAACAGCTATAACATGCATTTTTATTCAATAGTTAATCCACTTTGAGTCCGGGAAGTTCAGAACCAAAACCATTTTCGAATTACTGGTCCATATTTTGTCCGCGAACCGCTTAACGGGCCTAGATATCTAAATTTTTTGCAAAACGAATTACCCCAGCTTCATGAAGAAGTTGATAACTTTGAAAGGGAACAAATGTGGACGGAGCTCCTGCTCATTATCACCGGGAAGTTCGGGAATTTTTAAACGATCGTTACCCACAAAAATGGATCGGTAGGCATGGATTCATTCAGTGGCCCCCCTCGATCATGTGAATTAACACCTTTAGACTTCTTTTTGTGGGGCTACATTAAAGATAGTGTTTATGTGAATCCCCCTATAACACCAGTAGATATGGAAAATAGGATACAGAATGCGTGCACGACAATAACGCCTTTTATGCTAAGGAAAGTGAAAGAAAATATAGGAAAACGCCTAGACATGTGTATTCAAGTAGACGGGCATATTTTTGAACATTTATTACGTCATAATAATTAATCATTAGATAAGTTAAACTATATTAAAATTATTATTAACTATTTGTTTATGTTTTCACAATAGCGTAAGCGTGTTAAAAGCAAGGGTAAAAATTGAAAAAATCAAAATAAATCGAAACTATTAGAAATAGTTACATGATATACTTAATAAAAGTTGGAGGGTTTTGTAAAATCTATCAGAAAAAATAATAATAGACAGGGTGTGCCATTTAAAAAAATTGACATTTTTTAATTTTAAAATAGTCGAAATGTAGCATCTAACCCAAATTTCTTTACATATATCCTTTTTTGACCTCTATAGAAGGTTCGCACCAATTATAAGTATTTCACCTTCAGAAACAATGGCGCTACTGGCAATTTTTTACAAAACTGACTTTTAAAAAAATTGAAATATAAGAAAAACTATCAGGATTAGGTATATAACATTATTAATAAAAAAGGTATAAAATTTTAAGCAAAATTTAAAAATAAATTAGAAAATAGGATGTTTTATTTAAAAATAACATGTTATATCGGCCACACTTTTTTGAAGTGCCCTGTATGCTGAAAAATAATTTTAAACTGTGCACCTTACATTCCCTAAAACTATTGCATTTAACATTTTTTCGTCATTCCCGAAACAAATGAGATAATGAACTTTACTCGTTGACTCACCCTGTACAAAGCTCTCTTTTTAGTAATTAAGTGCACAAAATAATACAGTTACTGCTGAACAGACAAGCATTATTCGACTTGGTCGTAAATTTATTTCTATGTTACAGAGAAATAAGATGATCAGAACTTTTTTGAATTTAGCTATTTCTTTCACCATACGTTAGATATCATGATTTGTTCATGATATCTCACGCATCGTTAACCTCATTACTAAATAAAAAAAATCATCTTATTTCTATGTAAAATCGAAATAAAAATACGACCAAGTCAAAAAATTCTTGTTTATTCAGCAGTGATTAGCACAACAAAACCAATATGTTCCAAATAAAGTGGTATTCTTGGATAACGATGCATGTAATTGTAATATTTTGTTTATTTATCTTCATTTATTTGTAGAAAAAAAGAAACTTTCAAAAAATGGCACCTTACCCAAACATACCTGAACGTTCCCCAGAGGTGTACAATGAAATTGGGACTGAAAAAATCGGAGCATCTGAAAAATATAAAATTCAAATTGTATGGCCAAACGTTATACTCTTCACTAGCATGCACATTTTTGCCTTTTATGGATTTTATTTGAGCCTTACGAGCGCTAAACTGGTATCCGTTGTGTTTTGGTATGTATATTTTGTAATTATTTAAAACTCAACAATAAAAAAAATCAGCTCAATTAATATGTTAATATAAGTTTTACAATGTTAACAGAATCAAATGTTGCACTTCCTTTTCTATACTCCATTTATTTGAAACTGATAGTAATAAAAATGCCAGTGGACTGATCGGCGGTCCTATAAGAGAAGCGTGCTATCTATTCCCAAGTATTTTTCAGGTAACAATGCTCTTTTGTAACGAAGCTTTATTGCCGATTAAATCATTTTATTTACATACCGTCCTGTTGCCCCAACTATAAATACATATTTAGAGCAGCTTGCCCAAGTGTCAAGCCAGTTAGTGCCAAGTCAGTTAGTGTGTTAACACAATGTCTTCTCCAGCGAAATGAACAAAAATTCGGGCTGCTAATCCACAATGAAAAGCGTATAGTTAAAAATATATTTGACTACGTTAAAAACGATCAAAATTGTGATTTAAGTGTGGCCGATTGTATGACAAAATGTTTCTTAAAGACCGGAGTTGGTAAAGCTACAGTTTACAGAATTTTAAGAGAAGAAAAGGGGAGGGGTATAGACTGTCCAAAAAAGAGACCAGGCAGAAAAGAACTTCGGCTGACACAACACAAAATAAGCAGTAAGGCTTATTGTTCGTAACTTTTTTATGGAAAAAATAATTCCAACTTCAGATATGATCCTGTAGGCTGCGACAAGTCACCCAGAAATACCGAAAATGTTTTAAAAGATATGAATTTTTATTGAAAAAAGTGTAGAAGAAAATCTTTATTGATAGAAAGTGGAGAAATTATACACTGGAGACTTTTTAAAGAATGTCAGAAAAGCTTGGTCTGAAGGTATATTACTTAGAGAAGATGTGGATAAAGGAAGGGTACATAGTCAAGAAATTTTGGCAAAATGGTAGTATCAAAAATGCTCACCAGCAACTGCTATTTGGTAAGGGACTTAGGTTAATTATTATGTATATTGGAAGCGAAAGTAATTTTGTAGACGGAGATCTGTTCAAGAAAACAGGAGATTATCACGAAGATATGAATTTCGATGTATTTCAAGACTGGTTGTGACAGATGATAGATTTAATACCAGACGATTCTGTTATTGTAATGGATAACGCAAACTATCATTCTAAAAAATTAGAACGAGTACCAACATTGGGTTGGCTGAAAAAGAACATCCAATCTTGGATGACCGAGAAAAACTTTTCATTTCCAAAAGACGGCATAAAAAGAGAATTATTAGAATTTGTAAAGTTTTAAGTTCTCAGAAATAAAGACAAGTATATAAGTTTCGTCATCGACGAAATGGCAAAAAAGGTAATATTACTGTTTATCGCCTGCCACTATTTCATTGCGAGCTCAATCCGATAGAACTTATATGGGTACAGGTTACAGGGGCAGTCGCCAGGAACAATACGACTTATAAATTAGCAGACGTACAAAACCTTTTTCAGAATGCCATATCTAATGTTTCCACAAAATATTGGCGAAAAGGCGTCGAGCATGTATGGAGGATAGAATATAAAATGTGGACTGTGGGCATGACAGTGGATGCCATTGTTGAACCTTTAAATTCAAATGAGTCGGAAAAAGACAATGTTTCAAGAATGTCGGAAATAGAAGATTGGTAATATTTTTTCATTGTTGTTTGGCTGTATTTGTATATTTTTTATTTGAATTAATTTTTTCATTATAAAATGTTATTTTTTCCTAATAAATATTTAAACATTATAAAACTGTTTCATTCATAATATTCGCAAATAATATGTATACGCATAGGCCAGGGTACCACTGGCTAGAAGTTTTTCAGTCTATTTACCTCAAATAGACTTGAGTTTCGGATCGCGAAGTGTGTACATGTAAATCGAGCATCCGGCAATAGTCAACTCGTTCAACTAGCATTATTACTGTAGTGTTTCGATCTATTTAATTATTTTGCGATTGCAAACGAGAGGACTAGAAATAAAGCAGAGTGTAGTGTTAGAATTAAGACAATAAGTAAAAAATTTGGAGGTTTATAAGAACAATTCTGTGAAATTGTATAAAGCTTATGAAACGATAAGCGACGATCTTGATCGTTTTACTGTTTATGGTGATAAGAAATATAAACAACAGTTTTTTTTTTCTTCCATGTTTGAAAATGGAATATACGAGGAACATACGTAAAGTTTTTATAACAGAAAGAACAATGGATAGCGATGATTATACCTCAGGAGACTCGAAAAGAGGAAGAGTCGAAGAAAAAGAAGGGCTAATAGAATCATTCAAGAAGAGTAAAAAGCTGATAAGAACACCACAGAAGGAGAAAAACGAAAGAGTAGATAAAATTGACAATTTGATAGAAATGAGCAGAGAGCTAATGTCAGATATAAAGGATATAAAACAAGATCGGAAGAGACACCAAGAAGAGTTGAAGGAACTAAGAAAGGAGAATGAAGTGTTGAAAGAGGAAAATAAGATAATTAAAGAAAAAAATGAGAAGTATGGATTTGAAGATGAGTAGACTGGAAAAACACAACGTAAGGAATAATATTGTAATATCGGGAATGAAATTTGAAGCGAATAGCCAACCAGACCTGAAAATGGGTGTAGAACATTTTATGGAGAAGAGTATGGACGCAAAAGTACAGATTAAAGATGTGATAAAAATAGGAGCGACTATATACAAGATAGAACTTGGAAACACGGGAGATAAAGAAGCTATAATGAAAAATAAAACAAACCGAGAAACTTACGAGAGAGAGTTTACATAAACAACGATTTAACTAAAGATGAACGGGAAATTCAAAAGAAATTGAAACGTATTGCAGAGAACGAGAGAAAGAATGGAAAAAGGGTGAAAATAAGATATCAAGAAATCGTAATCGAAGGAAAAGAATATCAATGGGACATTAAGGAAGAAAAACAGAAAGAACAAACAAAGAATACTACGACCATCAAGTAAAAAAACTGAGAAAAAGGAGAGAGATAGGTAGATTGACGACGACCCTGGCAAAGATAAAGGATACAGAAGGGAAGACTAGTAAAATGGATACAAATAAGAAGATAATCAAAGAAATAGATAGGAAGAAAGAAATGGGAAATAATTATCGAATTATTAGATTGAAAACTGGAAATAATAGGGGTGCGCTATGTAGGAATCACTGAAACAGAAAGGAGAGGAGATGGATGCAAAAAATTAGAAGGAAAAGCATACAAAAATCAACACAGAGATATAATACCGGAACAAGATGCAGAACTCACACAATCCGGAGGAACTAATACAGAAGAAACAAAAGAGGCAATCGGCAATTTAAACAGGATGGAAGGATATAGAAGGAAATATGGAAAAGACAGATATAGAATAACTCAACTCTACGGGCCTTAAACTCCTAACAAAAGGGGTAAAAAGGCATAAGGATTAAGTAAGTAAGTAAAAGTTATCCCCAAACAACAAAAAAAGGGTCGTCTTCCTATTGCATTCACACATAAGAGATTGTGAATATTAGAGCGATACCAGATAGTATTCCAATAAAGTTGTTAAACTGCTGTATTACAGGTAAAATGTAGGTAAAACTCTGGTGCCCTTACTACTACTTGATGCATAATTCTAGGTGATTTATTGCTAGCACTTTTAAATGAATTGAGTATAGATATACTAGAGCAAAGGAAAAGTAACAGTGCTAATTTACAACTTTATCCTTCTCAGAAACATCGGCAACTCGGTATTTACAGCTTTATCAGTATATGATAAATATTCGATCTCATCCAAAACAAAGAAATTAATTTAGCACGTAGTTAGACGTAATTTAAAATCGCAACTCCCTGAGATAATAGGGAGAGAAATTCATTAGAAGATAGTGTGGTTTTACCTTACATATACAACACAATAAGCCAAATTACCTAATATTTAATGTTCATATGTATATTTTTCAAAATTTTGGAAATGCTTACAAACAACCTAACAACATCAACGGAGATACTGGTTTTGGTCTGCTTTACACATAAAAACCGAATATCAGTCATAAATACTTAGATAATGCTTCTTGGCTCGAGCAGTGTTCTAATTTTGAGGTATAGTCTGATCAATGGATCTTTGCAGTCATGTGAACAACGCGACGTCAAGAATATTCATACGATTCAATCGGCTGTCGTGTCTGTCGGCTGTCGGCGGTCTGAGTTTTAAATGACAATTTCAAAAGTCAAAATAGAATTTAAAATTTTTCATCCGGTTTGGTAATTAACGAAAACTACGGATGTATTAAATGTGTATGATGTGTAAAACATCCTAATTCTTACTTGTGAAGAACATTTACCTCTCTGCATAAATCCAACGTCTAATATCACCTATTGTTATTTTTCAGGTTGATATTAGATTATTTGAATTCAACTTTATGAGAAGTTTACAATTGTTATCTGTTAGTTACTTGAAGTTTGTGTAATGTTTGTAATGAAATTACAGTACAAACTTAACATAAATTTACATATAAGGCATTATTTAAAACTGTAAAAAGTTGCACCGTAGAACGCATCAAATAAATAATAGAGGACTGAAATTTAATACTTTTAAAAACAGAAATATATCTCATGGCGAGGGTATAAAATATAAATAGGAGATATAAATTGTATAATCCAATTTTAATATGATTTATCAAATCAAAATAATAGATAGATAGATAAGTCTATATTTGTCCTG
>CM032446.1:201417656-201515156 GCA_019049505.1 Pachyrhynchus sulphureomaculatus
GTGGGTGATACAAAAAAAAAAAACTGATACCAGAAGTTTTCGAACGTTGTTTCTCTGACCTACTGCCAGTAAAAGACCTTCTAGGATACAACGTAGAATTATACTTGTCCTTCTTATAAGAAGTTATGAAATTACGCCTCGAAACCCATAGATAATCTCGTACCAAACTACGTGAACAAGACTCAAAAACCAAACTAACTTTAACACGCCACTTTAACTATGTCGATACGATTCAAATTTGTCTTATTTATCTAGGCGAGCTATGCTACGTCAATTTATTTCAGAAAGTTCTATTCTTTAAGAAAATTTATTCCTTTTTAAAATTCTGTTACATGATTAGCTCTGCAATTACTTCAGTTTAGTTGACATTTCTCAGTACATAACTAATTTAAAGTTGAAAATGTTTTTGGATCGAGTGAGTGTCTTTTAACATTAAAAACTCAGCACAAATATCTTGTTAAAGTTTAATTATAAAATGGACATTTTAGCTAGAAATTTTTAGCAGTATTCTTTGGCGATATTATTTTAAATTTACCGTATTTAAGAGATTAATTTATTAATTAAATAGCCTCTACGAAATAAAAGAAAAGGAATATTTAAAGTCGCCTAAATACCAAACAATGATAATAAAGCTTTTCATGAATTAGTTTCAAAGTTAATAGGCTGTTATACTTTTGAGGACATTCTGTACAAAGTATCCTTTCCCTCAAATTATATTTAAAATATTGCCTCAAATTACCCGTATCCAGATGCCTGCTTCCCTAAAATATATATTTACAAAGATTCGATTCCCATTACCATATTTATTTTACATGGTTTTATATAGGGTGGGCCATTTAAAAGTTTAAATTTAAAAATGTAATAAAACAAAAACGGATTGAAATTTTGCCAAATTTATTTTTTTGTTGTGAAGTACAATTGTTCCGGTTAGAGATGGAATATTATTTCATTCATATGGCTGCCGCGGCTGGCCTCACAGTACCCCATTCGATCGGACCAATTTTCGAGCACTTTTTCGAGTGTATGGGGTCGTATCTCGGCAATGGCATCACGAATGTTGGCCTTCAAATGCTCAATTGTCTCTGGTTTGTCGGCATAACACTTGTCTTTAACGGCGCCCCACAGAAAATAGTCCAACGGTGTCAAATCGCAGCTTCTTGGCGGCCAATTGACATCACCATTTCGGCTAATTAAACAGCCATCAAACGTTTGACGCAATAAATCGATTGTGGCATGAGATGTGTGGCAAGTTGCACCATCCTGTTGAAACCAAACATCGTTGACATCAATACCATGAAGAGCGGGCACAAAAAAATCGGTTATCATGGTGCGATAGGTGTCTCCATTGACCGTAATGGTTGCGCCGTCCTCATTTTCAAAGAAATATGGGCCAATGATGCCTCCGCTCCACAAGCCGCACCAAACAGTCACTCGTAATTGGTGCATTGGCTTCTGTAAGACCACGTGTGGGTTTTCTGAGCCCCAAATACGGCTATTTTGATTATTAACGTACCCACCAAGATGAAAATGAGCTTCATCCGACAAGATGATTTTTTTGGCAAAATCGACATCATCGTGCAGTTTCTCGTTGGTCCATCTAGCGAAGCGAAAACGAAGCGGATGGTCATACGGCTTCAACTCTTGAACCAATTGAGTAAGTAAGGCGTCATACCGAGATCTTTTCGCAAAATTCGACGTAAACTGGTGCGTGAAATGTTCAATTCTTGAGAACGATGACGAGTTGATGTTGATGGATTCTCACGTACACTCTCAGCCACAGCTTCGATATTTTCGGGTGTACGCACTGTACGAACACGCTCACGTCTTGGCGCATCAACAATGAAACCAGTTTCACGAACTTTAGCAATAAACTTGCGTATACCGGGCACTGTTGGTCCTTCTCTGCGACCAAATTTTGTACGACATTTTCGTGCAATTTCCGACCAATTGTCTTTGTTTTGGAAATAAATTTCCAATAAATCCCAACGTTGCTCAAGCGTAAATCGATTCATTTCGTTCAGTGGAGATAATATACTGAATTTTGTGACAGTATAGAATGACATAAGTATTGCCAGATTCGAAATAACCGGTGGTTCAAATTTAAACCGATAGATGGCCCACCCTTTACTTGTCGGATGCTCCTTTGCCTGCTTTCTTAAACAAAAAATACAAGGCAACTCATTACCCGTTAAATAATTTCTTAAAAGTTGTGTTTTCTTTTAATTTTCTCTCTTTTAATTTTTCCCCTTTTAATTAAAAATATTTATTGTTTCAAACCCAGTTCGACCTGTGTTGTTTTAAAACATAAAATTCCAATTAAATGCATACTCATAATGATTGCTGATTGATTCAAAAACCATTGCTTATTAAAAACTGGGACAACTACTAATAAATTATCGCTTAACAATTACGGAAAAAAAACTGAATAATCTATGCTCTAGTTTAAGACACACTTACATAAAATACTATTGTTTTTGAATAAATTTTAGCGTACTTAAAACTAGGCTTAAAAAAAATCATCTACAGAAAGATATATTTTTTTTTGGCCTCGAGAAATAAGCAAGCTTTAATTTGTAAGTATTATGTCAGAAAAGATATTATTAATTTATGTTTTTGTAACATTAGAGTTATTGAAATTTTCCCACTACAGCCACAGTAAACCCAATACAGTAGCGAAAGTGAGCTCCAAGTTGGTGACGAGATTTTGACAGCGTGTGCGTTGACAGTCCCCTCTTCCAAAATGGCCGCTCAGTGTTTACATCCGATCTCAGAATGTGTCTTTTGAAATGTATTGTCTAGCGTTTCTTGATGTGACTGCAGTTTTTATGAATTTAAAGACAGAAGAAAGAGGAATTGTAAAGGGTGATTCATTTAGAGGTACTTTTTTTAAAATAAAAAAAAATGAATAAAAACAATTTTATTTTATAATCTTTATTATCATATAAAAGAACCATTCTTTACAATTATTTCTTAAAGATAATTTCTTTCAAATGTTGTCCGCGACTACGGTTAACAACGTCCATTCTGAAGTTCCAATTTTCAATGACGCGTGTGAGTATTTCGAGTGGTATTTGGCCAATGACTCGAGTAATATTGGCCTCCAATGCCTCAATTGTAGCTGGCTTATCCATGTAGACCTTGGACTTTACATGGCCGCAAAGGAAAAAGTCAAGAG
The DNA here is from genome assembly GCA_019049505.1 of Pachyrhynchus sulphureomaculatus. Lineage (NCBI taxonomy): Eukaryota > Metazoa > Arthropoda > Insecta > Coleoptera > Curculionidae > Pachyrhynchus > Pachyrhynchus sulphureomaculatus. The sequence goes on from CM032446.1 coordinate 201,420,832, forward strand.
GTGTGATGTCACATGATCTAGCCGGCCAATTCACTGGTCCAAAGCGTGAAATGATCTGTTCGCCGAATTGCTCTCGCAGTAAAGCCATGGTTTCACGGGCTGTATGGCAAGTGGCGCCATCTTGTTGGAACCAAATTTCGTCGAGACCACAGGCTTCAATTTCTGGCATCAAATAGTCTGTTATCATGGCGCGATAACGGTCACCATTCACAGTAACATTCCGGCCGGCCTCTGTTTTGAAGAAATATGGACCGATTATTCCACCGGCCCATAAACCACACCAAACAGTTGTTTTTTTCTGGATTTAATGGCAGCTCTTGAACCTCTTCAGGTTGTTCATCACCCCAAAATACGGGCATTTTGTTTATTCACGAACCCATTAAGCCAAAAATGGGCCTCATCGGTGATCAAAATTTTTCTCGAAAACAGTGGATCTTCTGCAAGCTTGTCAAGAGCCCAACGACTAAAACGGAAACGATTCGGAAGGTCGGTCGGCTTCAGTTGTTGCACTAGTTGAATTTTTGTATGCTTTTAAAGAAAGATCCTTACGTAAAATACGCCAAGTTGTTGAATATGACAGGCCAAGCTGTTGAGAACGGCGACGAATCGACACTTCACGGTCTTCGCGTACACTCTCCGCTACCGCCCCTATATTTTCTTCACTACGTGCTGGATGTGGTCTATTCGGTCGAGCATTATCCAATAATGAAAATTGGGTCTCAAACTTATTGATGGTAGAGCGAATTGTGCGTTCGGTAGGCCGATTATGTGGACCATAAGTTGCTCTAAGCGCCCGATATACATTCCTCGTAGAAACGCCCATTTTCGTAATAAAGTTGAACAATTTGTAGACGCTGTGCCGGGCTAAGTCTTTCCATTATGAATTGTCAAACACTACTGAACAGGAATGCCACTTCAGCTGACACGACGCATGCGCAATCTGCAATTAAATCCCCATCACAAAAAGTACCTCTAAATGAATCACCCTTTATAAAAAGAGAATTAAAAACGTTTGTAAGTGAAGAGAATCAAAAAGGTTGACAAACAATTTATATAATAATGAGGAAAGAAGGTTATTGTTGTGTCGTTGATAGTTGTAAAAATAGTTCAAAAAGTAAGCCGGGAGTGAGTTTCTTCTGCGTCTCCAAAAATGTTGAAAGGTAAGTGATCTGGTCGTTAAAGCTTGAAATTTAATTTCAAACTTGGTTTTGGTTTTCGCAAATTTTTTGAGGTTATTTAAATATCCTGACGTGACTGCTTAATTTTGACCTCGGATTCAGTTTCAGCACCCAAAAACACATATAGGCATAGCGGTCTGTCCGGTAGTGCAAAACTTTCTTTTTTGTGTGCCTGTGTAATTTTGTTTTATGATTACACACACAAACAAAGCTATTTCTTTTATGACGATTTTTTTGGTTATAGAGCAAAGATTTGGCTTGTAGCAACAAAACGCGTCATCACTGGTCCAATTGAAAATTTGTGCAATGTAAATAAAACATATATTTTTCTAAAATTTTTACTCTCCATAGGATTCTAGATTAGAAAGAATATCTATATCGCACTGATAAAATCACATTTCAAAACATATTTATTAGAGTTGTCAAAAAAAATTTTTTTTTTCAAATTCGTCGGGCTTAGCTTGAATTTTACCTGTGAGAAAAGACTACTCCGTGTGTCAAAGGCTAATAACACAGGTAAAGATCCTTATAAGAGTCGGATTTTACTGTAGTTACAATGAGGCCCAATTAGGCCCAGAAACATTCAATTTGTATTTGGACATAAAATTCCTTGTTGAATTCAAATATGTATTTAAACATTTGGGTTCCAGTTTCAGTTTTCACTTTTGGGCCTTATAGAGTCCCAAGAAAGCGTTGGTCCCAAAATCTGATCTGCCTATTCAATTCCCTGGAGAAAATGCTAAAACTTTTATCTGTAACTTTTTTTCTGAAAATGCCAACCTGTCAAGTTTTTCACTTGCATTCATCTCTTTTCTAATAAAGCATTCCATTTTATTTTATTTTTTTTATATCACTCATGATGCATTAACTTGACATTTTATTAAATAAAAAATTTTCAATACATTTGTATAATATCTATGATTCCACAGCCCCACACAAAAAAAGTGGGGTATACTTTTGATGCGATATATCAGATCCGTAGTAATTTTTCCCGCTGATCACGAATCTGACGTCAGAATATCGCCATCACATCTCAATTTTTTTCTAACCTCAAAAAATAGGTAAAAATTAGTAAAAATTAAGAAAAATATACTCCTAAAAAATTGATTCAAGCTTTTTCATGAATCCAAAGATGTATTAATATGTATTCGGACACGCTAAGCTAATATTCATCGGTTGGATTGAGCCATACAGTTCTGTTTTCTTTCTAACCTCCATAAATCAGACAGATATAGTGCAAAAACGAATTCAAATTAAAATTCAACCGATCCTTACCAAATTTGGTACACGGGGATTTTTTGGGTCGCTGATCACGAATCTGAGGTTGGATTTGCAAAATTCAAGATGGCAGATGTTTTCGCGCCATTTTGAACGCCGAGAAAATTCATTGGTCGATTTTTATTCTTCTACCTGCATCTAGGGCACCTCCACGTGGTGACGGTGGGCAACGGTGTTACTCCACTAGCCGGCAGAGTCCCTGAATAACGGCTTAGATGCCGTCATGGCAGGTAGAAGAATGAGAATTACGATGCAGGGACTCGGAAACCCAGTATCGGCGGTTGGTCAGGGTGGGAAAGCGGGCCCGCAGCCGTCGTCATCCAGCGACCGTAGCTCTTCATGTGTGGGTGACTTGGCTCATGTAGAGTATAATGCTACAAGAAAACGGTCTCACGGTACAAGGACTTTTCATAAGTGCGATAAAAACAGTGATTCATTTTGTTATATTTGCTGTCAACACGTATTGAGTAAAATGGGGTCACCGATAACGGATAAGATTAAAACCTTATATAAGGATTGTTTTAACATTGAAATACAGCACCAGGATACAGATTATGTTTCCCACATCATTTGCAGTTCTTGCAAAATAATGTTGTACATCAATAAGAAGGCGATTAAATATTCCAGACCAGCAATATGGAATAGACCATACAGTGAAAATGATTGCTACTTTTGTATGAATGTTGTATCTAGGCATAACCGAAAAAATAAAAGCACTATTACTTATAACAATGTTTCGACAGTAACAAGACCAACTAAACTAATTCCGCCTCCTGAACCACATGATGCTGATGTTATGGAAACAAATGATTTCACCTTATCAGTTCATGCCGAAAACATTGAGACTGTCGAAAAAGATTCAAACACTGTTACCAATGAATGTTCTAGTGACAACCTATCATATACTAGTGACACAGATAAACAATTTCTACCATACAACCGTAAACCAGAACCAATACTCGTATCACAGTCAGAACTTAGTGATCTAGTCAGAGATTTAGGCTTATCCAAAGATGGTTCAGAGCATCTTGCTTCCTTTTTAAAGAAAAGACATTTACTTAAGCCAAGAGCTAAGATTTCTTATTATAGAAACAGAGATGAAGAATTTCGAAAATATTTCACAATGGACGAGGAATTGTCACTTTCATATTGTACCGATGTAAAAGGTCTAATGGATGAATTTCAAAATAACTCATACGATCCTGAAGAATGGAGACTGTTCATTGATTCTTCTAAACGGAGCATTAAGGCAGTTTTGCTGCATAATACCAACGTTTACGCTCCCATTCCGATTGCTCATTCCACAGTTATGGAAGAGCAATATGTAAAAATGAAGCAGCTTTTGATAAAAATAAAATATGTTGATCATAACTGGAAAATTTGTGGAGATCTGAAAATTGTAACAATATTGCTTGGCCAACAGTCAGGGCTTACACTTTATCCCTGTTATAAATGTCTGTGGAATAACAGAGACAGGGAACGTCTTTATAAGAAAAAAAATTTGGCCAACAAGAGAATCGTTCACTCCTGGTGAAAATAATGTATTGTTTCCACCATTGGTAGATCCAGGAAAAGTTCTTATTCCCCCGCTTCACATTAAGCTTGGACTTATGAAGCAATTCACGAGAGCATTAGATACAAACGGCCCATGTTTCAAATATTTGCATAAAAAATTTCCGAAATTTTCTGAAGCTAAAATTAAGGCAGGCGTATTTGACGGGCCACAAATAAGAAAATTGTTTCAAGATTCATTATTTGTTACTAAAATTAATAAAGTTGAAAAATCGCAACAAACTTTTTGGGAAATAATAAAAGTCCTAAGTACAAAGAAATAGTCGAGAAAATAGTAAAAAATTTTCAAACATTAGGTTGCTTAATGAATCTAAAATTACATTTCCTGGACTCCCACATCGATGATTTGCCAGATAATCTTGGTGACTACAGTGAGGCGCAAGGGGAACGTTTTCACCAAGATCTGAAAATCATAGAAAATCGGTATCAAAGACGATGGGATGACCATATGCTAGCGGACTACTGCTGGTCGCTAAAAAGAGAAACAAGTCCTCAAAAGCGTTTGGGCAGAAAGCCTTTGAATAGGTCATTCGCGGAAAAAAGAACAAGATACAGCCAAAAAAAAGGAAAGTTAGGCGCGGGTTTATAACCTTCGCAATTCTAGGGCTTAAGGGTCTACTATTTGAGAGTATATGGTTTAAAAGTCCTGGTTTTGAGTTTATTGGGTCTCATTTTTAAAGTTACAGGGTTATTGAGGTCTATTTTTTGAGGTTACAGGGTGTGGGAATCTAAGGTTTCAGGGTTTAGGGTTTAAGAGTATCAGGTTTGAGGATTCCCCAACTGTATACCAAATTTGGTAGGAATCGGTTGGTTTTCAAAAATTTGTCCGCCATCTTGGATCCGCCATTTTGAATTTTGCAAATCCGACCTCAGATTCATGATCAGCAACCCAAAAAACCCCCGTGTACCAAATTTGGTAAGAATCGGTTGAATTTTAATTTGAATTCGTTTTTTTTGCATTCGAGAAGCACTATATCTGTCTGATTTAATGAGGTTAGAAAGAAAACAGAACTGTATGGCTTAATCCAACCGATGAATATTAGCTTAGCGTGTCCGAATACATATTAATACATCTTTGGATTCATGAAAAAGCTTGAATCAATTTTTTTAGGAGTATATTTTTCTTAATTTTTTACTAATTTTTACCTATTTTTTGAGGTTAGAAAAAAAATTGAGATGTGATGGCGATATTCTGACGTCAGATTCGTGATCAGCGGGCAAAAAATACTACGGATCTGATATATCGCATCAAAAGTATACCCCACTTTTTTTTGTGGGGCTGTGTTCTCAATGATAAAACTTTGCTCGGTAACGTTATTTGTATTTAAAGCTCCGCTGGTCCCCTTTTTAAGATGTCGGACTGCCACGTGACCTCCTGAAAACTGAGACCTGATTTTCTTATGCTGTTATACCTGAGTTTCGCTACTATATTGGGTTTACTGTGCTACAGCTTTGGGTATCTAAGCATAGATTACGCAATTTAACAAAGAGGGTTTACACGTTTTTATTACTCAACTCATATCGAGGGCATTAAAAATGCCTCCACAAAATACAAATAATTGTATTATGGTAATATTAAAATAAGAAAATTCTTAGAACAGTTAACAACATGGGACGTCCTCGGATACATCAATTAAAAGACCCAAATAGCGCCATCAAAGAAGATACAGAGGATCTGATAGCAATTACTGAGAAGTTCTATCGTACATTATACGCAGAAAGTAATACAAAACAGGTGAAAGTGGATGACGAAACCATTTTAAACGTTGGCTCAGAAGATTTTCCTGACATTACCATATGCGAGGTAGAATTAGCCTTATCACAAATGAAGAATAGTAGAACACCCGGAAACGATGATGTGACAAAAGAAATGATAAAATTTGGCGGTGTCATTGCTATGGAAGCACTGACGATACTCCTCAATAAATGCCTGATGGGAGGACAAATACCGGATGAATGGCGAAAATGCCGAGGTAATCCTATTATACAAAAAAGGTGATGAAGTAAAACTTGATAGTTACCGGCCTATAAGTCTACTCTGCCACCCATACAAACTCCTAACCAAGACAAACAGACTCATAAACAAGTTAGATACTTACCAACCTCCAGAACAGGCTGGATTCCGGAAACATTATAGCACAATAGAACATATACAGAGAATTTGTATACTAATAGAAAAAATGCAATGAATATAACGAAACATTACATCTCGCATTCGTTGATTACAATAAGGCTTTCGATTCAGTGGAACTTTGGGCTTTTTTTTAAAGCCATGAACAATGCAAGAATCGACTTTAGGTATAAAAAGCTTCTTAAAAATATATATGATAACGCGACAATAACAGTTAACATTGCAGAGGACATTAAAACAAACAAAATTGCAATCAAAAAAGGAGTCAGACAGGGAGATACCATTTCCTCATTGGGATGAAAAGGGCATCAAGATAGATGGTAGGTACCTAACCCATATGCGCTTTGCGGACAACATTGTACTTATTAGCCAAAACATAACGGAACTAGAGACTATGTTAAAAGAACTTCAAGAAGAATCCGTAAAAAATTGGACTAACAATAAACATGAATAAAACTAAAATCATGACAAATGATGCACATATAGGAGAACAAGTTATTGAAAATGTCGAGGAATATATATATATATATATAATATATATATATATATATATATATATATATATATATATATATATACCTAGGTCACACTATCAAATTAGGCAAAGAAAATCAAAACTGCCGAGATAAGTAGACGTGTTCGGTTAACATGGGCAGCCATAGGTAAACTGACACATATTTTAAAAAATGAGAAAATTCCGATAAATTTAAAAAGAAAAGTGTTTAACACCTGCATATTACCAGTAATGACATACGGGATGGAAACCATGACGCTCCCATTAGATCAGCCAACAAACTCAGGACAACACAAAGGGCTTTGATTGAACGAATGATGTTAGGAATAAGTCTCAGAGATCATATCACAAATGAGAATATTAGGAATAGAACAAAAGTTGAAGATGTTATAGAACGCATTGCTCAATTGAAGTGGAACTGGGTGGGCCATGTTGCACAACAGGACGATTCAAGATGGACAAGGCGTACAGTGGAAACCTCGCCTTCATAAGCGCAGTGTTGGCAGACCTCAATTACGCTGGCTAGATGACATCAAAAACAATGTAGGGAATAAATGGCATCAGATAGCACAGGACAAAAGACTATGGAAGAGTATGGGGGAGGCCTATGTCCAGGAGTGGACTGTGAAGGGCTGTTAGAAGAAGAAGAAGAAGAAGAAGAAGAAGAATATTAAAAAATCAAATTAATCGTAACAATATATATTGACTTATCAGACTAAAATCACCGCCAGTAAGTTTTACCCTTTATTGAAGGTACATGAACGAGAATAATGAACAACTTTAGTACCGTTCACTATTCGTGAGCTCCCGTACTTTTAACGCAAGGGCGAAACTTACTCATGGTGTTACTCCGATAAGACACTATATATATCTTTTCTGCATATTTTTGATGGATGTTACATGCATATAAACTTTGTTCAAATTTATAACTATAAACTTCGCAAGAGCAAGTCGGTTTATTAGCGACTCTAAAACGTATTTCATCTGTTATCATGCATAGGTTTTCTTGGATGCTTTGTTTCTTGGAGACTACGTGGTATCTAAAAGTTTCTATGTTTCGATTTTGTTTAAAGTAAAAATGACGGTAATTCTTTATAAAGAGCATCGCTTAATGTTCCAAGTAAAATTCATATTTTTGAATTTCATGCTAGCGATGTATCAAATCTTTAGAACCTATGTTTTTGCTTGTGTTCAGTTTATAGGTCAGAAGACAAGAGGGTTTTCTTTCATTCGACCCACAAAAATAATAAGATTTGTTATCATATTCTATATTATCAACTATATTAAAGTAAGAATATAGTTTTGAATGGATAATTTTTCGGAAGTGCAAGTGTAAGGTTATGCACAAGAATCCTATGAAATTTTTAAATCGCTGTGTAATTGAGTTTGCGAGTAACAGCCATTTAAATAGAACAATTTTTGTGATTTTAAAATGGAAAAAATGAATATCGAGCAGTGATAAAATATTTGTTTTTGAAAAAGAAAACGAATCATGAGATAAAAGCGGAACTCAGTGAAGTTTATGGGGACTTTCGTTATCGACCTTAAAATATTGGACAGCTAAATTCAAACGCGGCGGTTCAAGCATTTTTGATGTAGAACGTCCAGGTCGGCCAAATGAGGTCACCACATCAGAAATGATTAAAAAAATCCACGATATAGTGATAAATGATCAAAAGTGCGTAACATTTTTGAAACTGTGGGCATCTTAACTGAACGGGTCCAGAACATTTTAACTATTCATTTGGATGTGAGAAAGCTTTCCGCAAGATGGGTGCCGCGATTACTCACAAGTAACAGTAAACACGCACGTGTATCAATCCAATCTTTGGCGATATAAAAGCAATCGGAATGATTTTTGGCATCGATTCATTCCTGTTGACGAAACATGGATTCATCACAGTACACTAGAGATCAAAGAACAGCCCAAACAGTGGGTTTTCCGTGGCGAATCGGCGCGAAAGAAGACTAAGGTGACCTTATCGACCAACAAAGACATAGCCGCAGTGTTTTGGAACGCACGAGGTTACCACGGTCGGTTACCTTGAAAAGTGCTAAACGATTAATGAAGAGTATTATGTTAATTATTGGATCGTTTCAACCATACTGTGAAAGAAAAAAGTCCGCATTTGGCGGAGAAAGAAATTATCTTTTATCAAAAAATACATGCATGCACACTTGTGTAATTGCAATGGCAAAATTCCATGAGCGTTTATTTCCTATTTCCGAATATGAAAAAATGGCTCGACAGAGAAACTTTGGCTTAAAGATGAGGTGATTGCTGAAACAAACGTCTATTGAAGTTTTGGAAAAATCATATTTTTAGATGGTATACGAAAGAAAGAAAAACGTTGGACTAAGTATATCGTTGAAAAATATTGAAATTTTACATACAAAAATGTTTTTTTCTTATCAATGCCCGGTACTTATCATACAACCCTCGTAGTTTACCCGTCATTAAAGTCCACGTTAGGAATTAAATACTGAAATACTCATTTCTTCGGTAGGATATTAAATACAAAAATTAAACTATCGTTTCAGTGTCAGTCGGAATTTTCAACTTAGTAAAACCGTTTATTAATATAAGAGGTTTTTCATTACGAGGGTCCTAACTTTAAAATTGAATAAAAACAGAGAGTTTTTAAGCAAAATTCATTCTGAAACTTTTATTTAACGGGAAATTTTATGCCATTTAAGATTTAAACAATATCTCGCTCACAGGGCCGCCGCGGCTCTTTTTACAGACACGAATCCGCTTACACCAATTTTCCATGACTCGGGCCAGCATTTCCAGCCTTAGGCCGGCTGTGGCACGACGAATGTTGACTTCAAATGCGTCAAGTCTTGCTGGTTTGTTACTGTAAACTTGTAATTTAACGTGGCCCCATGGAAAATAGTCCAAAGGCGTTAAATCGCACGATATCGGCGGCCAAGCGGTAGGGGTATTTCGTGAAATTAATAATTCACGAACTTGGCGCGCAACAAAGCCATATCCTCTTGGAAATAAAAGTCGTCTGCTTCCATTTCGTCAAATTCTGGGAAAAAATATTCCTGCAGAGTGTAGTTATTTTGGAGTCATTTTGGAGTAATCGAGTAATTTTGGTCTATTTCCAAGCGTTCTTTTAACGTGAAATGATTCATGATTAAATGGTAAACCTTACTAAACACAACTGAACATCAGATGTCAAAGATCTGCCAACCAACGCTATTAGCTGTCAAAACTCAGACATCCCTAATGGAAAACTCTATATATCTTCCGAGAGTTTTGAAACGTTATAGCAGAATTTTGTATTAGCCAGAAAAATATGACCGTTTATTGAATCTTGCCACACCCGATCTTCTCCGAAACTATTTGACATAGAAAGTTGAAATTTGGCACTAATACAGAAATTGATGGCCTCATCAGAGGCATATAGCAATCAACATACACTAATTGCGCAAATCCAACTTGCACTTGACCTCTTATTATACAGTTGGTATTTTAAAAAAAACTACGAATTTTTCTTTAAAATAACATATGTTCCCCATAAACAAAGTGTGTCGCGTATCGTCACGCGGAGTATCATGTTACGATGGTGCGGGTAATGTCCGGGAGTCGGATCGGACTACAGGGAAGGGAAAACTACAGAAGAGGAACAAAGTGTCGTCAGTTACTTTAGCAATTCATGTTACGGATTACCTTGATACTTTGGAACATCAAGTTGGCGACTTGAGTCGATTCTAGAAGTATTTTCATAGAACAGGAGCGACACGTATGCGGAAAAAGCAATTCACGTTAGTCTTAAATCGCTGTAAATTTTACTCGATCGGAAACACAGTCCTGGGCAAATTATTCCAAAGGGATGAGGTTCTCCATATAAAAGACTGCTTGAAAAGGGTTGTACAAAAATTAAGAAGGTGAACCTCATACGGATGTGAAGTATTAGCACGACATCTATTTCTGGCAAGCACCACACGTGAATCGCTTTTTCCGCAGACATATCAAAGACTGTAGCACTTTAGGGATCATCTTAACACTAACGATATGGAAATAAGTACTCTCTGTTCTCTCGTTTATGGATTCTAGCTAAACTGATGACCGTGATTGAGCAAAATGCATCTCAGGATAGACTGCAAATGAGAAAATAGTGGGTATACTGCTGAAATATATGCTTTGTACGTTTTCAGTGGTTTTACATTGAACCTTATCGATGTCATAGTGTCAAAACAATTATTTTATCAAAAAACATATTTAAAACGGCTTGATTAAAAAAAATAAGTAGCTTTAATTTAAATTTATCACAGAGACAATATTTAATGAAGCTAAAAACCATGTAAAAGCATAATTTATCAATAATTCGATATAAACATTTTGTATAAATTTGTAAGAAAAATCTGTAAGAAATCTGCATCAAGCGAGAACGTAAGTAAAATGTGGCATTACTACTACTTTTTAAAAACCCTGCTTATTTATTATTACTTATTTTATTCTTATTTTCCATTTTTTTGTTGGGCAGAATTTATTGGATGATCTAAAAATTTTAAAACATCTTACCATAATTCGAAATAAAAATGTAACAAGAATATTGCCAATAATAAAAAAAAATCAGCAAATAATATAAAAAAGAATTTTAATCAAAATTTTTCAGTAACATAAATATATGGTTAAGCGTATTTCTGTTTAAATTATCCTTTCAGATTTTTTCAGTTTCCGCTAGACAGATAACAGTGGTATTAGTGCCTTATTTACCTATCACGATAGCGGAACATCCTTCTTTTCTAGCTGGCAGACTTTATTCTTGAAATAAGGGTTTTGGCATTTTACACCAGATGGCGTTCTCATTTTTTGTCTACGATATTTGCGAGATGTCGCCTAGGCCAACTGAAGATATGGAGCGAACCATGGCATATCTGAGTTTGATTATTATTAGACAGCACGCTCGGATTGTCCATTATTCGTGGACTTTCCGTACTTTTAGAGGAAAAATAATATTCATTAATCACTCGAATAACCAGTAGACATTTATATGCATAATTTCATGTTGAAATATTAAAATATGTATTATAAATAATAAAATTTAAAAATGTTTTTAAAAAAATATTAATCTAGGAACAAAACGGAATAACATTAAAGCAAATAAAATATAACTATAAAGCCGAGTTTCTCTCGGCTATAAAATTTATATTTTATATTTATAATGGAGTATCAAATTTATTTTAAACCTGCGCTGCGATTCGACATTTATTACGGTTTGAAACATTAATTAATAATAATAGTAATAGTAAGATAACAGAGGTCTGTTGAGTGCAGAATGTCTGCATAATCGAATTTTTGTGGAACCAATGTGTAAGGTCATTAAAAGTTCGGATTCTTTCCTGAAGGCGATCTACGACGATAAATTGGGAGGAGTTTATCTGGAGATAAAATAGAGTTTAACTGGAGACGAGATAGAGATTCTAGATTTAGCGCCAGCTAGGCCTAAGACAATTAATAAACTAACGAAACAAAAAAAAACACAGAGTATTTTACAAAAATAACATTTAGCTTTCAACAGTCGGCAAGCACCAGAGGGATTGTCCTGGCTTGTCGGGATGATATGATTAATACCTGCAGTACAGAACTAGAATCACTAGTGCTTTTATTTTCAGTGCGCCTACTTCACTCTGGAATGTTGTACGTCTATCGGCATATTGCGGTGTTGCGTATCCTATATCAGCATCTTAGACATTCCACGGTATTTATAATGACCATGAGCTGACATATTTTCGGAAAAAGATCGAGTCAGTTGTTGAAAATGAAATTTCCTGCATTTGCTGGAATCTTATCTTTTCAATCATAAAGCCATTATAGGTCAACAAACCCAATGTAGAACTTTGCTGAAACAAATATAGCTGTTAAAAATTAGAAAAACGTTCTAAGTACACAGACTAATAATATGAATGTTACGCTCTCTTTTCATAACTCTCAGTAAAAATGGTGGTTCTAGTCATTCGAGTTTTAGGAGAATTTAAAAAACATATTCCCAGAAAACCCGAAGAAGACATTAGCTTATTGTATCTCAGCTAATTTACTTGCAGTGAGACTGCAGAGGACAATTATTGTCAGTTCTCTTCGATAGCTGAGGCAAATAAGTTTGGGTCGGAGCTACAGAATTTGTTGCGTCCGATTGGTCTGTTTTTTCAGATAAAAGCTGCAGTAACATACTGTCGACACAACAGGGTGGGATTTTGTTTATTCTTCTTTTCCGTCCCCATAGGACTATGTTTTGTATTATTCAGGTTGATATATTTTAAAATTATTTTAATTTTTCGGGTTAAGACAAGAAATATTATTTTTATGTTAAGTTTTATTAAGTAAGCATCCAGGTTTATGTGTTAGAATAAGTTTATGTATTAAACCAGTTAGAATGACGTCCGGTCTATACTATAATTTTATCATATTAATTATATTGTATTTATTGAGCTCTATTGGAAATTTGGCGCAATCATTATGTAGAATATCCAGGAGCAAATATGTAAAGACATTAGTAGCTAATAAAGATCCGCGGCAACTGATGGAAACCCAAGGCCAAGAATCACCAGGGTCGGAGATGTTCCCGTGTAAATTGTTGTTCAATTTTAACATTACCGTCCTGACGATGGGGTATACTGTTGAAGTTTTGATGGTACATATTAGATGAGGCAGGTTTACTCGCTACTAATGTCTTAAGATATTTGTCTCTAAATTCTTTGCTGCTATTCTGGTTGTATTGTGATTGCCTAATTATTTAGGCTACCTGATAATCGCTTTCAACTAGTAAAATAGTAAAAGCAAAAATACTCCTTTCAACAGATGATAATAATAGCACTTGATTGTAGATTTTAAGATATTAATATAAGTTTTACATCAGTATTTTCTATTTTAAAATACTCACGTATTTTAATTTTACCTGATAATTACAGCGAACTGTTGTTTAATAATATTAGTTTCCCTAAAACATTTTTACAAGATCGGACAGCATTAGGATGTCGTACTTAAAGCGTTTTTAAACCTAACATTACGTACATAAATTGGTTACTTTGAGATACTTCCCTGACTTTGCTCAAAAAAACAGCCTTATTAAGACAACCTGTAGTTTAAATTATAAGCTATACAAACAAGAAGCTTTTCATTATGGCAGTATTAAATCCATGTATTGTAAAATATTTTTAAATTTTATTGGTTTGTTAATTTATTAATTTTTGATGCAGAAAACACCACAACCAACACTAACAGGATCATCCAGGAGAAGTAGTAACGATTCATCAGTCTTTCGGCCATCGAGAACGGGTCTAATTAAGGTATGTAACATCCATATTTAATCTTAATATTCAAATAAATCAATATTACGGAGAGCTTTTGTTTTTAATAAGTTTGGTGTGATTCTTCTTTTCTTCAAATGCGGCCCGTGGAGCTAACTGAATTTACATAAAATTATTTGGGAATTTTTATGTAAATTCTGAACAAAGCGCGGAGCTCCCTGAATTTACACAAAATTATTTGGGGATTTTTATGTAAAAGACGAGACAAGTATTTTTTCATGCCAACTCCAAAAAAATCATAAAAAAAGACATCTACGTGATTTTTTTTCAGAAAACACACTTAAAGTTGCCAGAAAACTAAAAAAATACATTTTAAGAAATAATGTAAAACTGTATAATCATTAAAATTATGAAATAAAACTCTTATTATTTCGGACATCTTTAAATGTTCTGAATCTACATTTATCATAAAAACATAAAAATATTGTTTTTTAGTGTTCCTATTTAACAAAAAACACGCATACACCACCTTTAACTAAGCTACGTAGCAAGATGCTGTTTAAAATAAATATGTACAACCGCTAAATTAAAAAATTGTATTTAATTTTTATTAATACTGAACAAAACTAATATTTTCAGTGTTTTTTGAAGTTCTTAATCCTGCTTTGATATCCAAAAATAAAGTTTTATGTTTAGTTTCAAGAAAAAACTCGCTTTTAACACTTACAAGGGTCCTATGTGGTTAGTAAAATGCTTTTTTTAAGTAAATAAATGCAACAGCTAAACAAGATTTTTTTTTCGAACAAAACTATCATTTCTAGTAGTTTTTTTAAGTTTCAAATTCGAATTTGATTTGAGAACATGAGGAATAGCGTTTAGTGTTGAAAAAAAAATCTGTTTATTATTTAGGAACAAAAGGTTGCAAATGCTGTCTAATGTATATCCCTTGACAATTTAAAAAGTCAATTTTGTGGATAGATTGATTGAGTGAATATGGGGGAATGGGAGTGGATGAGTGAGATAATGAGTGAGTTAGCGAGCGAGCGAGTGAGTGAATGAGTAAGGTAGTGAGTGAATGAGCGAGCGAATGAGTTAGTGAGTGAGTGGGTGAGCGAGTGAGTGAGTGAACAAGTGAGTGATTGTAGAACTGAGTGAGTGAGTGAGTATGGGGGTATGTGATTGAATGAGTCTGAGTGAATTACTGAGTGAGCGAGTGAGTGAGTGTTTTGTTCAATATTAATAGAAATTAAAAAAAAAATAATTTAGCGGTTGCACATATTTATTTTAAACAGCATTTTACTACGTAGCTTCGTTAAAGGTGGTGTATGCGTATTTTCTGTTAAACCTGGACACTAAAACCGAATATTTTTAATTTTTTTTGATAAATGTGATTCAGAACATTTAAAGATGTCTGAAATAATAATTTTATTCCATAATTTGAATGATTATACAGTTTTACGTTATTTATTAAAATGTATTTTTTTCAATCTAATAGTTTTCTGGCAACTTTAAGTGTGTTTTCTGAAAAATCCTAGATAATAATTTTTTTTGATTCAGCATAAAAAAATACTTAAGAAAACACTTGTCTCAGTTAAAAGACAGAGATTTTTTTTGTATACCTGTGTTTTGAAAGATTAGATGTTATGTATTAGTTTATTCTAATAAAGGCACTTTGGCAATCAAGTGTCCATTCTAGTCTCCATCATTTATGACAATATGACTGAAAAATCCGCCTCAGCTTGTTTGAATATGGTTACAGCATCTGTTATACTATATCAGTTTCTAATGTATCTATTTCAAATTTATAGTCATTTCAAAGTTTTAGGCTAAAGCATATATGAAATACTTCTATATAGCTAGTGCCCTATCTTGGCCTGTAAGCGAAGCGAGTGCCAATAAGAAGAGAGCAGATTGCTAACGCGCACAACATCTAAACAAATTCCATTAGTTGATTATTTAATCCAAAATTATACTTAAGAGCTAAGTCTTATAAATATAAATAATTTCCGGGAACTCGCACAGAATTGATATGTTCTATATACCCCGGTTAAACGTAGGCGCAGTTCGTGCAGTTCCGAGCTAGGTACCAAAGAGAAACAATCCTCTATACTCTACTAACGACGACACAATTCTCTCTCAATCTAGCAATATAGGAGTACTACATATATGGTTGTAATGTTACAATGTTACTGCGTCAAGCAATATCCTATTCCACTCGTCTAAGCATTTGCTACGAGATCACTAGGTTGCATACACCAGCTCCATGCGCTTTGATCTGGCTCGAGAGCCGTTCGAATCATTGTAACCTACACAGGTTGGACTATGGAGCTAATAGTTTCAAACTAACTTTAGAGAATTCGTAATTATTCTCAAGTCTTATTCTGTATCGCTGGCACAGTATTTTTACAGGTTTTGCAAACATGAGTATAGTCTGATAGCTTAACAGAAGCGCTGTGTACTCTTATATATTGTTAGTTATTTCCGCAGCACCATTCAGCAGTCTGGAAGGTAAGGCTTTGGAATTAGCTGCCGCCAGTCTTTGCTTAACTGATATTGATCTTTTCATAAACAAATAAATCCGACAATGTCTTCAATATGCATATTAAACCTTATTAAATTGTGAAAACTTTGAATAAAAGATCTATTATAATTACAGTCTGTCAAGTAAGAACGTGACCACTCGTATTCTTGAAAAAATGTGTTTCGAGAACATTTTTTGCCATCAGTGTATTCTTTGGTGTGCTAACAAAAGCGCAATGACCTTGGTAAGTTGTCCAATCGCCTCCTGCATCAATAATCGCCTGGCATCTTCGATGCATGCTGTCGCCGAAATTTTCTGCATACTCAACAAATTTTTCAAATCTCGCGAGACTGTTGACTGAAGTCCGCAGAGTCTTTCCTCTGAGCTTTCTCTTTACAAGGGATCAAACGTTTTCAATAGGGTTAGCGTCCGGCGATAGTGAAGGCCATTATAGTATCTTATTGTGGACCCAAGAGAGCCGCTTCATGAGTACGAAGATGTTGTCCACCACATGGGATACATTCAAACCTGATTTTCTTAATTTTTTCTGCTCCTTGACGCAACGTCAATTTTGGGTTCCGTGAAAACAAAGACACGATTCATTTTCCATTTTCGGAGTGACTTGGCCTACCGAGCAACATTTTGGCAAGTCTTCGACATTTTTGGTCTCACTTCTGCGCAAATGTGTTATTTTGGGCCCCTTTGGATGGAAAACAAAGAAAGATTGCCTCAAACCGACTCATTTTGTATTTTACGTAATTTCGACGGTAGTTCGGAATCGACCGACACTTTTCTAAAATGATATAGCTAGAATCTCATTTACCAAAAATGAATTATCGCGAACACGTTCTTACTTGACAGACTATATTAAAAAGTTCCACAATAAAAAATCTTATTTCTTCGCGTTGAAAAATGAAACAACAACAAATTTCAAGCCATTTTTGCGTTTCTTTGATACGGAACAGTAGCCGATATTCTGTAAACAAAAACCCTCTACCATCATAAATAATAAATATTTAATTTACTAAGAGCCAGGTCGAATATTAAAAACACCCTTTTGTGTATTTATAAGTTATCGATGAAACCCGAAAATAAGTTTCTCATCCTTAAGTTTCCTGTTCAGGGTTTAAATTAATATTTATGTTGAAATAACTTCATAACTTTATAGTATCTATCCGGGCTCAATTATTCAAAGTTGTAGTTCATATTACTTTTTTTTAATGTAGATATGTTACCAGATAATAAATAAACTAAGCACGATATAAACGGAATCAATACAGATATGAGTTTACTAATTAGTTTTTTCAAGCTAGTTGACTTCACACATAGTTTGCTAGCTATAATATCTAATGCGGGTATCTGCTAAATAAGCAGGGCAAATTCAAACTTTTCTTATAATAATCTTCAGTATATTGGATAAAGTGGAACAAGCTGAAAGCTTATGAAATTTATTTTCTTGTTCCCTCTGATAATTTTCTCATAATTGGTTCTTCTGATGATATTCTTTATTTTTAAATAAATTCTTTATACTGTTCTTCCATCTATCTAATAAATCTTCTTCCATCCAGTATCAGACATAGGCCTCCCCTTCCTTTTTTCATCCTTCTCAATTCTGCGTCTTTCTGAACCATCTTAAACCAGCCGTTCTCTTTAGGTCATCGTTCCATCTTGTTTGGGACCTTCCTTTGGATTTTTGTCCCAACCATGGCCTCCATTCTGGAATTCTTTTATTCCATCTCTCATCTTGTTGTCTCATTGTGTGACCGGCTCATCTCCATTTCACCCCTGCTACCTGTTCTCTTATCTACTTTGGTCACTTTGATCTTTTGTACTACTTTCGTTTCTGAAACTGTCTTGTAATCTTATATTCAGCATCTGGCGTTCAATTGCTCTTTGTGTTTTACTCAGTTGATCCATCATTTTCCTAGTCAATGTCCATGTCTGGGCCGCATAAGTGAGAACCGGTAGAATGCATTGATCGAATACCATCTTTTTTAGATTCAGAAGAATTCTTTTGTTGGTTAGTATTTTCCTTTGTTTGCCAAATGCTGCCCGTGCCAGTCTGATTCTTCTCTGTACTTTTGCTATTTGATTTGCTTTTCCACACTTTATTACTTGCTGTAGGTAGATGTATTTATCTACGTCTTCACGTGATCTACCCTCTATTCTCAAGCCTCGTGGACTGTCTTCGATTGTCATAGCTTTTGTCTTAACTTTATTCAACAGTAGTCCTACCCTCTCTGATTTGTTTTGTAGTTCAGTAAGCATTTCTTGTATGTCATCAATATTATCTGATATTAGCACTACATCATCAGCATAACACAGGTGATTTAACTTTTGTCCATTTATACTGATCCTCTTTTTTCCATTCAAGTTTCTTGAAAACTTCTAATGCTGCTATAAAGAGTTTTGGTCTCATGGAATCTCCCTGTCTTACTCCGCATTTGTTATGTATTTGATTTGTTTTACTATCTGTTTCCACTCTCATTTGAGCCTTGTTGTAAATTTTTCCTATGAGCTGAGTATACCTATAGTCTATTCTGCTGTTATACAAGGCTCTTCCACTGGCCCAGCTCTCAATAATATCAAAAGCCTTTTGATAATTTAAAAATACCAGGTACAACTTTAAGTTATATTCTGTTACTTGCTCTATTAAAGTTCTGATAGTTAAGAGATGATCACAAGTACTAAAACTAAAACTCTTCTTCCATAGTTCACTTATGTTTTTTGCATGGTTATATTGCTTCATTTAAAGGAGTCGCTTTTTTAACCCTCGTAGCTAATTTGGGATCACATAGATATTCTATTGTTGTTTCCTCCAATTACGAGAATATTGTTTATTAGTACAGCACATGCTCTAAAGGATAATCCCAAAATTGCCATCAAAGCAGCACATGCGCGGAAGTATCGATTCACGTTCATCTAACTGCAGGATATATCCGAAGGAAACACCTTAATAATTTAATCCTAAGGTCATACGGAATATGCTACGTTAGCGCAAGCATGTTCCTAGCATGCACACTGCAAAGAATCCAGCGGCTAAGTCAATCGAAGATTACCCATTAAAGACTCAAATCACTAAACTTTCTTTGATTTTTCAAATTATCAAGGTTTCTGTGAGATCTGGATCGCCAATTGGGTAACAATATTAGAAAAATACAGAGCCCTGGCTATTTATGTTCTATTCTTAGGAAGAATTGCGGACTGATATTTTTTTGAGGCAAATTTTATTTGATTACTATCACCTTAATCTCTTTTAGGTCATTGTTAAAAGGTCAGACTTTCTGCTATTTGCGGTTATTTACATTAACCCTTATCGGTTAAAATTCCTACGGTAAATGAAGAAACAAATGAAATATCATTATCAAAGCTGGGGTACCCGGCGTCGATAGTCAAGGTGCAATTCATTAATCATCTTTTGCAAAGAGTGATCTCTGAAGAAACTCGAGAGCTATAAACAATCGTTTCAGAAAAGCTATGAATTTGACATAACCCTTCATATTAGTGGCATCAATGCGACTGGTTTGCAAAATAAATTTAAAAGCCTGCAAAACACTCGTATTAGTTTACTGGCTCATTTTTTAAGTGACTAAGATGACATGACAGCTTTTCTGGTTCCCAGGTCAATTAAGTTGAGTTAAGGTGATTTTAATCAAGAACCAATTGAAATGAAGTAACTGCCTCAAACCTTTCACAAAAAATACCGCCTGAAAGGCAAGGCAAGGCAACTATTGTCATCATGCATAAAAAAGGATATACTTTAGACCTTACAAACTATGGACCCATTAGCCTGCTGAGTCATGTATACGTTATTTACGAAAATACTTAACAAACGTCTAGCAAGTAAATTTCCTTTCAAAAGAACATGCAGGTTTCCGCTCAGGGTATGGAACAAACGACCATCTGCTTACAGTTAAAATCCTAATTGAAAAATGTATAGAATATTAAAAGCCTCCTGTACTCATATTTGTGGACTTCGAAAAGGCTTTGATTCTGCAAATCAGCAGAGACAGCATGCTGAGTATCGTATTGATCATCGACATTCCAATGTATTTAAATACATATATGAAAATGCAAACTAAAATCAATACACCAGCAAATTTCGAATCGAAAGAGGAGTGCGGAAGGACGCTCTAACCCAAGCTTTTCGTAACCCTTATTCTAAAATCGATAAACTGAGAAAGAATGGAACTTAACATTGACGGTGAAAAGTTAAATTACCTCTGTTTCGCCAACGACATTATCTTAATAACAGACAAAACGCAAGAAGCAGAAACTATACTACACATGCTTCAGAAATCTTCAGGAAAGGTTGGGCTATAAATCAATCTATCCAAGACCGAGTTTGTGACAAATCTTGTATTAAGCGATACTATATAACTGAATAACGTAGAGATAGAGCAAGTGTACCAATATAAATACCTGGGACATGAAATCAGCATAGGACGAGATAACCAAACATATGAAATTCAGAGGCGAATAGGTCTCTCCTGGGCTGCATATAGCAAACTGGCGTATGTATTCAAATGTAACCTTCCTATCTGTTTAAAAAGAAAAGTATTTGACAAATACAAACTCCCCGTTCTTACGTACAGAGCGGATACTCTCACAAAGACGAAGAAAAACATCAATAAAATTTGTGTCATGCAAGAAAGATGACGATCCATATAGCTAAACGAACTTTAGATACTGCTGCTCGAAAAATATCACTCGAAGCACGTCCAAACCACCTTCTTATGTCCTTCAGCCAAGAATTCTGTCGTCTGCCTATCGATCGTTTGCCCTTTATTTTACCTCTAATAATTAGACGTAACAATTCATAATTTGGGCCCCTGATTATATGTCAGAAGTATTGAGTTTTTCTTATTTTTAAGGTTAGTAATTCCTTCATTTTGTTCATTCTTTCCAGTACTTCTGTGTTTTTAATTTCCTGTACCCAGGAGATGCGAAGAAGACCTCTATAAATGTACATTTTAAAAGATTTCAGTCGTTTCTCTGAACCAGGGTCATGGGTCCAGCACTCACATCCATATAATAGCACGGAGACTACATACGTTCTGATCATTCTCATTCGGAGATCGAGACTGAGACTTGTGCTATGGAAAAATTGACTCATATTCACGTATGTTAATCGGGCCTGTTCAATTCAGGAATATATTTCGTTTCTTGGGTCTCACTTGTCATTTATATTTCTTTCCAAATATTTAAATGTGGAGACCTGTTTTACAGTGTTGTCCCTGATTTCGAGGGTTTCTGATGGTAGATTTTTCTTTGTTATTACCATCCACTTAGTTTTTCTTATATTCATAGTTAATCCAAATCTTTCGCTGGCTGTTGCGACTTTATTTATCAGGGGCTGAAGATCTTCGATATTATTTGCTAATAGAACAGTATCATCAGCATACCGTATATTGTTCAGTGTACTTCCGTTAACTGTTATTAATTCGACGGATTCATAGATAGCATCATTAAACACAGCATCAGAAGAAAGATTGAACAAAAATGGTGAGAGAATGCATCCATGTCTTACACCTTGAGTTATTTTTATACTTTCGGACTTTTCCAGCCCAATTTTACATCCACTGATTGATTCCAGTACAGATTTTTAGTAATATATAGATCTTTTTTGTTTATATTTGTTGTTTCTAGAATTTTT
This sequence comes from Pachyrhynchus sulphureomaculatus, assembly GCA_019049505.1. Classification (NCBI taxonomy): domain Eukaryota; kingdom Metazoa; phylum Arthropoda; class Insecta; order Coleoptera; family Curculionidae; genus Pachyrhynchus; species Pachyrhynchus sulphureomaculatus. Next base: position 201,442,942 of record CM032446.1, read on the forward strand.
ATTAATTTTTCATGCATCACACAATCGAAAGCTTTATTGTAATCTATAAAACATGCATATGCATCTATATTCATATCTTTACAACGCTGGACCAGTACATTAAATGAGAATAAAGCTTGCTGATATCTATGTTTAATTTACTAAAAGTACTATGATTTTTGTTAAAAATCAGCATCTTTAAATTTGCATTTCTTCCAGTGATTTTCCTGATGTATAAATTTAGCTTCTATGCCTTAATGCTTCACTTATTAGAAATGTAATTCCTTGTAAAATTATGCATTTTCTTCCCAATAATCTCAGATTTTTTATTGTTGAATGAACAGTAAGACAAAATATGTTGAATAAAATCTTATGGTACTGGTATCTTGGTTGGTCTTTATTTCTATGCAACCTATTCGTATCAGAATAATAGTGACAAAATTTTTCTCTATAGCAGGTATGTTATTGGAGTAAGAAATTCGTTAATTGTCTTCACAAGTCATTTTTTGGTCCTCGCTAATGTTTCCACGTTGTCTTTGTACCGAAAATAACTATATACTAATTAGAAATACCTTTGTATGCAGAACGGAATGTAAAACAGTCATGAAATTTTTAAGGTTAGGATAGGACATAGGATACATCAAGTTAATTGTATAGTGTTTTCAAACTTTCAAATTTAAAAGATGCCTTTGTTCGCCGGCTTTCCGAATGATACTAAAAGTCTAACATGATTAAGTGCATTTGTTTCGCTTTTAAAGAAGAAACTAATTAATATTGTAAATTTGTATTTTGATAAGTTATAGTTATACATAACCAGAAATAACCAGGCAGCCCTTCAAAATAATAAGTGATAACGGTATCTATTCAGTTTCCTTTGCGGTATGGCATGAAACTAGAGGAAGGTAACTTATTGGATAAAATAAGATAAAATTTTAGATGTATAATTGATCTGGCAAACTATTTTATGAATAAATATTTTTATCACCCCTGATGTACCTTTACTCGTATTAGTAATGAATTTGTATGTGTGTAGAGTCCGAGAAATGCTAATTACCATTAAACGGCGAAAAATCGAATATCTGGGTCATGTGATGAGAGGGCAAAAACACCAACTATTGCAACTGATCATGAAAGGGAAGATTCAGGGAGAAGGAGTATTGGACGACGGCATATCTCTTGGCTTCGCAACCTGAGAAAGTGGTTTGGGTGTACATCTACTCAATTGTTTTTTTTGTTTTGGCACCTAAGAAGAAGAAAAAGAAGTAGAATCTAAAGAAGCAGAACTATTAGACAAGATTTTAGTAATTTACCAGTCTTACACCATTTTGTTGCAAATCCTGTGTGATGTTTGTTGCTTCCCATTTAACGAGTCTGTAACTGATTTCATGGTAGTCTACAATAAAGAAGAGTTCAGTTGGTAAAATTAGATAGATAAATAGGTTTGGGTGTGAGTTTCGGTTGAGGGCTGTTGCTAATCTTCATATTTGTAAAATATTAGGCAAGAGGAATCGTCTGTTTCAGAAACATCCTTAGTCAATTTTTAATTAGTCAATTTTTAATTATGCAATCTTATATCATTGTTACAATAATAACATTTTTATACAGGATGCGTCCCTAAAATCCGCACATATTTCAATTGAAATCTTTCGCGATATTATGCTTCCGCCAGAGGTCGCCGCTAACGTCCGGATAGCAAATTCATTAAAGTAAATAGTGTTAGACTCCAAATTGTCGCCGTATCGAAACAAGTGCGGAGTATCATCGAAGGTCTTCACGCCGCCATCCGGTCAGCACTAGAAATAATTCCGTTTTTCGAATACTCAAAATAAACTATTTATGAGCTTGTAGCTAAGTATAAGGCTCAAGAACAATGCAACAAAAGTTCCAGTACGCCGTCGAGCAAACACTACTTGAGAGAATGTACCGTGAGGACCCCTGAAGTCCAAGGAATTCTGGCCTCCTAATAATCCAGATTTTAGTCCCTTGAACTACTACGTATGGAGCATAGTTGAAAGAATCACAAACAAGTTTCGTCATCCCACTGAGACATCATTAATGACCGCTATTCAAGCAGCGTTCGCCAAGATGAACAGCGCGGAATTACAAAGGACATGCCGGCACTTCAGATCGAGAATGGAGGCCGTTATTCAAGCTAATGGGGAATACATTGAATGATTGTTATTAACGTAGATGCCCTAAGTGCTATCCGAAATGATTTTTTTTTAAACTTCATTTTTGATTAAAAAAATATGCCCTTTAAAAAATTGTTTGATTGGTCCCGATTTTGGTGACGCACGCTGTATTTAAATCATGGTTTTAAATAACAAATATTTTGAATTGACCTGAATATTATAGTATGTTTAATGCAATATTTATAAAGCATAATCCAATAAGTCAAATTAATAATACATATTTGTACATGTTTATTAAAATCTGTTATTTGACTAAAATAGGTAAAATTTGCATGAAACTTAGCATTCAAACAATACAAATGGTATCAAAGACCTATTAGATTTTCTAAAATAATTTTTAAAACAATTTAAATAATGAAAATCATGTAGTCCTACAATAGGAAATACAAACGACAAAATAAATGAGGCAAAAGTAGAGATAGAAATTCAATATTTAATATATTCTATTCCTAACAATAAATCTCTGGTTATCTTTTTTCAAGTCCGTGACCTAGGGAGTGATAGATAATCTTATAAACAATGTAAAATTGTAAACAAGAAAAACTTCAGACCAATACGGCGGAGGTTTTATTGAATTTTTTAAAATCTACTTCATGTAAAATAGACAAATAGGGCATCAAAACTGGAAAATTACAACCTGATATACAATTCGAAATTTGGCTCTGACATGTAACTCAACCCAAAGATGACTGAAACAAAAGCTTGTGGTCAAGATATGACAGAACGATCTACTAAAACAAGATATGGAAAAGTCACTCCGGTAAATTCCTTAAACCTGAAAACTAAATCACCACAACGAATTACTAAAGATAGGAAAACTTCTCCACGACTGAAAAAACACGGAGCTGTGGTTAAAATAGAAAACTATAATAATTCAAAACCGGTAATTAGCAAAATCAGCCAAAACTCTAGAAACGAGAAATTAAAAGAAACATTCGAATGTAAGAGAATCAAACAGGCAGAAGAATTTATTATTTGTGAATTAAAATCCAGATATTTAAGAAATCATAACAAATATATTACTTAAGAGAGCATCGATTCGGACAAATAAAGAAAATGCCGCCTGTCTAGTAAAAGTATAGTTCATGTAACAGGAGAATGTAAAATACCAACAGACGTAATATAGTTGCAAAAAATCATATGTCATATTCAAGATCAACCAATAAAAACACATATATAATACCAGTACATACCGAACACGCTACAAAATATTTTGCATACAGATCCAAGAATAGTATACGTAAATAACCGAGCAATCGAAACTACTTGATAAGAAGAAAGCAGTAAATATATGATAGATAAAGTAATATCAAATGATAACTACATTATACTAAAGGAACATAAAAGATCACAAAATACACACCATTAGCTATTGATCTCAAGGAAATTTAGAAACATTAAACATTTAAAATCACACCTATAGTAAAATCACTCACAGACATAACTTTGTACAAGATCTAAGGAAAATAGACCAATTCTCTACAATTCTCTACAATTCTCTACAATTCTCTACAATTGTGTGTGTATGTGTGTGTGTAGTATATTATAGTATAGTAGTAGTATAATAACCGGTGTGAGGTTTTTGTATTCATTTCTGGTTTGTTCAATGATAACATTATCTATGGTCAGCTGCTCTTTTCATCCTCGGCTGTTTTTCCTGCACCCCTTCTGCTCTTCTGTGAAAATGTTGATGTGTATTTGATGTTGTTCTATTTTCTTGGAAATTGTGGCTGTGATGATCTTGTATAGGGTGATACGACGGTAATTTGACGGGTTTGTGGTGTCTGAACTTTTGGGTTTGACAACCACAAATACCTCCTTTAATTCATAAGGCACGCACACTCAAAACATTAATAGCCAGATAGTTTATAAACTTCGGCAAAAATTCATTTAAAGTGTCAACAGGAAATAATAACAATAAAAATATTATGTCAAATAATAATTATAAGGTTTATCCATCGACGTTATTTATATCTGAAATTAAATGTTTCAGTGTAATAATTTAAACCAGTGGCTGTTAAAAATTCGTTACTCACTATTATTTGGGAGGTCCCATATCATGAAAAATAAATAACCGGTCAAGTGCAAGTTGAACTGCGCAATTAGTGTTCCGTACGTTGATTGCTTTTCAAATAAAAAATTTTGTTACAGAGGTATAAAATGATCAGTGACTTCACAAAACACACCCCAAATGAGTTTTCAACAAAATTTACTGAAATCTGATGACCTTGAAATTTTTGTTTTTTTTTATATACCAGATAAATTATTAAAGGTAATGCACTCGTGATAATTTTCATTCAATCTACACCCCGTGGAGAATATTGCAGAATTTTTTCAAAATTTTTGGATAAGTATTTTCGAGATAAGGCGGGTGGACAGCGATTTTGCGCGATTTTTTAAAAATAATAAAAAGAAAAGTGCACGCAAGTATTACATTATATATATATATATATATATATATATATATATATATATATATATATATATATATATATATATATATATATATATTTACTCGTGTTTTCACAAGTTTTCATTTGACACCACACTCGATGACTTAGTAAAAAATTTTTTTTTTCACTTCTGATTTCACCCCCCAAAACTAACCCCCTAAGTCAAAATGTAACTTTCAAAACTACATGGCTCTCATGAGGCCATCAGTTCCTATATTATTACCAAATTTCAACTTTCTACGACAAATAGTTTCGTAGAAAATCGGATGTGACAGACGGACAAACAGACGGACGGACAGACAGACGGACAGACAGACGGACAGACACGGACAGACGGACGGACAGACAGACGGACAGACAGACGGACAGACAGACGGACAGACAGACGGGACGACAGACACAGACAGACGGACAGACAGACGAAGTCATCTTATAAGTGTTCCGTACGGAACACTAAAAACAGTTGAAATGATGTCTAATTAAGTGAACACGAATTTGCAAAATTCGAAAGTGTTTTTCATTTTAGAAAATAAAATAATCAGATATGGGTGTTTCGTTGTTATTTTATTTTATCCGACTTGTTTTCTTAATAAGCATTAAACAGCTTTATTGTGATTTAAGAATACATAATAGTTTATGGATTTATTGAAGAAAACATTAAAATACGGTCATACAAATATTACTAGAGTCTGATGATGATGACCCCTGAAAAAAGTGTATACGAAGATTATACAACAGCCATTTGTGTTAAAAATTATGCATACAGTTAAACATCCTTATCCTACACATGTCTATACAAAAAATCATTTATTTCGGCTTAGATTCGGTGACAATTTTTCAATGGTTCAGTTATTCAGCAATTGAGCTTCTACAAAATTATTTGGTAAATCGAAGGTAATTTGCCAAATTAGACGATTTTACTTCGCAGCCCAGGACCGTGGACAGCGGTGTGCCACAGAGTTCTGTATTGGGACCGTTAATTTTTATGGTATATACCATGGACTTAGTAAATTTGTTGACAGCAATTGCTCAATTCATCAATTCGCTGTTGATACCCAAGTTTATGCCACTTAAAGTAGGGAGACTGTGAACAAGTGTGATAGTTTAAACCCTACACTGAAAAATATTCATTCATATTCTGTTAAGCACAGTTTTAAGCTGAATCGATCAAAGTGAGCTGTACTCAAATTTAGGAGTGCACTCGTTGAACTAAATTTGGATGTTATTCTGGATAATGTTCGCATCAACTAAACTGTAAAAAGTCTTGGACTTATCATTGATAACGAGTTGCGGTTTAGAAGTCACCTGAAGCTTATAGTGCAGAAGACATTCTCGGCTTTAAAGGGCTTTAAAGAGCAAACATATTTTAAACAGATATTTAAGGAAAAAACTGGGTCAGATATTAGTGTTGAGTTACGCTAATTATGCAGATGTGGTTTTTAGGCCATGTCTTGACATTTGCTCCAGTTCCAGATTCCAAAAAATTGAAAACTCCTGTGTAAAATTTTGTCTTGTGACTTGCGAAGGAGGGATCATGTCGCTCCTCAACTGGTAACGTTAGGTTGGTTAAATATGTTCAAAAGACATTACGCATGGCAACATTTGTCCATAGAATTCTGCAAACGAATTCTCCTCAGTATATGAGAGAAAATCGCATCGAGTATGTATGCATGATATGAGTATTCGAGATAATTTGGAAATGCCTAGGCACAGAAAAGCGATATTTTAAAGATCTTTTAGTTACTCTTATAATTTAATACCTCATTATATTTAGTCTAAGTCAATCCACAGCGTTAAGAAATCCTATAAAAGTTTTCTCTTTAAAATACCTCTTTTTTAAAGTTTGTTTTAATCCCATCTATTCTTTGTTGTTAACTTGTCTTATTATTAACTTCTGTTCGGTCTTGCATGTTTCTTACTATATTTATTATGTTTTTTTAGTTTACCACGTCTTGTTCTGTATTATTATGTACAGTCTGTCAAGTAAGAACGTGAACGCTTGTATTCTTAAAAAAAATGTGTTTCGAGAACATTTCTTACCATGAAGGTATTCTTTGGTGTGCTAAGAACAGCGGAATCACCTCCTACATCACTAATCCTCTGTCATCTTGGAGGCATGCTGTTGAGAGATTTTCTGCATACTCTGCAAATTTTTCGAATTTCACGAGACTACTGAGTCAAGGTCCTCAGAGTCTTTGCTCTGAGCTTTCTCTTTACAAGAGACCAAACGTTTTCAATAGGGTTGACATCCGACGATTATGAGGACCACTCTAGTATCTTATCGGGGGCCCAAGCGAGCCGCTTCGAGACGGGATTTTCGCCCAACCAAGGCTTCTTCAACGTACTCGGAATTTGACATCATGAGCATTTAGATGTTATCGTCTCATGTTTCATGATACACATGTAAACCCGACTTTCTTAATTTTGCCGCTCCTTGAAACAGCGTCCATTTCGGGGCCACTGAAAACCAAAACACGACTCGTTTTTCGACCTCCGAAGTGACTTTTCGTCAAAAAGGATTTACTCGCTTCTTCACAAACGACCCCGACTTTTTAATATATTTAGCGACCGCAGAATATGCCATTTTATGCAACTTTGGATGGGAACAAAAAAAGGCTGCCTCCAACCAATGCGCAAACAAGTGACTCATTTTGGATTTTACGTGATTTCGACGAAAGTTCGGAATTGACTGATACTTTTACTAAAATGCGTCGTAGACAACGGTTCCCTCTACCGATTTTTTGTTAAATCGCTAGGATCTCGTCTACCAAAAATGAACGATCGCGGACACGTTCTTGCTTGACAGACTGTGTAGTTATATTCATTTTTTTAGATTTTGTTTACTATAAGGTTAGGTGTTTAAAGTTATTATACTTGGCTGAGCTAAACAGTTTTTTATACTGAACTTCGCCGAGTCAAAAATACAACCTCTTATTGTTATTATTATTATTATTACATTTGGTTATTGTGATTGGGCTGACCGGCTTTTATCACGTCAGCACAAACGCTATTACCGTTGTGTATTAAGGAATGACCTGACAATGTTACATGTTTTCAAAATCACTGACTTCTGAATGTTTTTGTGTATGTTGTGTTGAGTCTGAATTGTACTAAGTGTGGTGTGAGTCTTTGGCTTTAAGGCCTGTGATTGACATGACGAGGGGGACAATGATGAATTTTTCTTGTTTCCGTAGTTTTTTTATTTCTGTTGCAAGGTCTGTATATTTAGAAATTTTTTCTGTGTATTTCGTTTGGATTATTATTTTTATTTCTTCTTCTTTCTCACATTTGGTCAATGGAGTTCCATGTTTGGCTGACGGGCCTAAGCCAAGTCAGTGCAAACGCTATTACTATTGTGTATTACGGAATGACCTAACAATGTTACATGTTTTCAAAATCACTGATTTCTGAATGTTTTGTGTATGTTTGTGTTGAGTCCTAATTATACTAAGTGTGAAGTGAATGTTGTTGGTGTAAGGCATGTGGCTGATATGATGAGGACAATGATGCCTTTTTCTTATTTCCATAGCCTTTTTATTTCTGTTGCAAAATCTATGTATTTGGAGATTTTTTTCTGTATATTTCGTTTGGATGTTTGTGTCGTTGGGGACAGCTATGTCAATTAGATAGGTGGCTTTTTTTGGGTATTGAAAAGTAACATCGGGTTTATTGGCGGGGACTCTTTTATCCGTATGGATACTGATGTCCCAGTAGAGCTTGTAATCTTTATTTTCAAGTATCGATGTTGGTGTGTATTTGTAGTAGGGATCCGTGTTTTCTATGAGTTTGTATGTTGTGGCTAGTGCTTGGTGAACTACTTTTGCCGCTAAGTCATGTCTGGATGTGTAATCCGTTCCGGCTAATATTTTACATCCGCTTGTTATGTGTTCAATCGTTTGTTTATGCTGATGGCATTTCCTGGTTTTTGTCTACTTTCACTGTTGCTGTGTGGAGGCTGGTTTGCTTGGTATGAAAGAATTCCCCAAGTGCTTGTATTTGTTTTATGTTGATCTTATGTCTAAGATTCCTCTTCCTCCCGCCTTCCTTTCGATGGTAACTCTTTCTTTGCATGCGTTGGGGTGTAATTTCCTGTATTCGGTGAATTGACAACGTATAAGGATGTGGATGTTTTCTATGTCTGTGTGTGACGTGTGTGATGATGAATATGTGACTATAAGTATAGCGATCATGTTGTTGACTTTAGTGAGATTCTTGGAGTTGGGTTTTGTTTGTAAAAGTTTCGTGAGAGTGTTTTTGAATTCGGTTCTGAGCTCTGTTTTGATGTGAGTGTGGTTGAGTTTGCTGTTTTGTTGGAAGCCTAGATATTTGTATGTTTCTTTGTCGAGCATGTTATCGAATGTTTCATTGTTGATGGTTTCTATCTTATGGTGGCCTTTCCATTGGCCTTTATTGAAGTGCAACATATTACATTTATTTATACCAGATTCGATATTGATATCTAAGGTAAATGTTTCTGTGATTTTAAGGAATTCTTTTAGCTGTGTTTCTGAGGCAGCGTAGAGTTTTATGTCATTCATATATAGAAGGTAGTTTATTTTATGTTAGTTCACTTTTTGGTGTCTGGTGTTGAATGTTAATTGGATTAGTATTATTATTATTTTTACTATTACGATTATTCTGTCCATTACAGGCGTTTGAATTTTTTCCATTTTACCCTTTTTTTCTGTTAAATCTCATAAATCAATCGATTTAACCTTTAGTTTTACTCTTGACGAATTATTGTGCACTTGTTTTTTGTTCATGCTTTTTTGTCCAATCGACATCAACAATTTTCACCTCCTCTGCGTTAAGCTACAAACTTTTAATTTCTACCTTGTAACTAACAAAATTACTTCTTGATGTTAAAAGCTGATAGCTTTTTTTGAAGTAATTTATTTGGAGCTAATTTATTTTTTGCTTAAAAATGTTGACACCAATTTTGAAATGAATTACGGCCAGGGAGAATATTGGAGTTTTTAGTTGCTTAGGATTTAATCATGCTGAAAGCAATGTTACTCTTTAATCACCAATCTTTAAATTAAAGTATTTACGACACCTTAAAATGTCCATGTTCGCAACATTCTTGAGTAACTAATTGTGCAAGTGTATTGATGGCAAAGCCGTAGAAAGGATAAAATTTCCATCACAGGGGAGTAAATTCGAAACACTTAATGGATTGTTTTATAGTTAGTATATAAAACAGTTTTATTTTTTTACATTAGTTTAAATTTACTTAAAAAAATAGAAAGAGATCTGAATGTGATATGACTGATGCTACGTCAGGGCCACCAATAGCAAAAAATGGAAAAGCAGCTGGACCGGACGAAGTGAGCAATGAAATTTTAACTTCTTTATTCATTCATTTATGAGATCGGAATACTACCAAGTGATTGGCTGAAATCAACATTTATCATGATTCCAAAAAAAGAACGAAGCATCAAATTGTATTGACCATCGAACAATTAATCTCGTGAGCAATGTTTTAAAAATATTTTTGAGAGTAATGCATGGCAGGATATATATAAACTTGAAGAAAGAATTGGAAATAGTCAGTTTGGGTTTTCGAAACGGATTAGGGACTAGAGAGGCACTGTTTGGTATTCATATGTTGATCCAGAGATGTCGCGTTGTCAACCACAATATGTTCCTTTGTTCAAATGACTTTGAAAAAGCCTTTGACAAGGTACGCCACAAAAAACTTCTAGAGATTTTAAAAACGACCGGTACAGATGACAGACATTCGTATCATCGCCAATTTCTACTAGCATCAGACTGCTGAAGTGCGGTTAGAGCTTCAACTATAGGATGAAGTAAAAATCAAGCGGGGAGTGCGTCAGGGTTGTATTCTATCGCCCTTGTTGTTCAACCTCTATTCAGAGTTTATATTCAATGAGCCACTTACTGATACCAGTGAAGGAATCAAGATTAATAGCGTTAACATAAATAACATCAGATACGCCGATGATAGATTAATTTCACAGGCACCCAAAAAAAAAGAAATTTTCTGTCTGAGATGACTGATTCCCCTACCCCCGTATTTTTGGTCATCACATCACAGTTTTTTCTAACCTCAAAAAGAGGTTTTCTACAAGTTTCGGACGAATTCACTGCCTAATTCATCATATTCTGTATTGAGTCAGGGTTCAGTGATTCGAAATATACAGATGGTATTATATCAGAGTGACCATTTTCAGTCGCTGTAAACCCGTATATACCACACTGCGGAACATGACATGTGGAATTCGTATACTTTTGACCTCTTTTTGAGGTTAGGAGTAAACTGTGATGTGATGGGGCAAATACAACATCGGGATTGTGTTCAGCGGCCAAAAATACAGAGGGATAGAGGTGTCAGTCATCACAGACACCATTTTTTTGTGTGCCTGTGTTATCACTAATAACGGAAAACATCTGCTTACAGATAAAATAACTGACACTTACACACCGTTTAGTTTAAGACTGAACGCAAATAAAACAAAATATATGATCTACCAGAAAGTAGTTCTAGAGGAAAAGTATCAGACGAGGACGAAAAAATTATTATTAACCGTTAAGTGTGGACGTAAGGTCCCACAGACCTACACCCTTTTTGATTTCATAGAATTGCACACTCCTTCCCCCTTCCCACGGCAGTGCGACTCTGTAGCTTCAGTTTAGTTACAAAATGACTAGGAAGAGAAGAGATTGCATAGAAAGACTTTCTACACTTGTACTAAGTTTTTAGAGTTCCATTGTAGATAGGAATCTTTTTTGTGAAAAATTTCTCTTTCTCCTTTACTGGTTTTTAGAAGCGCAGGAAATGCTTCTTTTTTTCGAAAAATCTCCTCCCTCCGGTCATCGATTTTTAATTTACTGGATGGAAGTAGTCTAAGCTTTTAGAGTTCTAGTGTAAGAATGTCCTTTTTTTAACAAGGAGCCAAGGAGTTTTTCCCATCCGGTTGTAATTTAAGGCCACCTTGTTTGTCGATTTCCACCTCTTCTATAAGTAGCCTTTAGTATTCCCTTTTTTTTAATTAAAGAAATGCTTTTTTTATCTATATGCATATCCGTGCATATATGATATGATATATATATATATATATATATATATATATATATATATATATATATATATATATATATATATATATATATATATATATATATATATATATATATATATATATATATGTATGTATGTATATATATATATATATATATATATATATATATATATATATATATATATATAGGCAGATCCATTACTTTTCGACAAAAGCGTTTTGAGAGTAGCTTTGAAAAGAAGGTGATCCTTCAAATTTGAATTCGATACAATGAAATCCGGCAGCTGGAAAATTTTTTAAAATTTTAAAAAAGTTGAAATTTTGTATCTTAGCTTCCATATAACTTAGAGATTCGAAAAATTCGGCGTTCTTCTCCGATAAACTTAACTTTCAAGGAAAAAATAGATTTTTGTTTTAAACTTAAATTCGGCTTGACTGGGAGCTTTTAACAGAACCACTGTTTTAGCGAAATTTTGCTTGTTTTTGAAATGCTCTCAGATCTACAGTTTTTGAAGTAAAGGGCTGGTCACGGTTCATATTTTTCGTCTTTGGTCTGTTGATATCTACCCTAATTTTCATTGATTGCCTCAATTCTTTTAATATATGACCAAACAAAACTAATTGATTTTTGAAAAATCGCCATTTTCAATACCCCTAACTTTTTTCTATCAACTCGAAATCGCTTGAAATTTTCAGAGATTATACTTCATTCTATTCTCAAATAACCTTGAAAATTTCAAGTTTTAACTAAAAGTGGTTTACGAGCTATGAATTTTTAAAATTATCAAGTTTTCTACTTAATATGTTTAGTGTGTATTAGAGTTTTGTGGTTTTATCTTTGATTTTATAAATTTGACGTAATAAATTAATACTTATCCATTGTTTATATATATAAATTAATAAAAAGATAAATGAAGCTTACAAATTTTAATAGTCAGGTGAAGTTAGTAAAAATCATAAATCTTTAAGAATTCAATTTTTTTTTATTTCTCTCAATATTATATTTAAAACAGTCTTACACAAAATATTTTTTAATGAATTTGTAGTAAGAGTATTGATACTGTTATTTTTAATATTTACAATCATAGAAAAATATATGTTATAAAATAATACATACATGTTTTGTTTATTTTATTACTCGAATTCATATTTCTTTCTTTCCTTATCAAATGAAGTTATGTTAATTTCATTGGTGTGCTCATTAACAGGCATATAACAATGATGCAGTCTTGTATCTTTTATTGTTGAAACGTTGTCAAATCGTTTCTTTAGATGTCTTTGACGCGTTTGAACATCAGTGTCAGGGACCCATAAGGCTATATAAATAGTAACTATCAATATTTTTATGATGCATTAAAATAAACATCAAATTGTAATATTTCAACTAGATTTACCTGATGCTGGTTAATTCTTTAGAAACATACTCGTAAGTTTCTAATGGATTATTTATTTTGTTTTTCTGGTGATGATCGAATGCAGTGTCTCGTGTCTCATTGTTGTTTGTTTAATAACTGCTCCAATACAATCACAGACACTTTTTCCATGACTTGTGTTACTTTTATACCAAAATCTTTTTCATGATAGCAGACATTAACTAAATTATTCCTTAATAAACAAATCAAAAAGCTTAAATTACTTTACATATATCATATTAGAATAAAATATGTATGTATTATTTTATAACATATATTTATCTATGATTGTAAACATTAAAAATAACAGTATCAATACTATTACTACGAATTCATTAAAAACATTTTGTGTAAGACTGTTTTAAATATAATATTGAGACAAATAAAAAACATTGAATTTTTAAAGATCTTATGAATTTTCATAACTTCATCTGAATATTAAAATTTGTAAGCTTCATTTATCTTTTTTTTTTCATATATAAACAATGGATAAGTATTGATTTATTAGGTCCAATTTATAAAATCAAGGATAAAATCACAAAAATATCACATTAAGTAGAAAATTTGATAAATTTAAAAACTCGTAGCTCGTAAATCACTTCTATTCCAAACTTTTCAGGGTTATTTAAGAATAGAATGAAATATAATCTCTGAAAATTTCAAGTGATTTCGAGTTGATAGAAAAAAGTTATGGCTATCTGAAAATAGCGTTTTTTCAAAAATGTTTGGTCATATATTAAAAGAATAGAAGCAATCACTAAAAATTAGGGTAGATATCAACAGAATATACCTAGACGAAAAATATGAGTCGTCGGCCAGCGCTCTACTTCAAAAACTCTAGATCTGAGAGCATTTCAAAAACAAGCAAAATTTCGCTAAAACAGTGGCTCAGTTAAAAGCTCCCAGCCAAGCCGGATTAAGTATAAAACAAAAATCTATTTTTTTCCTTGAAAATATAAGTTTAACAGAGAAGAATACCGAGTTTTTCGAATCTCTAAGTTATATGGAAGCTAAGATTTTGAAAATAAATAAAAAATTGACGGCGTATCAAGCTCAAATTTGGAAGATCACCTTCTTTTCGAAGCTACTTTCGAAGAAAAAATCGGCATGCAAATCGCTAACCCACGCCCGCACACTTTTATCGAAAAGTAATGGATCTGCCCATATATACTACTGTGATCAAAAAATAGTAAGACTTTTAAATTTAAATTGCCCGGGCATTTCCAAATCGGATTAATTTTTTTTCGTTAGGTTGGTAGGACCATCACGGCCATCTGTGTCAAATTTTAAGACCATAGCGTCAGTAGTTAATAAGATTCGCTTGCAATCGTTCAACAACAAAAGTGCGTTTTTCGATTTTTAACATGAGTGAAAAAATTCAGCAAAGAAGTTGTATTAAATTTTGTTTTAAAAATGGTTTTTCTGGAAGCTATTCGTCTCAAGAGGCCGGAATTATGAGCCGATAACTCTTGGTTTTTTCATCATGATAATGCGCCTTCTCACACAGCATTGGTTCTTCGCGACTTTTTCATCAAAAATTCAACTCATATCATTCGGCAATCGCCCTATTCGCCTGATTTAACTCCGTCGGACTTCTTGCTATTCCCTAAACTCAAAAAACCGCGTCGAGGACAGCATTTTGAGTCGATTGAGGAGATTAAAACCGAATCGAAGAAGGCTTTAAAGGCCATTCCAGAAATCGAATTCAACAACTGTTTCGGAGACTGGAAAAAACGTTGGCATAAATGCATTGTATCTAAGGGGGATTACTTTGAAGGAGACGAAATAAATTTGGAAAAAGAAATAACCGGTTTGCGTTTTATTTCAAAAGTCTTACTATTTTCTGATATATATATATATATATATATATATATATATATATATATATAATATATATATATATATATATATATATATATATATATATATATATATATATACTCTTAAGATGTCTAGAGAACTATTTAAGATATAGAGTATGTGATACGTTTTAAAATGTTCTGAATAATCTTAAAATGTAATGATGTATATGGATTTTCATTAAAAATAGGAAAGTTGTTACTGTTTTTATTAGGAAGAGCAGATTCATAAACAGTTTTATGCAAATTTTGCAATGCAATTTACTGTTTCATATACTGCTAACATGCCCTTTATTATATGAAGTTATGTCAGTATTTTCAATTAGCTCTTTATATTTTTTAAACTTAAGATATACTATATAAACACATTCCTTTTTATATATTTATAGTCATCTTTACAGGCCCCTGTGGCTATTCGAGAATTATTGGAAACGTCTCTGACATGGGAGTTCGATATTTTCAAATTGGAAGACCTGACACGGAAAAGGCCGCTTCAGCACATCGGCATGAACCTGTTTATGCACTTTGACGTTTGCAGTGCGCTCAACTGTGACGAAAAGACTTTAAATAATTGGCTGATGGTTATTGAAGCGAATTATCACGGTGAGAACACATATCATAATTCGACGCATGCAGCAGATGTTATGCAGGTGAGTGATTACTGATTACTGAATGCATAAATTTGTATTTTTTCTTCTCTTATAGATTTTGGATCACTGAATCCAAATGTCAGAATATTTTTATATACGAGGGTGGAATGAAAAGTCTTATAAAAAACAGGGTAAATAACATTTTTTCCAAAAACAAAAATTTATTTCTCAATATTTTTTTTTTTTTTTTTATGGGTCTAGCACACGTGCTGCAGGGAAGTCCCTAAAGCGCTCCAGGAGCGGCACGAGTGCGGAAAAAAAAAAAGCGATTCACGTTGTTCTTGAATCGCTGTAAATTGTACTCGGTGGGAAACACAGCGCTGGGCAAATTATTCCAAAGGAATGACGTTCTCCATATAAAAGATTGCTTGAAAAGCGTTGTACGCGGAGTAACAAGCTGAACCTCATACGGATGCGAAGCACCAGCGCGACGTGTATTTCTAACATGCACCGCTTTGGGAGGAATTAAGCGGGCTACATCCTTCGAACACTTTCCATGAAAATACTTGTAGAACAGACTCAAGTCGCTAACCGTTCTTCGATGTTCCAGCGAATCAAGGACGCCGGTCAATTCCGGGTCCCCAATCAGACGGACCGCTCTTCTCTGAACAGAATCCAACAAATGCAGTGTATGTTTGGGACCGGAGTCCCAAACGTGGGAGCAGTATTCCATAGTTGGTCGAATTTGGGCTTTGTAAAGAATTAACAGTTGCTGTGGGGTGTAAAGCTTTCTGGTTCTAAATAATATTCCCAACTTTTGAGAAGAGAATATAAAATCCATTGGGCCTAATACATTTGGTTCAACGAGATTTCAATTTTTTTACTCTCGCAGAAAAAAGGGTGGTTTCAAATTGTGCATAATATGCGTTTATAACACGAATAACCTCTTCATTTGACAAAAATTTCTTCCCCCAAGCCAATTTTTGAGGTTAGGAAGCAAAAAAATCACTTGGGGCCAAATATGGGGAATAGGGAGGGTGGGGAACTATTTCAAAGCCCAGCTCGTCCATTTTTGCTTTTGACCGCTTCTGCTTCAACTCACCTTGCACACGGTCTAATAACTTTCGTAATAAGAACCAGTCATTGTTTCACCATTTTTCAAACAGTCAATCATGATGATACCCTGTGGGTCCCAAAAAATAGTTGCGATCACTTTTTCCGCCGATAAAACTGTTTTCACTTTCTCCGGTACACTTCCACCTTCGTCAAACCACTGTTTTAACTGCTATTTTGTCTCTAGGGTGTAATGGTGGAGCTACGTTTCCTCTACAGTCACAACACGATGCCAGTTCTTGTTCTTCCTCGTGTGTTTTTGGTCTGGAGTCAACAAACGCGGAACCCATCGCGCACTCAGCTTTTCCATTTTTAGAACTTCATTTGAATATTATGAACCTGTTTATATGAGATATTTATCATATGAGCAATATCACAAAACTTAATGCCACGATTTTCCATCGTGATGAATTTTATCGACTATTTCTTCAGACGCACAGTGTGTCGCGTAGAACATGCTAGGTGGACAAAATTCATGTTATGATTTCCAGGAAATCTTATTTGCAAAACGTAAACAACACCACCAAACCCCGAATTCCGAGAAAAGGTTGTTTATCAAATTTGCAAGTGGCGAGTCATAAGCGTCAGAAGTCAGGTAATGAGTTTAATGCAGCTCTTTCAATCAATCAGTTGCAATTTATCGACACTTTAGTGCACATCTTATAGTGACATATTGTAATATTGTGAAAGTTTTTGTGATGAATATTAATACTGAGGGTAAGTACTATTTTTTAATGTATTTTTTTAATCAGAATCTATTAATTTGAATTTTTAGTATTTTTTTTTAAATAGCCTATATATTTTAGCGTGTTTTTTTTTTAAAAAAAAACTTTGAAAGTTCAGAATATACAGATATTCACCTCTATCCGGGCTAGTTTTTAGATATTACACAGAAATAACTTTATTCTTCGTAAAAATACACATATTGTTTAGCACACTTCAGTACAACATGTTTTTTTTTTCTTTTTTTTTCAGAACACGTTTTCAAGGGTAGCCTTTTTTGAGGAGTGGTTGAAACACACGAAGAATGAAAAAAACTCGCGTGTATATGACTTTCTTTCTTCAAAATTTCACTTTGGTGACATTATTGAAAGCAGCCAAAAAGAAAAAAAAGGAAGATATCCAACTTGTCTAATAAGTTTGGTGCCAAATGGTTGGCTTCAGGAAAGTCGAAGGAGCGTTTTTTAATTAAAAATAAGAATTGGTTGGATAAAGCAGACATACAGTTTACTGCGAGTTCTTTTGCGCCACAACCTTCAACATCAAGTGAGAATGTGACTCCTGCAGGAAGACCTCGCAAAGATTTCGAGGAATCGTCGTTTAAGACGAAGAAACGTCGCGTCGTGGATCTCGTAGAATCCCGAAGTATCAGTTAATTGGTGACTGCTGCCGAAATTGCTGTGCGTTCAGCAGGGCAAAGGAAAATTGCCCATATGATTAGAGACATTAGTGAGAGCCCAGATAATATTATTAAGTCTAAAACACACTACACTTGTTAGTAAATGAGGATGTGATGGAAGTTCTGGGCACAGTACATACAAACAGAGATTTGAGAACACTGAATATACGGACGAGTTTCTTTTCGCATTTTCTTTAGTTCCCCTTAAGTTATATGATGGGTCCAAAATTATTTGGCAAAATCCTCGGCCTTCATCAACTTTGTATTGTCGTCCAATCAAATTTATATTTGCCAAAGAAACGAATGACTTCACGTTAGTGGAGACAAATAGATTGTTGGAAGAAGTTAATGCTCTTCTTCCAACACTTATCAACTTTGGTGATTCTCAAATCTCTGTAAAACACGAACTTTTGCTGACAATGACAGACGGAAAGGTGTGTAACGCCTTAACGGAAACTAGTTCATCCCAAAAGTGTTTCATCTGTGGCACCAACCCCAAGACGATGAACGATGACCCCGCGATGTTTAACAGCAATCAAGAACATTTTGGCTTTGGTTTATCTACACTTCATGCTTGAATTCGTTGCTTCGAATGTCTTTTACATATCAGTTACAAGTTGAATATTAAGAAATGGCAGGCTAGAAGCAACGAAGACAAAGCAGATATCAAGGTTCGTTCCGAGGAAATCAAATTGAAATTTAAGAACAAGATGGGACTCATTGTAGATAAACCAAAGCCAGGATTTGGTTCTTCAAATGATGGAAATACAGCCCGTCGCTTTTTTAAGAATGCTGAGATGAGTGCTCAGATCACAGGGTTGGATGTTGCAATTATAAAAAAGTTTGATGTTATTTTGAGAACATTGTCTTCTGGATTCGAGATAAACTTAGTTGAATTCAAAAAATTTTGTCTTGAAACCTGAAAACATTATCTTAGTCTCTATTCGTGGTACTGTATGCCTGCTACTGTGCATAAAATATTAATTCACAGCACAGAAGTCATCAAAGCGGCATTGCTTCCAATTGGGCAGCTTTCCGAAGAGGCTCAAGAAGCACGGAACAAAGATTGCCGCAGATTTAGGGAGTACAACACCCGCAAGTGCTCGCGTGTTGCCACGAATAGAGACTTACTGTACATGTTAATTATAACATCTGATCCTTTGATCAATAGCCTTCGAGAGATTCCCAAAAAAAAGCCGGAAAAAATATGTACAGATGTATTAAAGTTAATTGTAAGCCCTAGCATAGAAGAGTCAAGATTGGAATCGTCATCATATTGTCGCACAATGCCACAAAATGATGACGATTATACAGTAAACGACTCATCAGAAGACTCTGATGATGATTATTAGGTTCAGCTACTATTTTTAGTTATGTAGTGCTTGTACTAAGCATGTAAACCTTGACTTGTAAATTTTTCTTTATCAATAAATGAGTATTTTTATTTTACATATAATTACAGTCAGTGTCATTATGCTAAATTTATTACAGAGCATTTATAACATTTATTTTAAAATTAAACAAAAACAATTTTTGACTGGAATTTTCAAAAACAATTTTTTTTTTAACCGAACAGCAAGAAATATGTACCTTAAAAAAATCAAAAACATTTTAAAATACCAACTACTTATGTATGTATAATGCACAAGTTAACTACCTGAAAGGCAGGTATTATTTGAGTGTGTGTATTTTTGTGTCAATAAAACTAAGTAATATGGATTAATTGTTTTATTTTTAATTGACAAATGCAATAAATGATTTTTCATCTGGTTATTATTAAAAATAATAATACAGTGTCTTTCATTTAGTTGCACATTCAAGTTTGTAGAAAAATTCGTGCACATACGCAGAATATTTTGTTTTTGTTATACAATGTTTTGTGCAGCTGGACAAAAAATACAGGTAAGCGAAATGCAGCTAAATGAAAGACACTGTATTATAATTTTTAATTCTGATAACCATACAAAATACCCTTGCCCTTTAGTTCCGTTATCTACCTGCTAAGCTGATGCAATCCTACCGCGATATGCAAGGGTGGCTGTATTACACAAATTTTATCGATATTGAGTACCTGCGATAAATTGTGAATAAAACCCACATTTATTAACCGATTTTCATGATTAATACCTTACTTTATTTTCCAGATACGCAGCTGTCAGAAAAATATTTTGTTTTTCTTTTGTTATTGCGCTTTTTTACCGAAAAAAATAATGAATTTTACACGAAAAAATTTTTTTTCTCTCCATTAATTTCTAAATAACTCCAAAACGATAAAAGATAGAATAAAATAATATTCAATCAACTTTGATAAAATTTTGTTACGCATTTTTTAATGTTTTATTTATAAAAATCTGACAAGTTGTTCCCGAGTTATCGTTAAATATGTCTGCGTAGCTGACTAATTTAGGGGAAAAAATTAGCCACGCCCATAAAAAAACCAACGCGATGAATTTTTTCTTAAAATAACTTAATATGCCTAGAATATACATAAACAATTGAAATAAGTGAAAAAATAATTTTGTCCAGCTAACTTGTACTAGGCGACACACTGTGAGGCGTCATGAACGTGCAGTGATCGTACAGTCACGTTTAAATTATCCAGTTGTAAATGGTGCTAAGTCCCCATGAACTTCTTTCAGTTTAGTTTCTATCTGGGCCACAGTCCATTTTTTTTTTATGTATAAAAATGTTTCATCACCGCACGATACTCGGATTTATCCATTTCTACGACACATATAACATCGATCGCTTACGATAACTACCAACAAACAACTGCGCGTTGCATCTGTTTGAAACTTTGAATACAACTGTTTCAATAATCACGCTTACCAACAGTCATGCCAATTAATAAAATTTCCCGCCATTTCGTAGAAATTTGCCAGACTTATTAATCCACCCTCCTATTTCATGTCTATTAAAAATAATTACAATTATGATCCTGCCAATCAATAAATCACCTGTTTTTTTTTAATGATATCTTACAAAAAATATTCCTTCCTTACTCCAAGTAATATATGTGGGCCTAATTTAAAATGGATATTTTATCTTTTTCGGGAGTTATTCCGACAACAGATCGACAGATAGATCGATGTCAACTGGAAAATGTTCTCTCTTGATCTAGGGACCCTAAAACGTGAAGAAATACAATGCAAGTGTCTCTTTTCGCGAATACAATACTGTAGCGCGGGAAATAAAAAACGTTCCAAAGAAAAAAATATTGGCCTCCCGTGGAGAGTTTTTTAATTAATTTTAAATATTTCACAATTAATATAATTAATTAACTTGCTCTTAATAAAGATCAAACAAGGTACAATTAAAGTCGATGTAATTTTAATTATGGTAGATTAAAAAAGCAAAGAAAATAATATGTTATTTTCATATCAAATTCCTAGAACAATATCTTCATTTTCGTCGTCCATTTCGTAAAGTATATTTCGGAAATAAAATAATTTATCCGGTATTCCACTGAACTTGAAATTTCGAGATAAAAACGGAAATTTCGATTAAATTCTTTTAATAATTGAACACTCAAATTGCACGAGAGGATTGACTTGGGACCGTAACAGGTAAAATTGAATAAAAAATTCAGTGTGTTAATCCTATATTACTGTAGGGTCTGAAACGATACAAGTTTATTTTTTATGAGAAAATTAAAAGATATTGTTTTCTTAAAGAACAGTTGAGAGGAAGATTGCAGATAGCAACAGTAGAGTCATGGAAGGAAATTAAATCTAAGTATGTCGTATGCTCTACAATAATTGCACTTTGAAATAAAACTTAAGCATATTGTTTATATTTTCAAGTTTTTTTACTGTCTAACAGTAATAAACATTCTTTATAGTAAAAATGTATGGATTACAAAAAACTTTTTCCAAAATAAACACCGTTCTTGTGTCATGCAGTATACGTCCATTTTAAGATCCATTATCCAAATCTCCAGTTCTTATTAATGGTTGACAAAGTACTTCGCGGTATTTCATATTCTTCAGCAATAGCCTTCTTTTTAAACTCACTTTTTAGTTATAATTTCAATCTTTTTTTTTAATCGTCAAACTCTTGAGTTTCCGCGACGGCGATATTTTACCAACATAACACTATACCAATCTAAATTAAATTGGCTATTCACAACGGAAATCAGTAGATACCGGCGTGCTTCGGATGTTTCCCCAAAAACCACGCAGGAGGTAAACGACACTGCAACACAACTCTACGAATCTTGAAGACCGCATGCGAAGGCCAAATGGTGTCTCGATCTTGTAACGTGCAAAAAGTTTATTTTGTGCCTAAAAATTCGAATTCTAGATGTGTGGAGCGTGTTATTGATTTTGAATTATGGAGATTTTCGACTTACATAAATTCGACTTGGAGAGGTCAAAATACATTGTAAATACAGAAAATGTGCAGGGAATACAAGTAATCTTCGACTTACAGAAAACTTATGAGTTATGGAGGTTCGAGTTATAGAACTTCGAGTTATAGAGGTTCGACTATAGTTTAGTTATTTTGTCGGTAGTACCTTATATGTTAGGTAAAACTGCAATAGATAGGTATAGTTTTATCTTAGGTTTACTAAACAGATACGATCACAAACTTAGAGATTAATATGCTCACTGGCATGTGCTCATGCTCTCTTATACCTTAACCTAAATATATATTTTGTTAGAGCATAGCAGCCACCAAACAACTACTATAAAAATTATCTTATTTTTTAAAAGATTATGCGCAGGGGTTAACAATAAAAGTATTTTTAAACTCGACAACACGATTTTATTGTTGTCCTTACAAATTCCTTGTAGTTTCCAAATGAAATATGTTTTGATTTTCTTTGAATGTAATTAATACAGTATGATATCAGTTATTACCCTTGGAATGCAACATTATAAAAAAAACTTTAACATACTTAGATTCTAAATTTTAAAAACTAATGATGTTTTCGATTTAATAATCTAGAATAATATCAGAGTTCCCTATTCCTGTTGTAGACAATGAAGGATGGAAATTTTCTTGCGCGAAATATTTTAAATATTACTGTTTCAAAGTTAGTTTCCATCATCTTCCATTTAAATATCTTTTGTTTAGAAATGAATTTCTTAGTTGTATTTTGATATACTCTACGACTTGGGTTACATCTTTTGTAATAAAAATACATGAATATATATAAAATACATTTGTTTTATGAAGTTTGTCTCTCATTAAAGATCTCTGGAGCCTTAAAAAGAAGCAACATTTTGTTTTTTTTTTTATTTGCTTTAATATTATTTAATTTTTTACAGGCCACGGCAGGTTTCCTAGAAAAAGAACGAATGAAATCTATAATGGAACCTCTAGACGAAGCCACAAGTTTAATTGCAGCTGCGGCTCATGACCTCGATCACCCTGGAAAATCTAGTGCGTTTTTGTCAAATTCAAATAATCCGTTGGCTATATTGTACAATGACGTCTCAGTTTTGGAATCGCATCATGCCTCTTTAACTTTTAAACTAACGTTAGGTAATAAGAAAATTATTTACATTTAGACCTGTTTGAAAGTTGAATTCTTTTTTACAGAAAGAATTCAATCCATTAGAATCCAAAAAAATTCAAAATTTCTTGTATGTTTTAAGTTACTACAAGAAAAGAATCAGCAATGGAAATCCTAAAACTTTTCTTGAGCACTGGACCGACAAACATACAATGAATGATAACAAGTATTGAACTAACGCTTTTCACAGTTTTATAATTCACCTAAAGCCGCCCACACACGATCAAGTAAGCTGGTCCAACTAGTTTGTCATGAAGTTGTTCAAGTAAGTTTGACGGTACAAGTTGAGCCCACACGTTCAAGTAAAATGGACAGACGAATACACTTCTTATCAGTGTCCTCCGGTTTCTAGGGAAGTGTGAACTACGTCGGACATTGTGATTTGTTATTACATTATTATTTGTTGTTTTCATCACATTTTCACGATGGATGTTAACCATTTATCATATTTGTATTGCCTGTTAATGAAAGAGAAGAAGATTAAAAGAAAATCAAACAGATCAAAGTGGAGCTGAGAATAAACACTAAATGATAACAACAAATGATAATATCAAACTAAAAAAACTGTTCCTATCTTATATAGCTACAACTACAAGTTGGTAAGTTGGACGGTTTCAAGGCTGGAAACGTGCTACATGATCAAACTTACTTGTCAAGCCTTCAGTCTCCCAGTAAGTTTTCTGACAAATCCAGAAAACCGTACAACTCCTCATCAAACCATCCAACTCACCAATTTCCGCCCACACCATCAAATATACTTGACCAACTGTCTTGACAAGCCAAGTTGATCGTGCGTAGGGGTTATAAGGCATAAGAGTGTGATTACTGCCTGTGACACGTAACGTACACTAAATTTTATCAAATATTTATACACGCCATGTATATCTGGTCTGACTTTGATGTAATAAAAAGCACATGAAAAGCTACCAAAAAGTAAGTTGCAAATTTGCATGACTTTGACAATATATTAACAGGTATACAAATATATATAGCTTTCATATTTAATATGTACTTGTTACAGTCTTAGAAAAAATAGTGTGTTACACGTATAAAAACACTTTTTAATTCTTTTTATATAATAATTGTTAGTTATTACTTTTTTCTGGTCATGTGGTAGGGTAAAAATTTCCCAAGTGAGCCCGTGATTTTGGGCGTTGCGAGAAAACTTGAAACTAAATATTGAAACCTAAATTACCATAAGTGGTAAAATGTCAAACCATCAATATTTTTAGGAAAATTTTATGGATATATTTACAATGTGTGACCGAAAATTTTTGCGCCGTTTGATAAAAAAATTATTTTCTCGTAAATTATTCGTAGAAAATTGATAAAAACTCGGTAGGATGGTAAAAACTAAATGCAGTCAACAATAATATTCTTAAAGGTATATAATTATTCATTGTTACTAATTTTTTATTATTTTTTAATAAACAAACGCTGATTTGGCCTTATTCTACATACGAAATTTATTTTTTCAAGGAGTAGAAGCTCTGAATGCTATAGATCGTAAAACGATTTTGGTTTAACGAAAAGTAATATTATATTTGAAAATCAAAATTAAAGGAGTTTTTGTTTGTTCAAATCACTCAAGTTGGAAAATAAAGGAATACTAATAGACGGCGAACGATTAAATCACTTAAGGTTCGCAAATGATGGCACTCTGATCGCCAACACAAAAGAAAAATTACAGGAAATGCTGACAGAATTAAATAACAACTCTCGAGAAATAGGTCTAAAAATAAACTTCACCAAAACCAAATATTTGAACAACGAAACTGAAGATAACAGCCAGGAACTGTTAATAGAAGGTGAAAGAATAGGAAAGGTACAAACATTCTGTAAATTAACTATTTAGGAGAGAAAATCGAAATATCAAAAATAATTTAAAGGTTGACTTGGATAGAATAGTCTCGTTAGCTTGGTCTGTATTCGGAAGGTTACAATCCATATATAAATTGGATATCCCAATTACAATAGAAGCCAGAGTGTTCGATCAGTATGTACTGCCGGTATTAACATACAGCACTTAAGCGTGGGTTTTAAATAAAAGTATAATATATAAACTCCAGGTAACCCAAAAAGCAATGGAGAGGAGAATGCTTAATATTATACTCCAAGATCGTATTCCTAACATCAAGATACGAACAAGATCAAAAGTGGCAGATGTAACACAACGAATATGTATATTAAGGTGGAATTTGGCTGGGCATATCGCAAGGATGAAGGATGGACATGCCGTAAGGTTGAATGGAGGCCTAGAGAACATAAAAGATGTAGAGGTAGACCACAGACAAGATGGACGGATGACATAAAAAGATTAGCGGGACACGATTGGATGCAAATGACAAACAACAGAACTCAGTGGAGATAACTTAGGGAGGCTTATATCCGACTATGGATGGAATAAACCAATGATGATGATGAATATTACTTGGCGCTCTGAGCGTGCAGCGGCAGCTGTTTGAACAGTGCGTAAACTGCTTACCCGCGTCACATATGAACAATTTTATGCAAGTTCGAACATGTTAGTTCTTTGACTACTGGGATTCCTTATTATAACGTGCTAGTTTGTCAATCACACACTATCCTCCGCACGGCGCACGGTTGGGAAAATAATACTAAAAATATCATTATCGTTATTAAGTTATATAAGAAATTTTTATGCGCACCTGATTCCAAAAAGTTCAAATGATTTTCATCATAGGTCGTGCCAAAGAATATTGCAATTTATTGAAAAAAATTGGTCATAAATTCGTGAGGAAAAATCTCTTTACCGTAACATAAAAATGGTTTTTACTATGCCATAGTTTACTTGGATTACATCTATGTAACACTTATCGATAATCTATTCACGAGAAGAAAGACGATCCGAACTTTTCAGTTTGGCTTCCGGGACAGAAAACAACACATGAAAACGTTGTGGAAGAAACTGACCCTGTAGAAGATCACGAGCAAGATCACAAAAATGATCCAACATTCCAACGTGATACTTTAGATGAACGAGAGAAAAAAAATCAGCTATATTATTATGGAAACCGCAGAACCATTTCTGAAGAAACAAGTTTTTCACCACTTTCTCACACTTTAAGTGAGACATTTAAAAAAAAAAACGTCAAACAAACGAGGTTGATGGTAATGATTTTGAAACTATATACATACGCGATATAAAAGCTGCATAAACTCAGAAATCTAATCGATTAGGGAAATACAAATTTTGTTAACACTTCCGCCACACTGGACCATCGAATTTCAAGTGTCACAAGAGGCAAAAGAAAGCAATAAATAAGTTCAATTATGAGGATATTTGTCTTACATAGAGAACAACAATATTTCATATTATATGTTAATTGTAAACGGTACTAAACCAAGATATTCCGCATCTTCATGAAACGTCAAGGACGACATGCCCTTGGTCAACGCACTGCTCGAGCGGTTGTCGCTACACGTGCAGCGTATATATATATATATATATATATATATATATAAATATATATATATATATATATATATATATATATATATATATATATATATATATATATATATATATATATATATATATATATATATATATATATATATATATATATATATATATATATATATATATATATGTATATATATATATATATATATATATATATATATATATATATATATATATATATATATATATAAATTAGCACAAAAATATTTAAATGGTTTTACAATCTATAGCGGTGAGAACTTCTACTCCTTAAAAAACAATTTTTCTTTTGTGGAACAAGACCAAATAAATATTTGTTTATTAAAAAATAATAAAAAAAAATTAGCAGCAATCAATAATTATATGTTTTTAAGAATGTTATTGTTGACTGCATTAAGTTCTTACTATCATCCCGAGTTTTCATCAATTTTTCATGCATGAAGAAAGTGTTTTTTTTTTATTGAACAAACCAAACTTTCTCAAAAATACTGATGATGTAACTTAGTGGATTATATTTTAATATTTAGTTTCAATTTTTTCTAACGTCGAAAATCATGGGCTCACTTGAGAAATTTTTACCCGTTATGTCTGTATTAATTAATTCGTTTCTTTTATTTTTTAGGTGATGACCGAGTGAATATATTCAAAAACTTAGACAGGGATACCTACAAAATTGCAAGAAATAACGTTATAGATATGATTCTAGCAACAGAAATGACAAAACATTTTGAACATTTAGCCAAATTTGTTAATGTATTTTGTGCTAGAAATTCTGTTGGTTCGGAAGTAGAGGTAAATTAACTAATTCCAGGATTTTATTACGCCACTGAAATAGCAACACCTTCTACCTAAGAAATTCTTCAGAATCATTATTTTTGAGTAGAATACGAGGCTGGTTTGAAAAGTCCGTGCAATAATAAAAACTACTTATGTGTTTGAGGTAAACTTTTTTTTATTTTTCGACATAGTCTCCTTTTAGGCTTATACACTTCGTCCAACGATGTTCTAGTTTGTTGATCCCTTCCGAATAATAGGATTTGTCCAAGTCTGCAAAATATCCATTAGTGTCTGCAATCATCTCCTCGTTTGAAGAAAATCTTTGTCCCGCCAGCCATTTCTTCAAATTGGGGAACAAATAGTAGTCCGAGGGAGCCAAGTCTGGAGAATAGGGGGGATGTGAAACGGGTTGGAATCCTATTTCCATTAATTTTGCGACCACAACTGCTGAGGTGTGTGCTGGTGCGTTGTCGTGTTGGAAAAGGACTTTCTTGTGGGCCAATCGCGGGCGTTTTTCTTGCAGCTCGGTTTTCAAACGGTCCAATAACGATGAATAATATTCACCTGTAATAGTTTTACCCTTTTCCAGATAGTCGATGAGGATTATCCCTTGCGAATCTCAAAAGACAGTCGCCATAACCTTTCCGGCCGAAGGAACGGTCTTCGCCTTTTTTGGTGCAGATTCCCCCTTGGTAACCCATTGTTTAGATTGTTCTTTGGTCTCAGGAGTATAGTAATGTATCCATGTTTCATCCACAATGACGAAACGACGCTTAAAGTCCTCCGGATTCTTCTGGAACAGCTGCAAACCATCCTTGCAACACTTCACACGATTCCGTTTTTGGTCAAGCGTGAGCAATCGCGGCACCCATCTTGCGGATAGCTTTCTCATGTCCAAATGTTTATGCAAAATATTATGTACCCGTTCAGTCGAGATGCCCACAGCACTAGCAATCTCACGCACCTTAACTCTTCTGTCATCCATCACCATATCATGGATTTGATCAATGATTTCTGGAGTCGTAACCACCACAGGCCGTCCAGAACGTGCAGCGTCACTTGTGCCCATATGGCCAGTCCGAAAATTTTGAAACCACTTATAAACTGTTCTAATCGAAGGTGCAGTGTCACCATAATGTTTATAACGCTTCTCTTTAGTCTCCTGAGGCGTTTTGCCTTTCATAAAGTAATGTTTAATCACCACACGAAATTCTTTTTCGTCCATTTCTTGAAAATCACTCGACTTCCTTGATTCACACGAATGCCAAACACAAAGAAATAGACCAATATGGCTGAAACTTGGTGTGCGTTCATTCAAGAGATACTACTAACTAAACATGACCTCGATACACGCCGGTGGTGCCATCTCTCGGACTTTGCACGGACTTTTCAAACCAGCCTCGTAATTGGTTGAATTAAATTAAATTACTGCTTTATACTTTTTTTACAAAATATTCGAACGTATAATTTATTTCGCTCTTGCAATGACAAATCAAAATTACAAGAAGCCTGTCAAGCGCCTGGCAAGTATACTATTGAGAAGACTACCACAGCTACTATATTACAACTACAATATGTCCTTCGTAAAAAAATCAGTAAAATAATTTATCCAATTTATTCCAAGCACTACAATTGTATATTTTAAATGATCGGTTCCGGTAAGGTATTAATCCTAAAAAAGAGTTTGAGCAGAGATATTTACAACTGAAATATTATATTTTAATATACATATTATTTCCATACACAATTTACACATTGCTCCACTCCAAAACCCTAAGGATTATACATAACATAATTTATACGAAGCAACCACTCTAACCACTTCCCCCACCTGATTAACCCTTATATGTTTGACCATAAGTAATTAAAAGTAATGTAAAAATAATTTAATATATCTCAGCTCTAGGAACCCCAAAAAGGACACATAACACGGCACATCCTCCACACTCCTTTAAATCCTTATATATCCGACTATACATAATTAGCTATACCTAAAAGTTAGTTATTATCTCAACTGATAACGATGACAAATATTCATAATAATATTGACAATAAACATGATTTCTTGACTCCCACACTGGCTCTTAAGCGATCTCCCCCAAAACTAAAGATACCATTTCTACTTCAAGTACTATATATGTAGTAAATTCCGATAAGTCGATAGCTTATTTCGTTCAAGAGTTATCGTGCCAGTATACAGATAGACTAACTGAAATAGGCGGACTATATTTTTCGTGACCTAGGGACGCTGAAACGTAAAAAAATGCAAGACTCTTGAAGGAATGGAATCCCTGACCGGAAAAATGAAATAAATGTATTACATATTCATGTCAATCCTTCTATAAGCTTTATTTTATTTCTTCTTAATTATTTACACAACAATAAAGACATTTTAAAATGATATACGCAGGGCGATAAAAACAAATAACTGGGACAGTTTTTGCTGTCAAGCCCATAAGCTTCGTACTTTTGACGGACTATTTATCATTATTCTTCTTCAGTTCCTTTTGTGACTCTGATTTACCAGTTTTAATATACCAAACCATTTTCATAACACCCGTTACATAGAAAGTAATGAAATTTATTTAAAAATCTTAAACATTTTCAGTCGGATTTACCAAAGTTAAAACCTTAGGTTTAAGCCTTAAACTTTATCCACTTAACAAAGTTAGACCTCTCAAAGGGTCTAAGGTTTGACCCGCGCGAAACCTGATATTATTAAACCCTTAACCCTAGCGAAGGTCTAATTTTTTTTTTTAAATGTAGATTAATTTTAAACATATAATTACGAGTATTATATTTAGACAATAATTACAACCAAGAAACAAATTAAACTTAATTTAATCAACATATTTGTTATTGTAGTTATTTTTGTATCTAGTGGTCCAGAATGAAACACTAACGAAATATCGCGCACGAGTTACAAACACTAATTTTTTCTACAACCGTTGGGTTTTAATATAAATATGAAAAGAAACTGTTAATTAATTGCAAAAGAAAGGGGAAATTTTGATTTCAACAATTTATGACACGGAAACAATAAAATGTGACTGCATAGTTCGACCTCAACATTTTAAAGTGAAGTTTTGCAAGAAGTAAAACACTACTTAAATTTCCACTAAATTTTTATTTTTAATACCATGATATGTTTCGCTGTACGACAGCTTCTTCAGATGGTTTGTTACAAAATGAGGGTAAAATTACTATAATAAATGGTTGGTTCACAATTTAGGGCAGGTAATAAAATAAGTTAATTAAAACAGATTTAGTAATGGTGAATTATTTAAATCTAATTGTTCATTTATTAACGAATCTTAATTTTTCAATTTGTTTATTTCTAAAGACTCTAGGTAATTAAGTTTCAGGCTCTTTGTGCAAGTATGTAATATTTCTAAGTTTGGGTTGAATTGGTAGTTATTTCCAATTAAATGATTTGCGTAATTTGAGTTATTTTTTCTAATAATGTGTGATGAAGCATTTTCTTTTATTCTTTTTGAAAAACTTCTTTCTGTTTGACCTATATATGTTTTTGAGCAATTTCCACAATTTAATTTGTATACTCCGGATTTATTGTCTCTATCTGTTTTAGTTTTGTTATTTTTTATAAATTTGCCAAGTGTGTTGGATGTTTTAAATCCTGTGTTAATATTTAATTTTCTCAAGATTCTATTTAATTTAGTGCTGCTTCTACCATAGTACGTTATTGACTTTACATTTTTATAAGGTTCTTGTAAATCTGTTTTAATTAAATTATTTTATTACCTGCCAAAAATTGTGAACCAACCATTTATTATAGTAATTTTACCCTCATTTTGTAACAAACCATCTGAAGAAGCTGTCGTACAGCGAAACAGGTCATGGTGTTAAAAATAAAAATTTAGTGGAAATTTAAGTAGTGTTTTACTTCTTGCAAAACTTCTAGTTGTGGATCTCCACCAAGTATCGGCTGAATCAATCCAAATTTTAAAGTGACATGTGCTCCGGTTTTTGACTTGTAGCCAGATACTTTTTAATGTAAAATTATGGAAAAAGTTGATAGTAATGATGGGTTTAGCAATACACCATCAAATTTAGCAGATATATCAAGTCCGTTATTTTAAATCTTCTACCTAACAAATTTAAAGAGACAATTCGAAATAACCGGGCAAGTACAAGTTGAACTAGCACAACTAGTCTTCCGTACGTTGATTGCTTCTGAAATAAAAATGTTTGTTACGGAGGTATAAAATGATCAGTAACTTCACAAAACATCCCAAATGAGTTTTCAACAAAGTTTGATTCCGATCTTTACTGAAAACTGTGACCTTAAAATTTTTGGTTTTTTTATATATCAGATAAATTTTTAATGGTAATACGCTCGTGATAATTTTTGTTCAATCTACACCCCGTGGAAAATATTCCAGAATTTTACAAAATTTTTGGATCAGTACTTTTCGAGATAGAGGGGAAGGGACAATGATTTTTCGAGATTTTTTCAAAATGATACAAAGAAAAGTGTATGTATGTAAGACATTATATATATTTTTGAGTTCATGTTTTTACAAGCTTTCATTTGACACCCCACTCGATAACCTAGTAAAAAAAATTTTTTTTCACTTCCGATTTCACCCCCCCTTAATTCAAAATTTAACTTTTAAAACTACACGGCTCTGATGAGGCCATCAATTTCTATGTTAGTATCACATTTCAACTTTCTACGTTAAATAGTTTCGGAGAAAACTGGGTGTGACAGACGGACAGACAGACAGACACCGAAGTGATCTTATAAGTGTTCCGTACGGAACAGTAAAAACATATCAGTAATTCAAAGAATGGTGTGATATAAATAAAGCAATGAATGTCTTCGAAAATATTTTATTGGCATATTTTGCGGAAAAGTCCAAAAAGTGAAACCTACTTCATTATGGAAAATATGAAAGTTCACCAAATTGGTCCCATATTTAAAAAAAAAAATCAATTGAACGTCTTGTTATGAAATCTAAAATTTTAACGTTGGAATATATTATTCAGTGAGGCAGATACTAAAATCTGTTTAATGATCTAAGTAAAATTTTTAATTATTGTTTCATTTATGCATATTGTCAAAATTTTTCAATATTTCCATTACGTGTATCTCGGGCACTTGTTGCGGATATCATTAAATGTGCTTCATGTCAATTGCGATCTGAATCTGATACAAAACTAAAATGCGACGCATTTTTATAGTTTCCCAATTAGATTATATCTCATACTAGCCGTGCCCGCGGCTCCGCTCGCGTAGGTTTGATTCACTAGTATCATCACTGCTTATTCCTTATGTTACCTAACGTAATAAAATATATCCTATAACCTGGCCAAAGAACATACGTATGAAATAAAAAAAAACACGTCCATCGGGTAAGTGGTTCTCGAGTATAAGCGCACTAACGAACAGACAGCCAGTGGTTACATTTTATATATATTATATTCTTTGTTATATATTTAACGGTTTAGGCAGCGTATTGCAAGAGAGTGCGCTAACGGCAAACTTTTTCCGACTTGATTCATTATTATCGTCACTGCTTATTCCTTATATTACTTAACGTAATAAAATATACCCTATAACTGGGCCAGAGAATACATGTATAAATAACAAAAAACATGTAAATCGGATAAGTGGTTCTCGAGTGATAAACGCACTACTGAAGAGACAGACAGAGAGACGTTGCATTTGATATAGATTGTATTCTTTGTTACATGATATTGTTCCATATTTAACAGTTTAGGCAGCGTATTGCAAGAGAGCGCTCTAGCGGCAATTTTTTTTCCGTTTTTATTCACTCTTATCGTTACTGCTTATTCTTTATGTTACCTAACGTAACAAACTATATCCTATAACCTGGCCGGAAAACATATGTATAAATTTAAAAAAAAAACGCAAATCGGATAAGTGCTTGTTGAGAGCTAAGCGGACAAACAGACAGACGTTTCGTTTTATATATATTATAGACTTTTTTTGATAAATATTAAATTGTTAATGGGGAAGAACAGCTTGACTTTCACGTATTTATTTATTGAAAAATTAAATGGTAAAACGTTTATTAGTATTTCTCTGTTATAGATATATGCTACCGCGGATTTTTTTTTAAATCTTTTTATTCTACAAAATTCTTGCTACATTATATTATTCCATATTTAACGGTTTAGGTAATGCATTGCAAGAAAGCCCACTAGCAGCAAACTTTTTTCCGACTCAATTCACTATTATCGTCATTGCTTATTTCTTATATTACCTAACGTAATAAAATATCCCCTATAACCGCACTAACAGACAAACAGACAGAGAAACATTGCATTATATATATATATATATATATATATATATATATATATATATATATATATATATATATATATATATATTATAGATTATAGATAATTTAACCAGAGAACATACGTATGAATTAAAAAGAAATACCTAAATCGGATAAGTAGTTCTCGAGTAAAAAGATCACTAACGGACAGACAGAGAGGCGTTGCTATATATATATATATATATATATATATATATATATATATATATATATATTCTTTGCTACATGATATTGTTCCATATTTAATGGTTTAGGCGTGTATTGCAAGATAACACGCTAGCGGCAAACATTTTTCCGACTTGATTCACTATTATCGACACTGCTTATTCCTTATGTTACCTTACGTAATAAAATATATCCTATAACCTGGTCAGAGAACATATTAATGTTTAAAAAAAAAAGTACGTAAATTGGATAAGTGGTTCTCGAGTGATAAGCGCACTACCGGACAGACCGACAGGCAGACAGAGAGACGTTGCATTTTATATATATTATAGATTCCGAGGAGCCGAATACCCCTCGTCCAAACCATACGACTAGCCGATGTTTATTTTTAAGATATCCAGTATCGGAGAACATCAATAAAAATTTCTTTTCAATGAAGCGAGCGATATATCTGATTTGAAGAG
Source organism: Pachyrhynchus sulphureomaculatus (assembly GCA_019049505.1). NCBI lineage: Eukaryota > Metazoa > Arthropoda > Insecta > Coleoptera > Curculionidae > Pachyrhynchus > Pachyrhynchus sulphureomaculatus. Next base: position 201,477,707 of record CM032446.1, read on the forward strand.
CTACAAAATAAAAAATTTGAAATAAAATTCTGTGAAGTTTTAAATTCAGAAGTTCATACATAATGTGCGGGCAAATTGCCCTTTTCTGTGCAAAGCCATAAAAAAAAAGGAAAGAAAAGAAAATCAGAAGTTGTCTCAACTATTTTAAAAGGAAAGGCCTGTTTAACTTCTACATCTCTAGCTACGTTAACGAGTTCAGGAGTAAATATTGGGGCATGTTGTGGTTGTACGAAGAAATGTTAATATCGTAAATAATAATAACTAGAAAAAATATTTGGTTATTTTCTATATTTTTGTCAATTAACTGTTTAATTTATACAAGTTTAAAAATAAAAAAATTGAAAAAAAATAAACAATTTAATATAGTGTGCAAAATAATTTGAGTAATGGGGCGCACAATATTTCGCATACGGTGTCATGGAAATGTGAAAAAATATTGTCAGTGAAAAAATGTGACAGACTCACATTAATACGTTTTTTTTTTTGGCGATCGTTGAATAGGTTAGAAGAAAAAACGCTTGTTAATAGTTTTTTTTTCTTAAATCAAGAAAATTTTGGGATTTTCATTACTCATACTTCATTATTATTATTTTACTGACTGATAGATATTAGCTATAATTATATAAATAATAAATATGTTAAACTAGTTCTCATCCTTTAAAACAATTCTTAGGATGACTAAAGTAGTATTTTTTTATGAACATAGGACACGTGCTGCGGGAAAATCACTAAAGTGCTACAGAAGCGATGCGTGTGCGAACAAGGAGATTCACGTTGGTCTTGAATCGTCATAAATTGTACTCGGTGGAAAACACAGTCCTGGGAAAATCATTCCAAAGGAATAAGGTTCTCCATATAAAAGATTGCTTGAAAAGGGTTGAATGAAGAGTAACAAACTGAACCTCATATGGACGTAAAGTATTAGCGTGACGTGTATTCCTAGCACGCACCGCTCTTGAGGGAATTAAGCAGGCTTAATCCATCGAACACTTTTCATGAAAATACTTGTAGAATGGTCTCAAAGCGCCAACTGTTCTTCGATGTTCCAAGGAATCAAGATTGCTGGTAAAACAAGCCAACAGCTCACTTTTAAATAGAATTCAACAAATGCTGTTACGTTTTGAGAGCAGAAACCCAAATATGGAATTAACAGTGGATTATAAAGCTTTCTAGGTCAAAATAATATTCCCAGCTTTTGAGAAGCTCTCCTTGCTATGTACGCAAGATGCTTATGGCAACACATATTTGCTCCCAAATTACCGCCTAGAACATTGAGTGATGATGCTAGAGAAATGGAGTGTCCGGACATAACTATGTCGGGTTCAGCAACGTTAACTTTTTTAGAACAACCTGTCGCCTGGGTTTTTATAGTGTTAAGTTCTTTTTAGTTACTATCACCCCAAGATAGAATTTCTTCCAGGTCTTTCATTCATACATGATTTTTCTGGTCAAAGAAGTGCTTTATTTAGATGCATATGAAACTATTTTTCTAAAAAGAAACAGGTTTTTCTCATGTATTTGAATATGTCGTTAATATTATACAACTTAAAAGTATATTTTGGATGGTTGTAGCTTCTACTTGATGGAAATTCATTATAAATATATAATAAAAGACTGTTTTTAGTCAATTTCCACGGGTTTATGGAAATTGCGATGACGCCTTTCACTGTCGATGCAGCTTTTTCAGATCTACATTTTACACTGTCAAGTTAGGTTTAATGTTCACAATTTTATATAATTTCTTAATTATAATATTACACCTAATTAAATTACATTGATAGTATTGGAAAACCCACCCAGATTTGGAATTAGGAGAATAAATTCAATAATGGTGAATTGCGTAAATCTACTTGGTCATTGCGTAAAGTACCTGTAGTCCTTAATCGATTTATTTGCATTGTCTCTAAAAGGTTTAGTTTAAACCTTTTTGTTGGGTGTGTAAAATTTTGAAATTCTTGGTAAATGTGTGATTTTCTGTTAAAAGATAATTAGCATATGTTGAATTAGATTTTCTATGGATGAAACTTTTTTGGTGTTCTGTAATTCTTTGTATAAATGTACGTCCAATTTGTCCAATTTATGTTTTAGGACATGACCCATATGTTAATTGATAAACCCCTGATTTATTGTCTTTATTGATTTGTGGTTTGTAGTTTTTGAGATATTTCCCTATAGTATTGTTAGTCTTTAAGTTATGTTGATATTTTTTTGATTTAAAAATTTCCCCAGTTTTTCCGATGGTTTGCCGAAATAGGTTAAGCATTTAAATGTGGTATTTCTGTTCTTAAAACGTGGGTATATTTCTGAGATTGCCTTGTTTCTAAGTTTCTTCCTAACGATATTATTGATTAAAGTAACCGAATAACCGTTGTTAACGGCTACTTGTTTTATGTAATTTAATTTTTTAGTAAAATTTTCCTCTGATAAGGGGATATTAGTTAGTCTATGTATAAAACCATGATAAGCTGCGAGTTTATGATGGTTAGAGTGGTGAGAACTATTGTGAATTGTGGTATCTGTATGACAAGGTTTGTGATATATGTTGTTATTGTTATATTATTATCAAAATTTCAAACAGCCGAAATTATTAAAAAAGAAATCATATCTAACAATAACAACTTCAACCAAGACTTAAAGACAATAAAAACCATTCAGAGTAAAGCAAAACAAAATGATGTAATCTTTACCAAAGCAGATAGAGGTAACACAGTAATAGCAATAGACAAAATCGACTATATTAATAAAACGTTAGATTTTTTTAAAACAGGAAAGTACGAAATTTTAAATAAAGATCCAACAAATATTTTTTAGAAAGAAATAAAACAACAAATTGAACAGGCTAAAAGTATCATTCACGATAAAGATAAGTTTAAATTGATAAATATGAATCCCCAAATCCCACAACTTTATTCACTCATAAAACTACACAAACTTAACCACCCAATCAAACCAGTTGTTTCCTATATGTCTGCTCCAGCATATAAGACGTCATCCTTTTTAATTGATTTAATCAAATATAATACCAAATTTGAACTTAAATATAGTATCAAAAACTCATACGAACTCGTGAATAAAGTTAAGAATATAACAATACCAGATAATTCTAAATTAGTTTCTTTCGATGTCAAAAACTTATTACCAAGTGTTCCCCCAGACGAAACAATAATTTTAATAGAGAACCTATTAACAAAAAACAAAATAAATTAAGTTATAAAAATGAACATAATTAATTTATTAAGAACTTGCCTAAGACAAAATTATTTTTCATTTAACACTACATTCTACAATAGTAAGGAAGGGTTAATTATGGGGAGTCCATTAAGTCCATTACTTGCCGAAATTTTCATGGACAGTATTGAAACAATGATATTTAACAACCATAATAACAATAATAATTGTCTATACTGGCATCGATACGTAAACGATATAATCGCATGCTTTACAGGTACGGACAGACAATTAACTCACTTTTTACAGTATATTAATTCTTTACATAGAAATAGCAGTTTTACAATGGAAGAAGAAGTCGAAGGGAAAATCAAGTTCCTAGACTTAACAATCAGTAAAACCATGAAAAAACATGAATTTGCAATATATCACAAACCTTGTCATACAGATACCACAATTCACAATAGTTCTCACCACCCTAACCATCATAAACTCGCAGCTTATCATAGTTTTATACATAAACTAACTAATATCCCCTTGTCAGAGGAAAATTTTACTAAAGAATTAAACTACATAAAACAAGTAGCCGTTAACAACGGTTATTCGGTTACTTTAATCAATAATATCGTTAAGAAAAAACTTAGAAACAAGGCAATCTCAGAAATATACCCACGTTTTAAGGACAGAAATACCACATATAAATGCTTAACCTATTTCGGCAAACCAACGGAAAAACTGGGGAAATTTTTAAATCAAAAAAATATCAACATAGCTTACAAGACTAACAATGCTAAACCACAAATCAATAAAGACAATAAATCAGAGGTTTATCAATTAACATGTGAGTCATGTCCTAAAACATACATTGGACAAATTGGACGTACATTTATACAAAGAATTACAGAACATCAAAAAAGTTTCATCCATAGAAAATCTAATTCAACATATGCTAATCATCTTTTAACAGAAAATCACACATTTAACAAGAATTTCAAAATTTTACACACCCAACAAAAAGGTTTAAAACTAAACCTTTTAGAGACAATGAGACGATTAAGGATTACAGGTACTTACCTCAAAGACCAGGTAGATTTAAGCAATTCACCATTATTGAATTTATTCTCCTAATTCCAAATCTGGGTGGGTTTTCCAATACTATCAATGTAATTTAAATTAGGTGTAATATTATAATTAAGAAATTATACAAAATTGTGAACATTAAACCTAACTTGTGAGTGTAAAATGTAGATCTGAAAAAGCTGCATCGACAGCGAAACGCGTCATCGCAATTTAAATAAACCAGTGGAAATTGACTAAAAAACAGTTTTTTATTATATATTTAAAAGTATATCATATATACTACTACATTATTTTATGTATTTTTGTGTTCTTTTTTGAATAAATGCAATAAGATTTTACCATTTCCTGCTTAAAAAATACATTATCATATAATGTTTGTCAAACGTTATTAAGTGGGAATTTAAAATCTTATCCTAAGATATGTGTCGGTAATTATTAAACGGTGAATCTTAAATTATCTCTACTTAAAAATCACATTTTAAAAAAACTTTAAGGTTTTTTTTACTTTTTTAGTCATCTGAAGAGTATGCACCAATCCTAAACCAAGAAAATACAACTTTAGTTAAACGTATGATGATCAAATGCGCTGACGTTTCGAATCCAACGCGGCCTCTTCGATTATGCGTCGAATGGGCACGAAGAATTGCCGAAGAGTACTTCCAGCAGACAGACGATGAGAAATCTCGTGGATTGCCGGTTGTTATGCCAATGTTTGACAGACAAACATGCTCGATACCCAAATCACAAATTGGATTTGTCGATTATATTATTAATGATATGTTTGAAGCTTGGAATGGTTAGTATTTTTTACTTAGAAAAATTAATCACTACCAAAACTGAACAAACTTCATATTTTGGTAATTATTTATTACTATTTATTACTCGATAATCCCTCAACTCATCCCTAGGCCTCGCGTTTTTTCATATCACCTCTTCTCAGTAAAACTAAGATCAACAGAGAGGAGAACAAAATCAGTACAAGGTTTACTTCAGCCGGAGATATACCTTGTTGTATCTTATAAACATATTTTTTTTGGATATATGCATTATTTGCGTAGAGCAAAATACTTGTAAATAATTTATTGTTGTAAGTTTTTAAGATAAAAAATTTTCCAAAAAATTTATTCAGAACTATTTTAAAATTAGAAATTTTGTGTTATTGGAGTCACATAATTCATGTTATTATGCCGGTAGATTAAAAAGTGTCCGGCACAACCATACATTTCAAACAAACAAAATTTGATTTCCATATAGTTGAAGTCAATACAGTCTGTCAAGTAAGAACGTAACCGTTCATATTCTTGAAGAAATGTGTTTCGAGAACATTTTTTGTCATCAGTGTATTCTTTAATGTGCTAACAACGGCACGATTAGCTTAGTAAGTTGTCAAATCACCTCCTGCATCAATAATCGCCTGACATCTTCGAGGCATGCTGTCAACAGAATTTTTACATACTACTGCAATGATCTCCAAATTTCTCGAATCTCGCGAGACAGTTTCAGAGTCTTTCATCTGAGCTTTCTCTTTACAAGGGACCGAACGTTTTCAATAGGGTTGGCGTCCGACGATTGTGGGGGTCACTCTAGTATATTATCGTGGGCCCAAGCAAGCCACTTCGCGACATAATTTTCGCCCAGCAAAGGTTCCTTCAACGTGCTTTGGAATTTGACATCATGAACACGAAAGTGTTATCAAGGGACACATTCAAACCTGATTTTCTTAATTTTGGCGCTCCTTGACGCAGCGTCAATTTCGGGTGCCGTGAAAACAAAGACACGATTCGTTTTTCAACGTTCGTAGCGATTTTGCATACCGAGCTGTTTTGGCAAGTTGTCGACATTTCTCGTCCTGTCACTTCTTCATAAACCGACTTTTAATATAGTTAACGGCCGCGGAATGTGTTATTTTAGGCCCCTTTAAATGAAAACAAAGAAAGACTGCCTCGAACAGACGTGCAAACAAGTGACTTATTTTGGATTTTACGTGATTCCAACGAAAGTTCGGAATCGACTGACACTTTTACTAAAACGTGTCGTAGACAAAGGCTCCTTCTACCGATTTTTTGTTGAATCGCTAGAATCACATCTACCAAAAATAAATTATCGCGGACGCGTTCTTACTTGACAGACTGTACATTTAGCGCAGCATTTCTTTTGACACCTCTGTCGCTTAGAAAAATAAATTTTGTCTAAACAATATTTATTACTTCAGTATTTTATAAAAACCATTTTTTCACATTTGGGAAGAGAAATAAATCAGGCAAGCCAAATCTGGCAGATTATTGTCGATAAAGAATTATTTCCTATATGGGAGCAGGCTTGCCATCCAGACTACTAACTTGTGTGCCGTTGCGTTATCGGGGTAAAAGGGATTTTCCCCGATAACGCTCGATTAGCCAGGTAGGAACCTTTATTCTTTATTTTTTTGTCCAAAGGTTCTAGTAATCTACAATAATTCTTCTATGATATGAATTTCAAGAGAACCGTAGCCATCATCTTTCCACCCGATGGAGCTACTTCTACCGTCTTCGAAGTTGGTTCTTTTTTTGCAGTCCCCTCCTTCAACTATTATTTGGTCTTCGGGTGTAGTGGACACAGTTGTCCGTTTTCTCACGTTTAAATTCAGCGGCCCAATATACTGAATTGAATTCAGCTTAGATTTTAGTAGTTGCCAAGTTTTCTTTTTAAATAAAAGAATTTTAATACTGCACAATATTGTATTCACTCATACTTGCACGTTACACTTATTGTGTTTCTTTCACTGTTGCCCATCGTGTAAGTAATTGTTTGCACTAAAATCGGTCTGAAACCTTTCCATCCACCCTCAGAGCTTATATTCCTAAATTAGCATTTCTCATCTGAGGTAGAGTTTTGCAAATTGAAAGAAATTATGCCAGCGAAAAATAAATTAACAAACAGAACACTATTGTGCGAGAAACTGATTATTTTCTAGGTTCAGCTTATCATCAGCTGATTGTTATTATAAATTTACTTTTCAGAGAAGTTTTTATTTGAAAATATGCTGTTAAAGTTCTTACAGGTCGAACTTTTATTTTTATTATTTTATTTATTACTTTTACAAAAATATAGAATTTTTTAAGTTTATATATATTTTTTTAGCTTTTATTGACATGCCAGAGCTCCTGAATTATATGAGGCAAAACTATATTAGGTGGAAGGAGTTTGACGAACAGGGCTATACTACTTTAAGTGATATCCAGAGACTTCAAGCCACCGTTTTGTCACCTTCAATATCTTCCAATATTAAGTCTGACTAGCATAAGTATTTACGTAAGTATCTACATTTTAAACTCTCTCAAAGCTAATTCCAAAATACTGCGTCATCGTATCTAGTTAATCATTTGTATAACATACTCATTGATCTGTATCGCCATATGTTAAATTTATGCTTTATCTGGCAATATTTTTATTCCATCGTTTCTCTCAAAAGCAATATCATCTTTACTAATGAAACAAAATAGTGTTTAGTTTTTGTCATACCCATAAAACTAGCAAATCGTATTTACAATACGACAGTGCGTTTTTGGACCTCTTTGATTTTTGTTTTGTCTCTAACCTTTTAACCATTAACTTTTCTAAGAAAAGCGAATAAAGAGAATGTTTATTAAAAAAAAAACTACTTTATTAATGGTAACAGCATCTAAAGTCTAACCAAAAATAACAATGACTCGTTCCCAGATTAAAGTATACCAGAAAATTATTGTTTCAAAAAAATCGATGATCCTTATTTTTGCAGAAAGGAGCCGAACTCGAATACTTTTCTAAAATTAGACTAATCTCGTTTTTATGTAGTAAGACACCTATACTTTAGATTTACAACAATGCTTAATAAATATATATTTTTAAGGCCACTATGTAATCACATATCAGTCCCTTTAATATTCATTTCTGTATATTGAAGAAATAAAAAGTAATTTTCAAATTTCTCGACTAACCTCTCCCTTGTACGTGTCACTATAAATAATTGACCTTAAAATATATGCATTCTTCAGAAAGAATTCCTACAAATGCCAACAAAATTTATCAGTCACCACCCCTTTTACTCCCATATTTTTCAAAATTACACTAATAATAAGTTTCTTGTTCGTCTACACAAGCCAATACATAGTGCGGCAAATATATATATGACTGAATATGATAAATTCTTTCTTAGTTTTAGACGTTAACGATATATTTTATCACGGGCCTATTACATAGCTACACAAGGCAACGCCAGATCGGTGTTCATATATAGAGAGTGACTCAAACTGAGCTGGTGGGGTTTCGCTATCTGGCTGATTATTGAAGCTGAAACTCTATTAAATCAACCAAGCAGTATTTTTCTAGCTAACTGAGATATTCAACAAAGGAAAACAATTCAACGTCGCCTTTTTTTAAATTGTGTAACCTTAGATTATTAGTAAAGCCATTTTATTCACAAAGAACTCAGTATAGCAAATCACGTAATTTTTCAAATTTTTTTCTTTGATCGTCAGACAATGCCATAGACAAACAGACTGACGCAAAACCATCTATGGACGTAACTTCCTTTTGCGAGAGAAGTAAAAAAGCACGATGTATGTTATAGTTATAGTCGACAGCATTCTAATAAGTCGGGTCAAACGTAATTTCATTTTTGAATTAAATCGAAAAAAACGGAGTTTTGTATGCGGAGAAAATTTGGCATTTGTCAAATTTAGTTTACCAGTTGTCAAATTTGATATTAGTATGTTCAAGATTTAAAGAATTGCCCATAAAGGATTGCGTTCAGCATTCAATAAAATAGAGTTAGCAACAGGTTAAATTTTAAAATTAGCAACACTTCACACACTTAAAAAACATCAAAACATGATAAAACAAAGCTTTGTTTTAATCAGAGTTAGGTAGGGATTAAAATTAGAATGAACTATGTATTTTAAACAAAATGAAAGGGAACGTACATAAATATCTACTAAAACATACCTACCTATGAATATTATATACTCGATTATGTATGCTGAAAGAGAAAAGTATGAAACACGTTAAGTAAATAGAAATCTGAAGTTTCTTCCCGTTTGTTCTTAATGACATGTTTCACAAATTATTTTGACAAGAATTTTTAAGGCGATTTTCTAAAAGGTTGCGGAAGGGACACCTTGAATCCTATTTCCTACATATCGAACTATTTTATTATGTGTGACAGACCTATAGGGTACTCCACGTAAAATAAAAAATTACACTGTACACATACCTTATCTCGGAAAGTTCTAAATACTATCCTACCAATCCAAAATTATTTTTTCTGTGTGCTCTACTACTTCTTTCCAGTACTCTTCGGTGATATGGTCTAGAGAGTCTTGCCATGCTATTTGAGGTTCATGAGATGAAGGTCCTTCAGTAATATGCTTTTCATAATAGGATTTTGCGCCTTCCCATATTATTTCTATGGCATTAAATTCGCAATGGTAAGGTGGCAAAAGCGAAACCACATGACCCTGTTCCCTTAAAATTTCATTAACTCTGTTTTTAATAAATTTGAAGAAGAGTTTCGATTTTGCTCTACTAACCATTGAAATATTTCATTTTTTTTTTCCACGATGAATTTGGTTATTTATTCAAAATTCTAGAATGATATGAAGCATTGTCCGAAACAATTAATGAGGGTTGATCTAAATTTGGAATAAGCATTTGTTTTAGCCACTTTTCGAATGTTTCATTATTCATGCTGTCGTGGTAATCGGCGCTTTTCGATGTAGTTGAAAATATGCCCTGACCACAGGTACAAATCCGGTGTATGAAGCAGCTGATTTAGCCGAATTATCTTGCCAGGATTTGGACCCACTTCCGTTTGAAAAAACTCATGTTTCATCCAAAAAAAAAATACTTTTTTAAACTGTCAATTTAAATTTTCAACATACTTCCTTAAAAATGTTACTCGTTGACTGACAATATTGGGGAATTCACACAAATATCTTCGGTTGCAGTCTTTTTTATATTGAAATCTTAAATGTTTCACTAATTTTGACAAAGACTTTAGTCCAATTTCTAAAATCTTTTTATCCCGTAAAGTATCTTTTAAAGTCGCACGATTTATGTTCATGTTAGATTTATACATATCGTAAATCAAATTTCTCACATTCATTATCACGAATTCGCTTAAATCCTTAGTTTTTGGCCTTTTCTTATTCTTTTTTTCACATTTTTTCGCGGTTATACCGGTGCGATCTTCATTAACAATCCTTTGTATGGTTCCAATACTTAAATTTAAAGCTTCCGATACTTGTTTCTGAATGGACTTCGAATTCATTAACTTACTGTCTTTGGTCGATTTTCTTTGCTCCTTTTCAAAGTAGCATATTAAATTAAGCACCATTTCCTTCGTTTGAGGATTTAAAAAGCCCGCAAAACGCTTTTTGGCTTCCATTATTACATGTATAATAACTTTTTGACACTATTGAAAATTTAAAAAAAATTGGCATTGACATTGACATAATAATGCTGCATTCATTTTTAACATCCAAAAACATTTAGAGACATTTACAAGAATATTTTACAAATATTAAATAAATTATAGGTTTTCTGTCCCGGTTTTACTAAAGTATTCTGTATATTCCTAAGCTCTGAATGCTCTCAGATGAGAAAGCAAAAATAATGGCAACTACTAAGTTCAATAATATTTAAATATTATATATATTATATTATAAAATAAAATAATCCAATCACTGTTCTATAGCATATGAAAAATACTATTCATGCTTTTGTCAGTGTATTCTTTTAAATGTTTTTTGGCCAATTTTAAAAGTAATATTTTAAGTTTGAACGCACTAATATTTTTAATATTTAACGATTCGGAACGAGTTTTTTTCTCAAAATATTTAGATGGTTACTTGCCACTAGAAATTATAGTTGGCTCTCTGTCTCGGACATAAAAAGTCTATCAGACTTTTTCAATTTACCGACGTAGTATTAATTAATTTCATGCTAACTGCAACTTTAACAAGGGCGACAACAGAAAAGTTTATCGTAGACGATACACCCGACTTATTAGAATGCTGTCGACTTTACCACTCTTATTAAACCTTCTCTTTTACCATTTTGGTAAACTAAAGCCAGAAGAACATTTGCTCGATGAAATTTTTACTTGTAAATTAGGTATAGTACAGTATTGCTACACTGTAACTTATTCCTTTTTAGGTTGTTTTCTGTTCCATAATCTTCAAAATAATACACAAAATGTTGATACATTTTAAGATACTGTCGGTCGAGTGAAAACGTGTCGCCTATAATTTGTAGTCGGTAAAAGAAATTCCTTTTTTTGAGGTTATTGTTGGCACCCCTGCGAACAATGCATTGTGGAAAGAGATTTGTTTCTAACCTTATTTATGCTTAAATAGCAACATTATCGAACTGGTGCATACGCTTCGCGGTTTTAGGCTGTGTTCCTATGTACATCGAAAAAGCCCAAAAATGACACCTGCAGCGGCTGCTAAGTATATGGACAAATCGAGAGCATTCTTTAGCAAGTGAGTGAAATGATACTCTCAACGAAAAATGTTTATGATCTGCCGGAACGTATTTTGAGAGGAAAAGTGTAGGACAAGGACGAAAAAATTATTATTAACATGTTTTTCCAAAATCCTCAATTAAACTTACGCCAAGGGGCAGAAAAACCAAAGCAGAAAGGTTTGGATATATCGTATTTATGTGTATGTGGTGGAGTACAATTAAGAAACCTTTGCTGAGCAAAAAACACAGAAAGAAACGACTCGCATGAGCAGAGAAAAACATAGATCAAGACTGAAGCAATGTAATTTTTGTCCGATGAAGCTTCATTTTGTTATCACCCCACGAGACTGGTCAATTTCCCTTAACCGATTTATTCATCGCCCCGTGAAAATCCGTATGTGGGGATATCTTTTGAAAAAAGGTGTAGAGGAACTCTTCATCTTTACCTATACTTTGAATGCTAAAAAAATGCTCCAGATTTACAAGAAGGTATTAATACCGACCGCCAAATGGTGGTTTGTTGATAAAAATGAGAAGTGGATAGAATGGGTTTGTATGGTTGTAATTTTTCTTCGTTCCGTATACGACTTAAGGTACCTTTACTTATGTCTTACTTACTTAGGTCTAGGCAAAGCTGACGAGTATGTGTATGAGGACTTTCTGTAATTTCCAATAAAACATCTAACTTTTTATCATCGCTTGTTTTAACTTTTGGAGGTCCAGATTTAGAAGGATCTTTAACATGACCTGATTGTCTAAATCGTTTTAATATTTTGCTAACTACGGATTAGGTAATAGGTTCTCGATTGGGATATTCTGCGTTAAAAAGATCACACACCTCCTGTTGTATTCTCTTACGGTCTCCGTAACCAACCTTCATTAACAAAGTGATTCTTTCGGTTTCTGTTATATGTACCATTATGATACTACGCTTAAATTGCAATTTCGCGAAATGCAGCAATAAACATTTTCATCAATATATCATTTTTTGACGCGTTAAGTCGTTGCCTGACAGTAAATGTTTGACACAAGCCAATAAGCTTTAGAGATATGGTATATTAGACAAATAATATCTAGAGTTTTTAGAAAGACTCAAAAATAAAATAATATACAGGGCTTTCCACTTAAAAAAATTTAAGATGGCGCAATTTTTTCGAATATTTTATTGTCAACGACAGCATGTGCGCCGTATAACACCCTATAACTTTTATTTAAACTTTTTTTTGATACACTGATTAATAAATGCTGTGGAATCATTACTCCATACATATGGGGCACCCTGTAGAAACCTTACTAATAATATTAACACCTAATTAGATAATAAAATACACAAAATGAAACTATACCTTAAATGTACATTTAATAATATTTATAATTAGGACATGTAGGCTATTATAAACACAGCAGTTCTAAACTTAATTTTTTGCAAATACTTAGTTACAAATAAAAAAACTTAGGACACTATACTAGAATATTTACAGTAAATATACATACAAACTTTTTCACAAAAAAACCGACTTCAATAAACAGCACAAAATTGACATTGGCACAAAAAAATTGGCGCCGACTTCAAAAGTTATCTTTTTATAAAGAAATCATAATAATAAATAATAGCTGTTTTTAACATTTGTAAGATTTGTTTATACGGAACTGAATTGTCAAATTAAAGCAATATCTTATCTTAGAGGTATTTTAAGAGTGTTTCAAGAACATTATTTGTTGTGCTGATTTTTTAAGTTGGTTTTTTTTTGTTGAAAAGCTTTTATTTAATGAACAATGCGGGAAAGTTTCTTACTTGACCGACTGTAACGTCATGATTTCTGGTACGGTGGCTCTATTATAAAAGCTCTATTAAATTTTTTATTAAATTCATGGTTTTTGTTTCAGGTCACAGTGTTGACATCGGTGACTTAAGACGTATTTTTACTCAAAGAACTATGAACCATTTTACCTGACTAAATAATAGCGCATATCTTTAAAACAAATCCCCTATTTCTTGTATAAAAAATATTAAATGTATATCTATTTATGTATCTATTTTTACTGAATATACTACCTTTTTAAATGTGCATGCTGGCCGTGCATTTATGTCTATTTATCTTATATTCTTTGAGGAATATATTTCAAAACATACACGTTATTGGTGTGTTTTTTATTTGTAAAAAGATTGTCAATGTGTAATGTTTTATCTTCCTGAATTTTAAGAAATAAATATTGTTTTTATAAAAAAAGTTTTTTTATAGCATCGAGCATATATTCGCTTCTCATTTTAGCATAAAGAAGAAAGCCTGTACGAACCATTTTATCTAACAAAATAGCAGTAATATATTTTATTTCACAGGGTGTTTGTTATTGGCTATTTACCTTATTAATATTTTGAGCCCGGAAGAAAAACGCTAGAAAGGGGTATTTAGTTTTATTGGGACTGTTCAAATTAGAGTTGATTTTTTATATTCGCGATCGAGGTTAAATTTTTATATATACCAGTTTTCTAGGCTGTCAATGTCAATTTGATATTGTTACATACACACATAAAAATTCGATATTGTCTGTAATTATTATGTAGTCTAAACTATCATACAGTTTTAAAACAGCTTAAATCAAGAAATATGGAAGGTATTACAAAAATAATTAGATATGTAGTAATCGTAAATCTAGTTAAAATATTGCCTAGAATTCTGTAAAGCAAAAAGTTACTTAGAAAAAACGTAATATCAAACTGAATCTTATCTTCTATTTTCACCTGTGAAGCCATTGCGATTCTAGATTCGCTCGATTTTTAAAGAAATTTAGACTTTAATAGGATACTGATATTAAATCAAAGCCTTAGAAAATCTCACGGCCTGGAACCATAGAAAATTTCATATTCTATATGAAACTAAATGGATATTAAGGATACTTCTCAGCAAAAAAGAGGTTATCTTTATGTGGGTTAAACTCACACTCGTCTTAAAAAAAAACAAGAAGGTTGACCAACTGGCGAAAGAGGTAATTACCGTTTCCAATAGAATTATCAAATATATATATATATATATATATATATATATATATATATATATATATATATATATATATATATATATATATATATTATATATATTACTGCAAGTAAAAATATTATGATGGAATCGCAAAATAGATTGAAAAACTTCAGAAGGGGTAGTAATATATATTTCTCTCAGATCTATCAAAATATTCCAAACAAATATTCACACAGTCAACTGAACGTTCTAGAAGATTTATTACTACTATTCTAAGACTTAAATTTGGTCATGTATGTTACACTGCTCATCTCAAATTAATGTCATAGAATCCGACTTATGCGAATTAGGTGGAACTTTTGCGACTTGAATCATATTTTTTTTTTTGAATGTCGCATATAGAGTATTGATTTCTAACCAAAAAATGAAAAATGTACTACGGTAAACCAGAACCATTAAAGCACAGTAGACCTAATACAGTAGCGAAACTCAGGGGTAACCGTATAGGAAAATCAGGTCTCAGTTTTCAAGAGGTCACGTGGCAGTCCGCCATGTTAAAAAGGGGGCCACCGGGAGATTATAAATAGAAATAATGTTATTGTGCAAAGTTTTATCATTCAAAATCATAGATATACAAGTATTTGAAAATTTATGATTTAATAAATGTTAAAAGTTAATGCAGCAAGAGTATTATAAAAAAAGAAAAAGAATGGAACGCTTTGTTAGAAAAGAGATGAATACAGGAGAAAAACGTAACAGGAAGGTATTTTCACAAAAAATGTTGGCGACAAAAGCTTTCCCTTTTTTTGTAATTATTAGCAACGGCTTAATCTCTGAATAATTTTATTTTTTATTCATATACTCATCCCCGTCCCTTAAACTACACCGCTTATAACGTTAGTAAGTGTAAAGGCGAGGGCGGGCATGCAGAGTAGATGCAAATGCTGACGTATTGGTATTAAAAAGTACACCTTTAAGAAATTTTCCTTACCAATATATACATTTTCTAAATAACTAGAAGTATTTGAAAATTTTACATACAGATTCTCTATAAAAACCAGTTATTCCATTATAAATTTGACATAAGTTATTGTAAACTGTTACAGACATATTCACTAAAAGGAAAACTTAGACCTGCTCTAGTTGCCACGAAATTTAAAACCTCTATCTATCCAGTTGTATTTTTTTAACAACGTATTATTTTGTTTTATAAGAAATTTTGATACAAAATTCCAAAGATACAGCCTTGGGGAAGCTACAAGTTTTTTGATCTTATACTGTACAGACTCGTAGCCTTAGTTGGCTTACTGGTGCTGTAGTTAATTTAAACTTCCAATTACCACAATAAGTTAGTTTTCGACCTTTCTAGTGAATTAAGCAGGTAACTTTAACCAGTTTTTAAAAATATTTGTAAAGTTTTGAATAAATAGTAACTACTTTTGTCGATTCGTCTCTTCGTTCAACCTGAATATTGCTAAATTTTTTTCATTCAAAACAAAAATAGCACTCAAATAAACTTATTTTTGATGCAAAGTTGATATAATGTCGACAATTTATTATACCAAATTGATGTTAGGAAAAAGAGAAAATCCCGATATAATCACTCTGGTTCAGGTATCCCACGAAAAGAAATGGATATATAAACTTAATGTTTCCATGTTATTGCGATTGAAAAGTTAAATATAGCATTGATGTCAATAAAATTTGTCCAACATTATTCATACAGTGTGTCCCAAAAATTTTATCTTACATATTACAAAAAAATTTATTCTTGATAAAAAGTTCTGCATCACATGGAAATCCATAATCAAGCATCAAAAGTTTAAAATATTTGATGGTATAGAGAGCAAAATATGAACTGAAAATGATAATAGGAACTAAAAAATTATGCTCACGCCTCCCTAGTTGAAAATTGAAAAAAACTCCAGTAAACAATAGTTTATTTATTGGCCATAATTTGACCCTTTAATGACAAGATCTCGAATCCTACCATCATATCCTTTTTAATTCTCGGTAGCTCGTTCATAAAGCGTGACGACCTTTTCGATAAACCTAGTTGTTACCAAAGTCGAAGAGTAAAAAATACTCTCTTTAATTCATAACTGCTTCCCTAAAAATATGCGTCCGCTCATTTTTATTAAAGTAGTAGAAATTTAATAAATACATTAGAAAAATATTAGTTTTATTTTTTCTTAAAAGTGTAGCAAATAAGTAAATACAAAATACGAGTACATTTTTAACATAATTTGGTTAATATTGAGAGTATAAGTCTATTTAGTTGGTAGGATGTTCAATCTTGGGCTCTGGTGTAGCTGCGCTAACATTAGCCTTAGCTGGTCCGGTCTGTTGAATAGGCACAACTCTGTCTGTATTCTTTGGTTTGTCAGACTTCTTAGGAGCAGTAACTGTCAATATTCCATCAGAAGATAACGAAGAAATGACATCTTCAATATCATTATCAGATGGGAGAACGTATCTTCGAACAAAGTGTCTGGATATGTATCCATGTTCATCCTGTTTCTCTTCGTGTTTACCTTCGACAATGATACTGTTGCCACTGGTTTTTACTGTGATTTCATTAGGAGTGAATTGTTGAACATCTAAGATAACCTAAAATAATAAAGTAGTTATGTATTAGTAAAGTAAAATAGAAATAATAATATTTACGAATATTTAAAACAAAACACTTCATTTTCCTATTTTTGTTTAAAAAAGACAAGAAATCAAGTATTCATTTGCTTTATTATTTTTAATTTCTGAAAAAAATAGAAAGCAAACAGTGCCAATGAATATAGAGGGGAAATCAATATATAGTGTTTTTTATTAATAAATAATCCTGTACTTCAGATATTCGCTTAGTATTTGCAAAGAGTAACGACAGGCACACTAGTAATTTTAAAATGATTGATACATGTTTTGAATTTGATTAAAGTCAATATTTCGGTTTTGGTTGATAAAATACATAGTTTCAATTCAAATTCATTTATGAACCAACTCTTAGACTATTATTTAATTTTCAAAATTTCGGAATAGAGTTATGGTGGCAAGACTTAACCTCAAAGGAGAAATTTAAAAATCTATACTCCTTTGTAATGGGGTCGTATTTTCAAATTTAGCATGATCTTTTAACTACAAAAAATGAGATAAAATATAATTGCCTTTAAGTCTCTTTAGATTTTTAAAATTATTTTACATTGTACATAACTTAAGTTTCAAAATATATTTTCGACTGGAGCTTTTTTTAAATTTATTATGTTAAATTAAGTAAAACAACAAAAACAGCTGTCAGGTTAAGTATTAAACTTTATCTCAGCTAAGTAGATATCTGTTTTTTAACTCTTCAAAATAAATCACTTTCAAAATACAGCCCGCGTAAAAAATTTCAAAAATCTATTTAAAAAAAAAACACCATAAATTTGTACTTAGATTGACCTAAACGAAAATGTCTGATACTCATTTAACTTCTAGATACCACAATATCTGTTAATTTTTGTTGAAAGAAAACTTACAAACAAAACATAAAAAGGAAGTGCTCTAACAACAGAGAGTGAATAATTCCTTGAAGTGATCCTAATTAAAAATCTAGAAGCTTCAAGACTGCATTTTCTTTGTTATTTAATTTTTGTAGACAAAATATTAGCTGCAGTGATTTATTTTAGTAAGTACGTTAAACTCTTGACAATGGTTTAAGATTATTTAGCTTAATCAGGCAAAGCAGGAAAATCAATGTAAAAAAGTTTTTTTTAGCTCGACCAAAAGCGGACGAGGTAGGAAAATTAACTGTAAGGACAGAAGAAAGTGAATAAGCTGAAATTACAAACAGAGAGAAAAAGTAGCCAAAATAATGGTAGACGTTACATTTTCTTAATAGAGGGCATCCCATAAATAAATTTAAGTTAGTTCAGGTTAGAGTGATTTTTGTGTTGTTTTTTCACGAATAATGAATGAAGCCTCGAGTATTAAATAACCGGCCAACTGTAAGTCGAACTTGCGCAATTAGTGTTCCGTACGTTGATTGCTTTTAAAATAAGAATTTTTGTTACGGAGGTATAAAATAATCGATGACTTCACAAAACACACCCCAAATGGGTGTCCAAATGAGTTTACCACAAAGATTTTTTTCGATCCTTACTGAAAACTGATAACCTTGAAATTTTTTTTTTATTATACCAGATAAATTCTGAAAGGTAACGCGATAATTTTCGTTCAGTCACCTTGTGGAGAATATTCCAGAATGTTTTCAAAATTTTTTGATCAGTACTTTTCGAGATAATGGGAGGAGTCAGCGATTTATCGCAATTTTTTAAAAATAATACAATGAAAAGTGTGCGCAAGTATTACATTATATATATTTTTGAACTCGTGTTTTTACAAGCTTTCATTTGACACCCCACTTGATGACTTGGTAAAAATTTTTTTTCACTTCCGATTTCACCCTCAGAACTAACCTCTTAAGTTAAAATTTAACTTTCAAAACTACACGGCTCTGACGAGGCCATCAATTCCTCTATTAGTGATAAATTTCAACTTTCTATATCAAATCGGGTGTGACAGACTGACAGACATACGGACAGACACCGAAGTGATCTTATAAGTATTCCATACGGAACACTGAAAGTTGGTAGGTAATTTGAAGAATCAGGTTCGGTGTTAAATTTGGGCAGAGCTATCAAAAAATGCAAACGTGGAATGCTTTCAAATGCCAGTTCGCAAAAATACCATGCTTTCAATATGCAAATAATTAAGTGTATAAATATGCCCAGAAGTTAGTTACAAAGCATTCTTTCTAAAGAGTTACTTATGCATCCCTACAAGATACAGCTGGTGCAAAAACTGGAGCTACTGCTCACTGGCTCAACTTCGTTAACAAATCAAATCACGGTGTTTTCCAAAAAAGTAAGAAATGTTGACTTTCACGTACCCCTGATATGACATCAATGGATTTTTGTTTGTGGGGATATCACAATACTAAAGTTTACAATAAGAATAGTTGCCGCCAGGAATAATTAATAGGGATTATCTGGGAAGAAATGGCATCCGCTACAGAAACGACATGCCACACAGTTATTAATAATTTTACGAAGATTGTCCTAGTCGTAATGGTTAACATTTAAATGAATTTTTAGAAAGTATTTTTCAAGGACTGTAATTTGAAACACACTAAAGGATTTTGTCATTCATTAGGTTATTTCTTTACTATAAAAATTTTACAATTCAACTCTTTTATGGGATACCTTGTATTAATCTCTTATTTCAGCGACATCAGGGACGTAGTATCACGATCGAAAGACTCGACATTTAAGAACTCGTTTTTCAAAATGAAGAATAAAACTACATTATCTTACGTTTAGATATCTGCTACGGTTTATCAACTCTACTGAATCTCTGAACACCATTGATCTGGCGTTATAAAAACACACCCTTTTAATATGTAAAATGAATAATATAACTTTTCAAATTGTATACTTATAATCATCAAGGGGTACTATGTGTATAGTGTAGCATGTGACATATAGGATTTGTATAATCCCTATTCCAACATCTAATTCGTAATAAGAGTGTCAGGTAATAATGTATTATAAAACATAAATAAGCCAAAGCAACCTAAATAGAAGATTTTTATACTTTATATAGCTCTTCTATCCATCAAGATATAAAACATAACAGCAGTAAACCCAATACAGTAGTGAAAGTGAGCTACAAATTGGTGACGAGATTTTGACGGCGTATACTTCGAAGGGCCCCTCTTTCAAAATGGCTGCTCAATGATTACATCTGATCTCGGAATATGTCTTTTGAAATGTGTTGTCGATCGTTTCTTGATGTAACTGCAGTTTATATGAATTTAAAGACAGGAGGAAGAGAGAGTTCGTATAAAAAGAAAGTTAAAAACGTTTGTAAGTGAAGAGAATCGAAAAGATTGACACACAATCTATACAATCATGGGGAAAGGAGGTTATTGTTGTACAGTTGACAATTGTAAAAATAATTCAAAAAGTAGGCCAGGTGTGAGTTTCTTCCTCTTCCCGAAAGATGTTGAAAGGTAAGTGATTTAATTAAGGAATATCAATTGTGTAAGAAATCATACGCGGATAAATTGAATAATTCTTAGAAGCTATTTGTCTTAGGCCATTTTTTTGGTTATAGAGCAAAGATTTGGCTTGCAGCAACCAAACGCGTCATCAATTGTCCAATGGAAAATTTGTGCAATGTAAATAAAATATATTTTTTTCTAAATGTGCACTCCCCATAGGCTTCTAGATTAAAAAGGATATTTAAATCGCACGAATAAATTCACATTTCAAAACATATTTATTAGAGGGTTCTAGTTTCATTTTTCACGTTTGAGCTTTATAGAATCCCAACAAAGCGTTGGGTCAAAATCTGATATGTCCATTCAATTCCTTGAAGTAAATGCTAAAACTTTTGTCTGCAACATTTTTTCTGAAAATGCCTTCCTGTCAAGTTTTTCACTTGTATTTATTTTTTTTCTAACAAAGCGCTCCGATCTTTTTTTATTAAATCAAAAATCTTCGACCATTTGTATAATATCTATGATTTCGAATGATAAAACTATGCACATTACTTCTATTTAAAATCTCCCGCTCTTAAAAACTGAGACCTGATTTTCCTATACGGTTACCCCTGAGTTTCGCTACTGTACTGGGTTTACTGTGACATCCGGAGTCCAAAATATACTTTCAAAACATTTTATATCTAAAACTTCGAAGCTTGTCTGAAAATGCCTTCCTGTCAAGTTTTTCACTTGTATTTATTTTTTTTTCTAACAGAGTGCTCCAATTTTTTTGTTTTTTTTTGTATATTACTTACGCTGCATTAACTTTACATTTTATTAAATCAAAAATCTTCGACCATTTGTATAATATCTATGATATTTAAAATCTCCCGCTCTTAAAAACTGAGACCTGATTTTCCTATATGGTTACCCCTGAGTTTCGCTAATGTATTGAGTTTACTGTGACATAACTATTCACCGGGAGTCCAAAATCTACTTTTAAAAGATTTTATATCTAGAACTGCGAAGCTTGTCTGAAAAATGATGATACGTTTGTCAACTGGCGAACAAGTGGTTGACTTACTTTATCTAAAAAATAATATACTACGTCCCTATAAATTAATTTAGGATTTAGTAATTGCTAAACGAATTTACCTCAAACTTATCTTTTGATCGGCTTATGCACGTGTTGGCTCTAGGTTCTTGGTTAGTTTGGATCTCAGTTACTGTTGCTTTCTATTTTTTAAATAAAATAAGCACTGTTTAGTAAATAACTTTCAAAACTTTTTCATTTCATTTTAAATATATCTGAAGAAACATTAGGAAAACTATTACAAACCCTTAGATTTTTATTTAATTAAAAACGAATGATGTAAAATCTGTTTAGACAAGGCGAAATCGGCGCCATCGTTGGAAAAAATTTTCTAATTGAATTTTTTTTCATAACCTTCTCCAGGAGATGCCCCTGAAAGAGGATCAACATGTTGCCGGGCGGTAACCTGGTCCGAATTTGTTTAAACAAATTTTTTTTAAACAAAGTCCAAAAATTGAAATTTTCGCCCCGGAACAAGTTTTTTTTTAGGTAAATTGGACCATTTTGAACAAAAAATGTCTCTTGTGAATTTTGTCTAAAATGCGCCGTTTTCGAGATATCGGCGATTTTAGGTGCGAGAAAACGCGGGGTCAAAAATTAAAATTTTCAATGTTGCCAAGTGTCCAAATTAAAGTTTGAGATCTCTTCTACAAATTACCGTAGGAAATATTGCAATATCTTTATTTTTAAACATTGTTTTTTAACAGTTAACAAATTGCGTTCGAGCGCCCGCGGCTGCATCGAAACTGTATACATAGATATATACGCAACGCCCGTACGTAGGCGCACGGAACTGTATACGCACTGCGATGCTCTATAAAGCTTGGTTTCTTGATTTCTTATTAAAGTTAATATATTTGAAAAGTATGTAAAAAATATTTATTTATTAAAGAGTAATTGTTATATCAAATTTAATTATTATAACAAATGAATATAAATAAAAATTCAATATTCGATTAGGATGGTAGAAGAATTAAAACAATTTTATGAAATATAACTTATATATATTTAATAGAATTTTCGCAAATATTTAAATTACACCCACACATGAGTATACAACTTACGTTGTTGCTTAGACTTTGTCCATTTTAAGACGAGCTGTTGCCATTAGCTTTTCCGCTGCATTATAATCAGAAAGTGTATAAGTTGTACTGTCTTTATTTTTATAAATTTTTTCACAGATCATGCACTCTGCTTTTGACACACTTTTTGATCGCAATGTTGGTTTTTCTTTCTCTTCGGGTTCAATTGATAATAACTGTTTTTCATTATTAACAGCTTCATTATTTTCTGCTTCCAGTTTTTTGAGAGCATTTTCCCGACGTACAATTTTTTTCTTTACTTACATAGGAAGCATAACACTTTCTGTGCCAAGAAAAAGTTTGTTCACTGCTACTTGGATTATATAAAATCGTTAAATTTTGTACTTATGTCATCTTTCCGACGATTAGCTGCTTGTTGAATTTTTTGAAATGATTCAAAATTTGGTTGTTGTACAACATCATCACACTTACCACAGAAAATGCACTTATGATCACATTTAATTCGTTTAATAGAAAAAGACATAATTACACATGTACATACTTGTAAGGGCGGAAAAGAAATGAATAAACTATTAAAGTGTCCGACTCTTATTTAAGCAATAGCATGTTTGAACTTTTGCATGATACTTCACGTTACAGCGAGTTGCAGCGCGTATACAGTTCCGCGCGCCTACGTACGGGCGTTGCGTATATATCTATGTATACAGTTTCGATGCGGCCGCGGGCGCTCGAACGCAATTTGTTAACTGTTAAAAAACAATGTTTAAAAATAAAGATATTGCAATATTTCCTACGGTAATTTGTAGAAGAGATCTCAAACTTTAATTTGGACACTTGGCAACATTGAAAATTTTAATTTTTGACCCCAATATTGGGAGGTGAAAGTGGCCATTTTCGCGTTTTCTCGCACCTAAAATCGCCGATATCTCGAAAACGGCGCATTTTAGACAAAATTCACAAGAGACATTTTTTGTTCAAAATGGTCCAATTTACCTAAAAAAAAACTTGTTCCGGGGCGAAAATTTCAATTTTTGGACTTTGTTTTAAAAAAATTTGTTTAAACAAATTCGGACCAGGTTACCGCCCGGCAACATGTTGATCCTCTTTCAGGGGTATCTCCTGGAGAAGGTTATGAAAAAAAATTCAATTAGAAAATTTTTTCCAACGATGGCGCCGATTTCGCCTTGTCTAGTTCTTGCCGGTAAGTTGCAATGTTGATCTAAGATACGAGGGTTATATGATAAGTAACAAGCCTAGACCAGAGATGGCGCGCTACTACTATTTAAAAAATTGTATTTTTCATAAACATAACCTTTCACAACAATCCTATCAAATTTTTAAGCCACTGCGTGATTTAATTTGTGAATGACGGCCATTTAAATAGAACAACTTTTGCGATTTTACAACAATGAAAAAAAATTGAATATCAAGCAGTGATAAAATATTTGTTTTTACAAAAGAAAACGAATGATGAGATAAAAGTGGAACTCAGCAAACTTTATGGGGATTCTGCACCTTCGTTATCACCATAAAATATTGGACAGCTGAATTCAAACAAGGCCGTACAAGCATTTTTGATGAAGAACATCCAGGTCGTCCAAATGAGGTCACCACACCAGAAATGATTGAAAAAATCTACGATATAGTGATAAATGATCGGAGAGTGAAACTGTCTGAGATCGCTGAGATTGTGGACATCTGAAATGACCGGGTGCAGAACATTTTAACAATTCATTTGGATATAAGAAAGCTTTCCGTAAAATGGGTGTCGCGATTGCTCACAATTGACAATAAACACGCACTTGTGTCAATTTAAAAAGAATGTTTGGTGATGTTAAAGCACAATCGCAGTGATTTTTCGCATCGATTTATGACTGTTGACGAAACATGGGTTCATCACAGTACATCAGAGACCAAAGAACAGTCCAAACAGTGGGTTTTCCGTGGCGAACCGGGGTCATAGAAGGCCAAAGCAACTTTATAGAACAGCAAAGTCATGGCTACAGTGTTTTGGGATGCTCGCGATGTAATCTAAGTCGATTACGTTGAAAAGGGCAAAACGATTAATGGAGAGTATTATGTCAACTTAGTGGATCGTTTCAACCATGCTGTGAAAGAAAAACGTCCGCATATGGCGAAGAAAAAAAATCTCTTTCATCAAGAAAATACACGCGTGTGTCATCGCGATGGCAAAATTCCATGAGATACGAATTGCTTCCGCCTCCACCATATTCGCCAGATTTAACCTCCCGCAAATATTTCTTATTTCCGAATAACAAAAACTAGCTCGGCGGAAAAAAAATTGGCTCAAACGATGAGGTGAAACAAATGCCTACTTTGAAGGCTTGGAGAAATCATATTTTTTAGATGGAATACAAAAGATAGAAAATGTGAACTAAATGTATCGAACTAAAAGGAAACTATGTTGAAAAATAAAATAAATTTTACACATAGAATTGTTTTTTTCTTATCAAGACCAGCTACTTATCTTACAACCCTCGTATGAATGACCGAGTTTTAGAAGGAACGGCGAATTTAATTTCATCAGAAACGTTTCACCTGGTACCAGAAATAATAGTTAAAATTAATGGTTTGTTGCAGCGGCTTCTTAGTTTTCCTTCTCAGGTGTAGAACCTTCTGTATCAGAGAATTAGTACTGTATATAAATGAGTAAATTTGACATATTGCCTATTTTGGATTCAATGTTTCTAAAGTATTGGTTATTTTCAATGTTTTTTTCTAAATAAATAATCCAATTTAATCCAATAAGTGACAAGAATGATAGTTCTGGATTTAATATCTCTCATGTGTGGGAAAGTTAACTTTATTTTTCGACGAAATGATTTATCTATTAAAAGCTTGGTTTCTCCAA
This sequence comes from Pachyrhynchus sulphureomaculatus, assembly GCA_019049505.1. Taxonomy (NCBI): domain Eukaryota; kingdom Metazoa; phylum Arthropoda; class Insecta; order Coleoptera; family Curculionidae; genus Pachyrhynchus; species Pachyrhynchus sulphureomaculatus. The sequence goes on from CM032446.1 coordinate 201,503,445, forward strand.
AACGGAATATCATATTTTGTTTAAGGTTCAAAAGAAAGGTACAGGCTCTATTTAATAATGTACACTTTCTGTGCAGTGCGCAAATAGTTTTACTCTCAAATAATTTTCTAAATGAAAAGTATATGCAAGAAGGAAGAAAGAGGAGGAGAAGGAACTAACGACGTTGGAATGAAGTATACCTCATATGAAAATGTCAATTATTTACCAGATATCTGATTTTCCTATACATTAGCTGTGCCTGCAGCTCCGCTCGTGTAGACTACAGAATTATTGTTTATGTTTTTTTTGCAAGAGAGCGCGATGGCGGCAAACTTTTTTCCGACTTGATTCACCTTATCGTCACACACTTTATGGGTTACCTAACGTAATAAAAGCTGGCCAGAGAACATATGTATGAATTAAAAAAAAAAAACGTAAATCAGATAAGTGGTTCTCGAGTGATAAGCGCACTAACGGACAGACAGAGAGACGTTGCGTTTTATTATATATATATATATATATATATATATATATATATATATATATATATATATATATATATATATATACACATAAATATATATATATATATATATATATATATATATATATATATATATATATATATATATATATATATATAGAAGACAGTGTTTCCACCCTCAACCAAGAAAGTTTAAATGTCTGTGATAGCTTATATAACTACCATTATTAAGACATGAAACCAAGCTACTTTCCGCGCATAATAAATAACATTTTTTGGACTTTAAAGTTATTTGCAGAAAGAAAAACGACAGACAAATAGAAATTGCTTGTTTCATATTTTACAAGGCCAATAAAGAAATATTAGGTACTTTTATGTGTGCATTGTTTTCTATACTCTACTGTGTGCCATCTAAATATTATGCAAAGCAAGAGAAGCATTGTTTAAATCCTTTTAAAACGTATGCATTATAATAAGTACGTCACTAGCTTAAGATCTTCTGCAACACTACTGTACATATTTACACTAGCAAAATGAAACTTAACCAAAAATATTCTAGGTCCAGTATTAATAACACTTTAATTTACCTGGAATTTATCTTTGTCCTGTTGAATTGTTGATCCTGATTCCTGTCTTTGAAGAACTTTAGAGGTATCCCAGGGCCTAAAGTAACTACGGGCCAGGGAACTTCTGGGAAATGTTCTAGAAGGAAAAATCAAAACTTACACACCTTACTACTGAGATTATAAGGTGATGGATGATCAAATTGAGTTAAATTAAGCAAGGAATATACATAATTCTTATTACCACTAAGACTAAAAATTTGCATTATTTTTAAAATGCAGTCTTTACATCCTTTGCCTATAGTTTAAGTTAACATATCACCTCTATTTGTCGATACTTTTTTAAAGTTTGAAAAATAAGATTTACGTTGGTGTATTTTCGATTATGGCCAATTGTATAAACACTACATATACATATATATATATATATATATATATATATATATATATATATATATATATATATATATATATATATATATATATAAATAGCAAACTTGAAATTCTTGGGGTAAGCGGTCATGGGAATAAAGTTAAAAAGGTTTTAAGCACCTTTTTTAGCTACGCCAAGCTTTCGAAAATACTTTACTTTCTTCTTCAGGGCTACAAATATAGTAACTATCAGTTTCTAAGGTTTACCAAAGAAAACAACCTAAATTATTACCATCAAAATTTCTTACTGCTAGGTGTTGCTTTTAGGATAATTTCCTCCAACAAAAATCCACATTGTTGTTAGTATTAATTAGGAAAACATGAGACAATTTCGACCTAAAATACTTTTAAAGAATATAAAAACAGTTTACTCCATTTTGTTATGTAGTATACGAACAACTGTGTGCTTCTAAGGTGATTTTATTTAAAAATTTTTTATATGTTTTACGTTCCTGTTATTAAGGTCAGCGTCTTTTTACTTTCTGGCAAAGTAGTGGTTAATTTATCTAAGAAAAACCAAAACGTTGGCGTTTTTGTTTAATTTTTCAAAAGTTTGTAAAACTTGTAAAAAGTGACTTTAGGTTATTTTTATAAAGATATGTCTGTTACGTTTTGTGAATTATCATTTTACCACCTGATCTTCAATAGATTAGAGAAAATTGAGCTTAAATCCTCAATGTTTTTTTATTAGTAGTATTAGGTTAAGGTGATTTTCCACCATTTCTCTAAAAATTCTTTTGTTGAAATTTCTTTCCTTGCACATGATTTTGGTTTCATTAAAATTAAATTCATGTCAAAATTAATTCACACAGTTGTTCGTATCCTACATAACAAAATGGAGTAAACTGTTTTTACATTCTTTAAAAGGATTTTTAGTCTACTATATTTGTAGCCCTGAAGAAAAAAATAAAGTATCTTTTTAGCCCTATTCCCATGACTGCTTACCCCAAGAATTTCAATTTTGCTGTTTGCTAGTTAAACAGCAAAATTGAAATTTTGAGGTAAGACTACCCCCTCCCCCTCTATATATATATATATATATATATATATATATATATATATATATATACATATATACATATATACATATATACATATATACATATATACATATATACATATATACATATATACATATATACATATATACATATATACATATATACAGATATACATATATACATATATACATATATACATATATACATATATACATATATACATATATACATATATACATATATACATATATACATATATACATATATACATATATACATATATATACATATATACATATATACATATATACATATATACATATATACATATATACATATATACATATATACATATATACATATAGACATATAGACATATAGACATATATACATATATACATATATACATATATACATATATACATATATACATATATACATATATACATATATACATATATACATATATACATATATACATATATACATATATACATATATACATATATACATATATACATATATACATATATACATATATACATATATACATATATACAGATATACATATATACATATGTAGTAGTGGATTTTCGGGTATCCCGTGTTAGCTTGAAGTCCCTTGATGAACGGTTTCGCTGACGTTTCGATGGAATCTCATCCATCTTTTTCAAAGCGTTGATCACTGGTCGGTGTCTTGGCGTTGAATGTCATTCAACGCCAAGATGGATGAGATTCCATCGAAACGTCAGCGAAACCGTCCATCAAGGGACTTTAAGCTAACACGGGATACCCGAAACTCCACTACTACATTTCACACCCGTGAGAACAATCGTCAAAACATATATACATATATATATATATATATATATATATATATATATATATATATATATATATATATATATATATATATATATATATATATATATATATATATATATATATATATATATATATATATATATATATATATATATATATATATATATATATATATATATATATATATATATATATATATATATATATATATATATATATATGTGAGGAAGAAGAAGCGTACTCGCATTTTCATAAAGCAATTTGTTATATAAGATATAACTGGAAATATTTCTGCTCTGTGAATTCTTCACCTTAAAAATTTAAAAAGGTTTTATTACCTTACTGAATTAAGGAGGTCATCTCGTCTTAAGCCAAGGCCAAAGTGTTGATCCAAAAGACGAGATGGACGAGAGAACCAGTCTTCATCGTCCCACCAGTCACGGTATAACAGTGGTACTACAGACATCTAAAAAAAAAAGAAAATTAAAAATTAAATTAACTAGTCAAAACTAAACAAAACTTTTAATAGGACATATAACACAAGTCTTTTAAAATCGTTCGTATCATTTATTTGAATCGCTATTTTCTCCCTCAGTCGGATACATCGTTTGATACAGTCGATTAATCCGCTAAATGGATTTTTATACAGATTTTTGGAAAATTATAGAGGGTCGAGATCACTAGGTCTTGAGTAGTTTTGGTGTTTTCCCGATTTCCTTCCATACGCTCTGCTATAACTAAAACTTTTTTGTTTGTAGTTCTCAAGGTTCTTAATACTTAGTAAAACCCATGCATTCAACTTCGGACCTAATGTCAGGCGCATCAACTTTACATACAACGTTAAATAAAATCCGGAACTAACTTACACTATAAATGATAGACCTATCCCATTAAATCTCAACGACAGGACAATACCATAGGCTAAGTAACTAATTACTTTATCTAGGCAATACAAAGAACGTTCCACTTAAAAAAATGAAGGGAAAGCTTTGTAGGAGAGGTGTTAAAAATAATCCCGAAAACTGTTATGGCAATATAACAGTTCATTTTTCAAGTCTCCTTGCTTTTTTTGTAAAAAAAGATTGTTGTTGGAAGATCCGTTATATTATATCCAATACGCTGTCGGATTTTAGTTTCTTTTTCAAATTTTTATTTTTCTATAACTTGATAGGGAAAAAGTAAATCTAATTAAAAATTTCTAAAATAATACAAAATTCATCATATCGTAATGAAAAATAATTATTATTTATTTTACACAGCTTTGAAATTACTTTGGCAAACGGTTTTATTTTTCACGTAAAGTCCTAAAAATGTTTTATAGGTGTTCTATGAATAGATTTGATTATTCACTTAGTTGAAAATAGAAACTCTATGGAAATTTTTGCTAAACACTAAGTTTTAAATATCTATAAGTTATGAGTTAAAACTAAATATAAAAGCACAAATATCTAAAAAATTAAGACGCTCTAGAAATTAATATTATTATTTTTAAAGCAGTTGATTAACAAACAATTTCGAAATTTTATCTTCGATAATTTTAGTCGAGAGAAAATTGAAAACTTATTTATTTTAAATTTTCAAGGGATATTCATTAAATAAAGCCACTTTGCAAGTATTCCATTTCAGAAACCTTTAAAAAAATTGGTTAAATAGTTAATAAGTCAATAATTTAACAATATTTTCAGTCTTCTTTGACTACACGGACCCTTCAAAAAAAAAAAAAATAATATTAGGAGGTAAGAAGATGTTGGCCGGGACGCCCTTTTTACTACCCCAACCCCATCCCTATTAACGTCATATATATTTGAGTACAGATAACTGTGCTTAATTTTTTTTAAAACTGGAACTACGCAAGTCTCATTCACCCTGATCCCTTTCATCTTTTTTCAATAAAGCATATGGTTTAGAAACTGTAGGTTCTTTTCTTACTTTGCGGGTAAGTATTGCATGAGTAGTATTTGGAATCGATATCTCAACTGATAGCTTTATAGAAATATAGTTAATCCATCTAAGTAATAGTTTTTGACACTATCTTGATACTCCAATATCATTACCGTCATAGTTATGACATTACAGCCTTAGTTTGTAATTTTTATCACCTTCCTTCTTTTGCAGTGTTATAACTCCACAAAAGCGAAAGTCATCCACAAGAAAAATAAACAAATCTTCTTGACGACAACTTCAAATATATATGTGTATATATATATATATATATATATATATATATATATATATATATATATATATATATATATATATATATATATATATATATATATATATATATATATATATATATATATATATATATATATATATATATATATATATATATATATATATATATATATATATATATATATATATATATATATGCAGGCAACATTAATTTTTTGTTTTCATTTGAAGAAAACTGCTGTTGAATCATACCGATTACTTCGAGAAGCTTATGGTGAACATGCTCCATCGCAAGATACGTATAAACGATGGTTTCGGCGTTTCAAAAGTGATGACTTCGATGTTGCAGACAAGATACGTGGGAAACCGCCAAAAAAAAAAAAAACGAAGATGTGGAATTGCAAGCATTGTTGGACGAAGATGATTCACAAACACAAAAACAACTCGCCGAGCAATTGAGCATTAGTCAACAAGCCGTTTCCAATCCGTTACGAGAGATGGGAAAGATTCAGAAGACCGGTAGATGGGTACAACATGAGTTGAACGACAGGCAAATGGAAAAGCGCAAAAACACGTGTGACATTTTGCTCGCTCGGTACAAAAGGAAGTCGTTTTTGCATCATATAGTTACAGGGGATGAAAAGTGGATTTATTTTGAGAATCCCAAGCGCAAGAAATCAGGCGCACAATCCACATCGACCACAAGACTGAATCGCTTTGGGAGAAAGACGATGCTCTGTGTTTGGTGGGACCAGAGGGGCGTGGTCTATTATGAGCTGTTAAAATCTGGAGAAACGGTTAATACTTAACGTTACCAACAACAATTGACTGATTTGAACCGTTCGCTGATTAAAAAAAGGCCAGAATACCGAAAGAGGCAATACAAAGTCATTTTTCTTCATGACAATGCTCCATCACATACGGCAAAACCAGTTCGCGACACGTTGGAAGCACTCAGCTGAGAAGTTCTACCCCATGTGGCTTACTCACCAGAGTTAGCTCCTTCCGATTACCACTTGTTTGCAACGATGGGCCACGCACTTGCTGAGCAGCGCTTTGGTTCGTTCAAAGATGTGAAAAAATGGCTCGATGAATGGTTCGCAGCAAAATGGGAAGATTTTTACTGGCGTGGTATTCACAAATTGCCCAAAAAATGGGAAAAATGTATAACAAGCGATGGAGCATACTTTTAATAAAGCACTTTTTATCATTCTTCCGAATTTAACACGATTTTTTTAAAAAAAAATCTGCATTTCATACTTGTACACCTGGTATATATATATATATATATATATATATATATATATATATATATATATATATATATATATATATATATATATATATATATATGTGAAAATTCATGTTTTGGGATGTCTTTCTGAAAAAGGTTTGGGAGACTCTTTAGCTTTACCTACAATTTGAACGCTGAAAAAATGCTTCAGATTTACAAAAAGGCATTACTACCGACTGCCAATCGTTGGTTTGTCGATGAAAATGCGGAGTGGATTCTTCAAGATGATAACGACCCCAAACATCGGAGTAAAACGTATAGCCATTGGAAAGAGGAATCCAGTATCGTCACATTAGATTGTTCATCTCAGTTGCCAATCGAGAATGTGTGGTCATATTTCAAGCAGAAGCTTCGTAATAAAAAGGTGTACACAGTGAAGCAGTTGTCACGGCAAATTCGGGCAATTTGGAAACCGTTGCAACAAGAATACGCAGAAAATCTCGTCGAAAGTGTGCCCCGAAGATGCAAGGCGATCATCGACGCTGATGGAGACTGGAGGAACTACTGAATTATTAGCATTTTAATGCCCATCCTTTACTTTCGAATGACATAAAACACTTTTAAATAAACACATTTTTTAATGAACAATGTGCAACACCTTCTTACTTGACCGAGTGTAACTTGTCGCAACTTATTTTCACCTCTATTCATCCACAAAAAACCGACATACAGGATTGAAGGTATCAATGAGATTTTGCAGGTGCAAAGAAGCAAAAAATTGAAAATAGCACACGCTAAATAATCCAAAACAATGCCTTGATAGAATTTATCTCATGAAACAGTTGCGTTCATGTCTAAGTATCTTGAATTTATGGCAGTTCCACAGTTTCTGCACTTTTTCAAGTAGACTTAAATATTGTTGTTACTTTTCTTATTCAAATATTAAAAACGGAAAAAAGCTAAAATATATCCTAGCAATATTCCCTAAATATATCATGTTCCGTGTCCATAATAAGTATTGAGCAAAACTAAATCGAGCTGACCTGAACTAATAAGTAAAACTATCTATAGAGGACGTACAAAAATAACAATATGAAATTTTTATTTACAATAATTTGGAAAATTATTCTTGATGAATTTTTTACAATTGTCCCATAATGTGTCTAAAAGTAAATTGTGATAATCTAGTAATGGAATATTAAAAATTTGTATTGAGCTATAGTAAATAATTTTTTAGTACTCAGTATATATCACCGCTACATCATGATGATGATTGACTCAATCATCACTCCTGATGAAGCTAACATGATTAGCGAAACGTGCGTCAAGCGTAAAAATAAAGTTTTTGATGTAGTGGTGATATATACATTGTACCAAAGATTCCACATTCTCAACATAAGTAATTTCTTGTCGCTAGGGTCCACAGTGAAAAACTCTAATAAGTAAATTCATATTCATAAATAATGCTAGTGTTTGTTTTTGTTTTAAGAAAATGTAATTAATGATCAAAAAATCCTTTACCTACCTTAAATATTTGTAGGTATAATTTATATCACAGACACTTTCAATATTACAGTTCAGACTAAACTCTGAATTGAATCGAAATGAACTCTAAATATATACGATTATTTTATGAATCAGACGAATCTCGTCACCTGCTGTATAAATTCCACTCATTGAAAATAAGAACCTACTGCTCTTAAAATTTAACGGAAAAGAATTTTAACGATATAACATTTAAGAATTTCAAAAGATTGTCCAAACTTGTTAATAGATCCACATATCTCCCTGCCATTGTAAAAAAGTGTTTAAAAAAGTCGACCTAAGGACATTTTTAAAATCAACACCTAGGAAGATAAGAAACTTCTGTCTGGAGCTAAACGATGTCGTTGACAGTTTAACAACAGAAGGAACAAAATTACTTCTACATACTCTTTCGGTTATGAAGTCTGTCACTAAAGGCCATTGATAGCCATAATTTTACATATATAGTATGACCTGTCCATCACTTAGATTGTTCCACAGATATTAAGGTCACCCAATTTCTCCTAGTAATATTCAACTAATAGAAAATCTATCTACTTAGGCAGAAATCCGATGCACGTACAATCTGTCAAATAAATGCGATAATTCATTTTTGGTAGATGCGATTCTAGTGATTCAACAAAAAATAGGTAGAGGGAGCCTTTGTCAACGACGCATTTTAGTAAAATACCAGTCGATTCCGACCTTTCGTCGAATTCACGTAAAATCGAAAATGAGTCACTTGTTTGCGCGTCGGTTCGAGACAGTCTTTCTTTATTCCCATCCAAAGGGGCCTAAAATGACACATTTCGCGGCCCCTAAATATATTAAAAAGTCGGTGTCGTTTGTGAAAAAATAGGTGAATTGTTTTAACGAGACGAAAAATGTCGACTTGTTAAAACGTGGCTCGGTAATCAAAGTCACTCCGAAAGTCGAAAAACGAATCGTGTCTTTGTGTTCACGGGACCCGAAATTGACGCTTGACGCGTGTCAAGGAGCTGCAAAGTTAAGAAAAGCGGATTTGAATGTGTCCCATGTGACTATTTGACATCTTCATGCGTATGATGTTAAATTCCGAAGCACGTTGAAGAAAGCTTTGCTGGGCGAAAATTACGTCGCGAAGCGGCTCGCTTGGGCACACGTAAAGATACCAGAGTGGCCCTCACAATCGCCGGACGCCAACCCTATTGAAAACGTTTGGTCCCTTGTAAAGAGAAAGCTCAGACGAAAGATTCTGAGGACTTTGACTCAGTTGTCTCGCGAGATTCGAAAAACTTGCAGAATATGCAGAAAATCTCGTCGACCGCATACCTCGAAGATGCCAGACGATTATTGATGCAGGACGCGATTGTACAATTTACTAAGGTAATTGCACCGTTGTTAGCACACCAGAGAATAAATTGATGGCAAAAAATGTTCCCGAAACACATTTTTTTCAAGAATACAAGCGGTCCTGTTCTTACTTGACAGTGTAGTTATCTGTAACTAAGCCATTGATTGCATGAAATAAAAGGGCTTTGGTAACAAACAAGCTGTGTACAGAATTGTACTTGACAAACCAGTATCAGACTTGACTGTACGACAAGTGGAAGAACAAAAATAAAAATTCACACCTTCCTGGGTTTCAACCAGGGTTCACGAGTTTAGACCTTTGCTCTAAGGACTTCATGTTAAACTGTAATTTTTCTAGGTTCAACTACAAGCTGACAGTGCTTGTTTATATTTGTAATTACACCATTTAAACTTATGTTAAATGAAAAGCAATATGATGATTTTATTAAATAACGATAACTATAATATCCACAGTGAAGAAATATCTCACTTAACTTACAATAGAACTAAATATTTTTAGAGAACAATGAAAAATATTGACTTTTTTTAATGAAATGTAAAAAAAATCATTACTATTGGCATAATAAATCGAATAACAATTTCCAGTACGTATTTTTTTTTGCAAAATTGATCCCAGGTCATATTCAGATCTACAAGTTGTTATGAATAGCCACTAATTGTTTATGTTTTTTACCAGCCAACAAATAATACTTTTAAAAAAGTACCTTTTTAAGAAGAAAGCGAGTGCTAGCTCAAAGTGCTCCGTTTAACCAGTTATTAAGGCGGTAACCAGCAGCACAGGGCTCTACACTCGCTGTGGCTAACCCCGAGTTTGTTCATACTTCACTTGATTAGACCTGTTAAAAATGTAACAACCCTAATGACAGTTTTAATTGAATTAGGTTTGCATTTACTAATTTTTTGTCTGAGTTAGTTTTGATTCATTTTAACTAGAAACCGTTCAGTTAGGCTTTGATATTAGGCTACCCTCAACTAAACTTAACCAAAGTACGCTAAAACAAAAATGACATTTTAATATTTTGTAACAGGCGCCACTGAAACACGAACTATTTAGTAACGTGTTATTTTGTCGAGATTTATATACTTTTTATCCCCGTCCTGTTTAAACGGGCTGTTTTTCCCAGACGCTGTTAGGTCATATTATTTCTTTAAAATTCATCTGCAATTACTGCGAGAAATTTTCTGTTAATATTTTAAATTTCAGTCATATTTTGAATTAACTAAACTTGGATGCAGGACCTGTCAGTGAAAGAAATAGATTCAACTGTCACCTTGATTGGTTCTTATGCAGCTATGTAAATCAGGGCTGTCAAGGTCATGCACAGTTCGACCCAATTTCGGAGGTAACGCCTCCCGCTGCCCCCACCACTGCTGCTGCCGCCGTTCGCGCAGTCTCAGGAGCGGCTATGAGAGACATAGGAGAGCGCATTGTATTTGGTAAGGGGCCGACCCGCGATCGGCGGCTCGGCCACTTAACGTCTAGCAGTGGTGGGGGCAGCGGGAGGCGTTACCTCCGAAATTGGCTCGAACTGTGCATGACCTTGACAGCCCTGATGTAAATCAATAGATATTCTGTATCAACTGTATAAGTGCATACGTATAAATATATAAATATATATATATATATATATATATATATATATATATATATATATATATATATACATATATATATATATATATATATATATATATATATATATATATATATATATACATATATATATATATATATATATATATATATATATATATACATATATATATATATATATATATATATATATATATATATACATATATATATATATATATACATATATATATATATATATATATATATATATATACATATATATATATATATATATATATATATATATATATATATATATATATATATATATACATATATATATATATATATATATACATATATATATATATATATATATATATATATATACATATATATATATATATATATATACATATATATATATATATATATATATATATATATATATATATACATATATATATATATATATATATATATAAATATATATATATATATATACATATATATATATATATATATATATATATATATATATATATATATATATATATATATAT
>CM032446.1:201517656-201537656 GCA_019049505.1 Pachyrhynchus sulphureomaculatus
AAAAATGGTCTAAAAAATGTAAGTTTATCATGACCATAGCAGAATCTTTTAAAAGTAATTTGAAAGTTGAGTATACGATGTTAAAATATCACTGAGGACGCCAGGCATGAAATTATGACTTGTTATAACCTTACTCAGTATATATCACCACTACACCAAACTCTTTATTTTTGCACTCGACGCGAGTTTCGCTAACCATGTTAGCTTCATCAGGAGCGATAATTGACTACTAATCTTACTACTCTACTTACGATAAAAGTTTAATTCCGTTGACCGTGAAGCCATCTCAACTAAGTTGGGAATGTAGAATCTTTGGCACAATGACACTACTCAGTATATATCACCACTACACCAAACACTTTATTTTTGCACTCGACGCGATGATTGTCTCATCATCGCTCCTGAAGAAGCTAACATGGTTAGCGAAACACGCGTCGAGTGCAAAAATAAAGTGTTTGGTATAGTGGTAATATATACTGAGTAGTGTCATTGTGCCAAAGATTCCACATTCCTAACTTAGTTAACATAGTAACCTGTTAGCAGAGAGGTAATAGAAGTTTTCCCTAGACTCGCAGAGGCCGTTTTACGTAATTAGTAGAAGCATCAGCCGAATCACCCTGTATTTAATTACACAAATTTCTCAGTTTTAAGCAATTTTTGAGTCTATCTAGACAGGCCACTCTGACATGACACTTGGTGGCGTCACACAGTCGGTGGCAGTCATCTTCCCATTCAACACTCTTCCCCACATATCACTCTTGGAAATCTTGCAAATAATTAAGGAAAGTACCACAAAAAAAGATTAGACCGAATATTTTGAGAATTTAGACTGTAATATGAACGTAGTTGGACTTGAATCTTGAAAAAAATGTCCTGTAAAACTCATCAGAAAAGTGTCAAATTTGATATTTGTCAAATTAAAAAACAGAAAAACACATCTGTCCAATTTGACTTCTGACAAGCATAGATGCTAAGCACTAGACAGTTAGTGTTATCTTTCACAAGATAATAGAGAGATTTTGCAACCCTGATTTTGCTAGGCCACTGTGTTTATCGTTATTTGAAGTATGCGCCCACTATTTGGAGCTTGCGCAGTATTGAAACAAGATTAAAGATAAAAATTTTCCTTATTTAGGAACTTATAAGAGACGGTATTTGAAGTTCGTTATTCTTATCGCTATTACGGTAGGGCCTATTTTTTTCCCTACCTAGATATACAAACCACTAAGAAAAAACAGTAAAATTGAAATGATATTACTTTATTGCAAACAACACTGGCAACTGTTAATTAGTGTTCAGATTATGTTAGGATTTACAGTGTAATTTCGTAAGAAATTTTATTTATAGCAAATTCATAGCATATAGCATTTGGAAATATTGAAGGAAGTGATAAAAAACCTGCTAAACACAACCTTAATTTAGAAACTTGTGTTGACCCATCAAATATTAATAACCGGTGTTCTTAACCATGAAACGAATGAAAGAAAATCCCCTAAGTTTATAGAAGGGCAAAGGCATGTGAAAAATAAGCGTTGCAAAATCTCTCTATTTAGGAATTTTACAAGAGTCATATTTGACAGATGCCATTTTTTGTCCTTTATTGTGATGAGAAATCTTTCTTCAGCAAGAATACTTCTTTTCGTGCTTGAACCTACTCTCTTAATAAGTATTTTAGGTGAATTGAGAAGTTCTCTCAAAGTATCTTGTGACAATGTTAGAGAGTCACAAGGTACAATGTCGTAATATTTCGCATTGCCTGTCTTTAATTCGGACGGTTAGTTCTTCACCGACAATTTCTCCAACGTTATAGCGGATTGAAATTAAGGGCGGACCATCATTTTACAACATTGTTTTTTTTTTATGGGACTAGCACACGTGCTACAGGGAAGTCTCTAAAGCACTTCAGGAGCGGCATGTGTGTGGAAAAAGCGATTCACGTTGTTCTTGAATCGCTGTAAATTGTACTAGGTGGGAAACACAGTCCTGGGCAAATTAATCCAAAGGGATGGTGTTCGCCATATAAAAGAGTGCTTGAAAAGCGTTATACGCGGAGTAACAAGCTGAACCTCATACGGATGTGATGTATTAGCACGACGCGTATTTCTAACATGCACCGCTCTGGGAGGAATTAAGGGGGCTACATCCTTCGAACACTTTCCATGAAAATACTTGTAGAACAGACTCAAGTCGCCAACCGTTCTTCGATGTTCCAGCGAATCAAGGCCGCCGGTTAGTTCCGGGTCGCCAATCAGACAAACAGCTCTTCTCTGAACAGAATCCCACAAATGCAGTGTGTGTTTGGGAGCGGAGCCCCAAGCATGGGAGCACTATTCCATAGTTTGTCGAATTTGAGCTTTGTAAAGAATTAAGGAGTGTAAAGCTTTCTGGTTCGAAATAATATTCTCAACTTTCGAGAAACTCTCCTTGCTATGCCTGCAACATGTTCATATTTGCTCCCAAATTAACGCCCAATAAATTGAGTGACGAGGCTAGAGGAATGGAGTGCTCCGAGATGACTATATCGGGTTCAGCAACGTTAACTTTTTTAGAAAAAACCGCTGCCTGGGTTTTTGTAACGTTAAATTCTACTTGGTTACTGTCATCCCAAGATAGAATTTCTTCCAAGTCTTCGTTAAGTTGAACGACCTACTGTTGTCTGCGGATATTCGCCGGAGTAGCCGATGTCCGAGCGTTCAAAGTGAATGAAGAGATAAACGTACTGTCATCTGCAAAGCTGCAGATTGGATTCCCCGTCTTTTCCAGCAGATCGTTAATGTAAATGAGAACGAGAGTAGGAGACAGTATGGAGCCTTGAGACACACCGGCGTTGATAGTGAAGGTATAAGAAAGAAATCCGTCGACCGCCACTCGTAAAGAACGCTCTCTGAGGAAACATGAGAGCCACAAACAGAAATTTTCAGACATACCATAAGAACGTAGTTTAGCCAACAGTCTATCGTGCCAAACACGGTCGAATACCTTGGATATGTCAAAAGCAAACGCTCGAGATTCTCCAAAGTATTCAATTGCGTTGCTCCAAACATGTGTTACATAAGTCAGAAGATTTCCTGTTGATCTATGTTTACGAAAGCCATATTGGTGATCGCTAATAATGTTGAATCCTTCAAGATATTTTAGAAGATGCTGATTGATAACCTTTTCATTTCGATTCGACTGTAAATAAAAGAGCGCATGGAAGATATTCATAGCAACCAGAAATGTCCTGCAATAGACTAAATAGGGTGATCTATGATGATGATATTAATACATGGCACATAATAACACACAAAATTTAAAACCCAAAATGAATAGTTATTGCATTAACGATACTAGACTTTCTTTAAACGCTTTAAAAAAACCCAATTATCAGACAAGATAATGATGAGGATCTACCAGGAGATAGTAAGGTTTTACACTAGTTTCAATAAATTACCGAATTACGTACAAAATAGTCAAATTTCCTAAAAGGTCTAACACTTACAATTTCGAATACGAACTGAAGTTAAAATTCCTCGTTTCAGTGGTACGGTTTATGTGTGAAAAACTGAAAGATTAATATTAGTTAGAACCAAGAGATATAAAAGAATGGGCGTGAGGGACCATATGGATACAAAGGGCATTTGTTTAAGAAAAGAAGGAGAACGATAAAAGCAGAGCTGCCTGCAGAAGCCGAGAAAATACCAAATAACACGTAGGAGACTTCAAATGAAAATGAGGGTGAAATCCCTAAATGAAAAAAGACCCTTTTACAGTGGAACTCTGAAAGCTTCGATCACTTCCAACACATTAAACCAAAAATTGATTGCCGGATGCTGGAGACTTTTCACAAAAAAAAACTGCTTCATGCAGTGAATATTTAGAAATTTATGCTCAATTTAAATATCAGTGAACGTGGGGAGGGAATCAACTATTAGACCACTAGAGTATAAATATTGGGCTTGCGCTTCCTCAAGCCCATTCATTGTTCTGTTCCCAAATTGTAAAAATTCCAAGAGATATTTTAAATAATTGTACAGGAGATGCCAGAGAGTCGCTCCAATTTGACAGAACCTACTCCCAAGAATCACGACTTTCCAGTTTTCTACAAAATTTGATGAACTTAACAGATTCTTTTTTATATAAGTAATGGCGGATGAGCCGGGACACACAGGTATGTTACTTCTTATGCAACTAAATGTACTTACTCTGTTATTGTAAGTTGTCGAATTCTTCTTCTTCTAAATTTAATTTCCATAAAAGGCAATAACAATTTTGTCCAGGTTGTACACCAGTTTTCTTCACATGGAGAAATAACCTCAGTTCATTGGCGGTCACAAAATAAATGTACTAGAACGAAAATGCTAATTACAAACATTATTGTATAGATATTAATAGTTTATATCTTTATTTTAATATACCCGAAGAGTGATTCCATCTTGTGGCTCCTCATTCATTTATACAACGAGATTTAAGTGCTCTAATTTATAATAAATATTCCTAAGTCGAAAAATAATAGGCGCCTCTGACTACTTCGTCTTTCAACGGTAAAATTTAGAAAAGTGAGGTTACAATTGGCAAATTTTAAATTCAAAAATCAATTAAGAACAAAATTTACTGAAAATTAGTATTTTACAAAAAGAAAAACTCAAAAGATTATTTAAATTATCAAGTTATTATTTAGTTATGCTCAATTTTACGGGAGACGACCTTCTTAATAGTATAAGAACCTTAAATTTAGATTTGAGAAACTTAAGCCCCAATGTAATCAAAGCTTGGTTCGATTCAGATTCTAACAGAGAGTTATTAAATTGGATGTGTTTTTCTTTATCAGATGTTAATTATATACCACCATTAGAAAAAGCAGAGTAAGTTATTGTTTATTAAAAAATTCTTTTTGGTACTCTTAGCTGTTAGTTTGTAGTCATTATTTTGATTAATTGTTATATTAAAACCATGTTTTTTCCTAGATTTGAAGAATTAGAACCTTTAGATACAAACAGATGTATAGAGGAACTAACAAAATTGAACCCCACCTACCTGTCAATTTTAGACTCTGATGAGAATTTGGAAGAAATAATACTCATTCGAGATGAAATAGATTTCTTAGAGGAAGAAAACAGAACCTTTGACAAATTGCTGAAAGTTTATGAGTAAGTAACTTTTTTAAATTACAATTTGGAAACGTACATAAAGTAGCCAACACTGATACTGAGATAAACATTGTATTTAGTAGTGTATCTTACATCAATATATTTTTATTTATTACAACACCACATCTGTCAGGAAACAATTATTGTAAAATTTTTTCCTGAACCAGACATAATAAGAAATATTATTTTGAAGAATAAAAAAAAAGTTTATGTAAAATCCAAAACTACTCCTCTAGCAAATTTTGCTCAATAGTTAACCTTTATATGAGTAGTTCTTAGTTTTTATTCTTGAAAAATAGAAAAAACTTACAGATTTAGGATACAGAATTATGCTTCAAAGTATGTAAGGAAATACAAATACGGTGAAATAAGAATCTACATTCTTATTTCACCGTGCTTCTCTTTCATATATTTCGTCATTCTAAACATAGACATGGAAAGTACTCCTACAGATATAATATTTATTTAGATATTACATACAATTAATATGTCCAGATCCCACCAGGCATCACCTGATGTGATATCACATTGGCTTAGGTTGTGTGAAGTTGTTTAATATTTCATAGCTTTGCCAATATCTCCAGATTACAGGTGGGAGCTGACGGGGAGCATCAACATGCTGAAATCACAATTTTAAATTGGATTTTTGTAACATAGGAAATTTAAACTCAAACACAAATGCAGTGCACCAACACTTGCATTTAAGCTTAAGATATTTTGCATATATTTGATGATAAGTGTAAATAAATTTTTTAATTTTATCAACTGAATGGACCAGTCTTTTATATGGAGAACATCATCCCTTTGGAATAATTTACTCAGGGCTGTAAATTGTACTCAACGAGTACAATTTACAGCGACTCAAGAACAACGTGAACCACTTTTTCCGCACAAATGCCGCTCCTGGAGCGCTTTAGGAACTTTCCTGTAGCACGTGTGCTAGACTCATAAAAAAAGAAAAACTGAATAATTTTTGGCATCCTAAATGGCAGATGTGTAGGTCAAAAAAATAGAAAACATCACAAAAATAACACTAAAACTAGAAAAGAAAATGAAGTTATGTTCACTTCTCCACTTTGGTAATGTAAAGACATACAATAAGGATGTGCTTATTGTAAAAATTGCAAAATATTTTTTATGTGCAATTTCTTCATGTTTATATTGTGCATGCAGTGGAATATGTGATAGTAAGACAATTCAAGAATAGAGCTCATTGCAAGCTTAGACTTTCACCAAGGGTGTGAGACTCATTAAGACTAACCCAAGATATAATGGTTGCCATTTGCTATAATTTGGTAACATTAAATGTTGAAAGCTGTCTAAGAACTTTTAAAATTACATTGAGGTAACATGAAGTGCAGGTGCAGTAAAATAAGTATGTCTGATGATTCCTAATGGAGGAAAACCAGTGTCCATAATCTTTTGAGCCTTTATTGTCCTTTTTGCTTTAATTACAATGACATTATGAGAAGTACCACAAATTTATTGAAGCACTTCCTCAACAAAAATTGAACAGTTTATGTTTAACTTATTCCATAATAATGTTGTTACATCTGAAACTTTCGTTTATGTGTTATTTGTGAGTTTTAACAGCAGCTAAAATTATCAAAACAGTTAATAAAAAAATTTGTAATTATACAGACTTTCTGAAGAATACTTCTGTCAGGTAGGTCTATCTTCTTTTTCTTAAAGAGATTTTTAATTTGCAGTAAACTTATTGGGTAATCCTTTTAAGACTTTTTCATTTAAACTCACAATAATTACAAATTAAGAATCGTGGTCGTAAATTCAAAATGTTTATTCCTTCATTATGCTAAACAAATTCTTGAAAAAAAGGATTTTCGTTGAAGCAATATTTTAATCTTCTGTACCATTGTCTGCTGACAGTTGACATGTAAATAGTAGTAGTAGTATTTATAAGAAGATAACATTTTTTTATACAAACTTGGCTTGCTGATCTTGTCATGTGAAGTTAGTTTTTCATTTTTTTCCACAAGGTAATAGTTGAAAAACTCAAATATGATTGGAAAAGTATTTTTTATTTTGGTAAGTATCTGTAATTTTTTTATTGTTGTGAAATTTTGACAGGTCCATTTATATTTGTCAATTAATATTTTTGTCAATATAGAGAAAAGTTTGTGCACTTCTTTTAATTTTTAAAATCGATAAATTTGCATTCTGATATTTGAACTGTTAAAAATTTCAGGCCCAGCATTTTATAGTCGGAAAACTATTAGCGAAATTAATTAAAATATCTTATATTCGCAGAATTTTCAACACAGAGGTATATGTAGAGAGAAAAATTAAACTTCTCACTTCAGTCTTCAATTTCTAGGAAAGAAAGATCAGGGAATCTATTCAAATTTACAGATATCCTCTCAACAGGTACAGGTTACGGTCTGCGTGAAACTCGGACTACTTGGCATACTAGTAGTAAAAACTAAGTGTGAGAATTTAAGTGTTAATATAAAAATATATTTTTTTTTGATACCGAAAACGGAATATATATTAAATATTTATTAAAAATAGTTGTAACAGAAAGCAAGCACAACTGGAATTTATGAGACTTTATGACCACATCTTAATTGAAGCAACGTTTACACGAAATAAAGCAATAATACAAGGAGGTGAAAACTACCGGCAACTGAGCACATAAAATATAGGAAAGCAGTTTGTTCATTCGTTTCATAGTATGGTATTATTACTATTATAGATAAACCAAAATTGATTATGTTAAATTCTCAACAAGTCTCCCATTTGATTCGCTGCATTTCTTATAAATCCGTTTTTGTCGTTCTATGACAGCAGAAGAGAGTTGATCATTTAAAATAGCTACTTTCTATGTCATTTTCTCAATTCGAAGTTTTTATCTTTTTAATTTATCTTTGAATCATTAAATCCGGCCTATTTGGTAGTCGTCTTAATGTACCAGTTATACCAATCCTTAAAAACAAAGTTTCATTTAAAAAAATCAGATGCTGCAGTAATTACTCTATTCGGTATACCGCCCCGCTGAGAAGTCGCTACGAGCCAATTGACTGATTATTTTATTTTTCATATTGCTTGAGAATTTTCATTAGTCCAGTAGTGAACATTTAAAAATTTTTCTAGTGGAAAACGGACTCATCTGTTCAAACACTTTTATTAAAAGGTTGGGCATCTTGTTCCATATGTTACATTATTTTGTGGCAACAGCCAAACTGTAACTGTTTTCCTGACATATTGCACTAGTAAAACTTTGTAAGGAGGATAACCGTGTTTTCATAAAGTATTATGAACGTGTAATCTGTTTCTGGACTTTCTAAAATCAAAAAAATAGTAAATCTTGGTTTTTGTTTAATATTTATAATAGTAAATTACCTTGAAAATGCAAGAGAATTTCCAATTCTTAATTTTCCTAGTTTTTTCTCCTTTGTGTAGTCCTTTTTTTGTAATATTGTTTCTGTTAAGATATATAGTCATTGGCAATTGCGGTAAGCATTTTTTCTTCCGTATATTGCACAATAACCCCATAAAAATAAAAATTGGCGTTTCTAGAATTAAGAGTTGAAAAATGAATATACAAGGGGATCTGTTTAAAAAATATAAAATTTGTGGTATGTGTCAAAAAGGCGGTGAGCGTTTGTTTCTTTTTTAACTCCGTAAAAAACTCTTTAAAAATGCTATAATTTATATATTTTACATTTTTTCCTAACTTTTCAAAAAGGTGAGTCAGTGGGGTAATTCATTGATAATCAGTAACCTTGTACAATCATGTGTAATTAGTAAATTGTTTCCCAAGTTTGGTTTATGTATCAGTATATTAGTTGGTTATTTGTATTACAATATCTGATAAACATCCCTAGAAAACTAATGGCATTCTGAATCTTAAGGATCTTTTCTGGATTAAGGACACACCGATTCAGTAAGTTCACTTAGTAAAAATACCCTAAATACTACAGGTTAATATCATCACTGTATTTGATATTGAATAGTAGGAATGATCATGGCTCATTACAGATGCTTTATTGAGAGCGCATCTCCTCAATCCTTTGTGGAATATTTTTTAAGCTTCCCAATATTGCATTAGTTGCTAGTATATGATATACCGGACGTCACATTTATGACTTCTAGATCTTCTTGAAGTGCCATATCCGATACAGGCATAGGCTATCCTCTCGCCTTTGCCTGTGGTTATTGCCTTTTTAAGTGTTCCACGGTCAAAGAGACCCTGCAGTTTAATGTCAGTTCCGAATAGCCAATGTACTAAGCATGATACTATGGGTTTGCCATTGCCTTCCCGAAAGAGGCGACGGTCACGTTGTAAAGTTTTTTTTTTATTTATAATTTTCCGAGCTGAGATTTGCACTTGGATCTTCAGCGTAGAAAGCCACTAAAAAAATTAAAAGAATATCATAAAAAACGGCAGCGTGGCCAAGGGCGACAGAGGGCACACGTCTGGAGCTTTTCCCACTTTGTAGTCCCAAAACCCCCTAAAGCCTTTATTTCTCAACAAATTTCAAAAATTTTTTTTTTAAATGATTTTTGCAAAAATATGAACCAATCCCCACAAGCTATTTTGAAAAAAGTTGCCAGGATTATGCAATTTTATTTAAAAGGTGGTGATTACTGGGTAAATTGACGTATTTTCAATTTCCCTAAACTACAAGCAGAATAGCAATTTTTACTAGGTTATTTTTCTGCGTGTATTTTTTAATAATTGATTAGTTAATAATAAATAATTCATAGTTAAAAAGAAATTGAACCCAGTTTTGGATCAGAAGTAGTTCTGGATCACTCTTGAAATAATTTAGTAGTACAATTAAATAATCGATAATTATTAATTAGTTGAAAAAGTGTGTTAATAGTCTGTAAACATGAAAATGGCCTTCATAAGAGTAAGGGAAAGTAGCAAGGAACTCGAAATTGCGAAATGATTTTAATGAGTATCTTATAGAAATTTAAAATATATAAATATAGAAAAACCACCAAAAGTGGCCATTATCTCAAATCTGGATTCGAAACCTAAAAAACATAAAATCCCCGTACATTATACCAGTATAAATATTTTTAATTCGAAATAAGTCTAGAAAAACTACTAGAATCGGCCAAAAATAGCCATTATCTCAAAACTGGACCACTTTTAGCCAAATCAGCCTAGCCTATCAAATTCATGATCGGTGATCCATAAACATATATAAACGTTATAAAATTCCATGGAACAAAAAATATAAGCTAGACCCCCCTCTAGACAACAGGCTAGGAATATTTCATAATAAAAAAATCACCTTTTAAATAAATTTCCTGTAATCCTGGCAATTTTTTTTCACAATAGCTCGTGAAGGATTGGTTTGTTTTTTTTGCAAAGTTTATTTTAAAAAAAAATTCTGAAGTTACTACAAAGTGCGAAAAGGTCCTGTGTGCTCCGACCCTATGGATGAGGAAGATAGTACCTCTTGAAAACAGGGAAAAACCATATAAAAAGCTTCCTTTTTGGTGAAAAATCTTCTCGATTATCGAGTTCCAGTGTATTAAGGATTTCGTTTTTTTATGAAAAATCTCCCTCCGGTCATAGATTTTTAGTTACTTATGTTGGAAAGGACCTAAGATTTTAGAGTTTTAGTAAAAAACGGTTTTTATTGTCAAATGGCTTCGATCCCGAGTTGTCGTTTGGCACATACCCGCTATAAGCAGCTCCGTATTCTCTGTTTTCCCTAAAGAAACGCATTTGTATTCATATTCTCCCTTTGAACCCGACTATGCCACTGAGTACAGAGTTAAACAAGCAAAAACATTCAAAGCGAGCTGCAAGCCATTTATTATTTATTTTATTCATGAGATAATTATCAGATTTTTGCATTTCTTCACGATTTCAAATTTGATATATGTTATAGTAAAAAAGGAAGAAACTCTATCCATTCTCGATACTCTAGCCGATCTTCACAGTAATCCATTTCGAGTGCCCTTAGTTTCTGTTTCAATCGTTTCATCAATTGCCAAGTTTCACGATTGTAAAACATGATGCTCTTAAATACTGCATTATAAATCAGGTGCTTTCTCGATGATGACAGAACATCATGACCATAGAACAGAATTTAGGTATCTTATAACCACCTTCTCTTTTACTTTTTCTACTCTCCACTTCTTTTTCCGTTCTACAGTCTTTACTTACTAATATCAAATTTTTAATAAAATTTTGGCTTGTAGCTTATTTATCTTTAAAACTGGCATTTAACTACAGTTTGGCTCGTCGTATTTACATCTACGAGGCTGGTTTGAAAAGTCCGTGCAAAAATAAAAACTACTTATGTGTTTGGGGTAAACCTTTTTTATTTTTCGACATAGTCTCCTTTTAGGCTTATACACTTCGTCCAACGATGTTCTAGTTTGTTGATCCCTTCCGAATAATAGGATTTGTCCAAGTCTGCAAAATATCCATTAGTGTCTGCAATCACCTCCTCGTTTGAATAAAATCTTTGTCCCGCCAGCCATTTCTTCAAATTGGGAAACAAATAGTAGTCCGAGGGAGCCAAGTCTGGAGAATAGGGGGGATGTGAAACGAGTTATAATCCTATTTCGATTAATTTTGCGACCACAACTGCTGATGTGTATGCTGGTGCGTTGTGATGGAAAAGGACTTTCTTGTGGGCCAATCGCGGACGTTTTTCTTGCAGCTCGGTTTTTCAAACGGTCCAATAACGATGAATAATATTCACCTGTAATAGTTTTACCCTTTTCCAGATAGTCGATGAGGATTATCCCTTGCGAATCCCAAAAGACAGTTGCCATAACCTTTCCGGCCGAAGGAACGGTCTTCGTCTTTTTTGGTGCAGATTCCCCCTTGGTAACCCATTGTTTAGATTGTTGTTTGGTCTCAGGAGTATAGTAATATATCCATGTTTCATCCACAGTGACGAACAGCTGCAAACCATCCTTGCAACACTTCACACGATTCCGTTTTTGGTCAAGCGTGAGCAATCGCGGCACCCATCTTGCGGATAGCTTTCTCATGTCCAAATGTTTATGCAAAATATTATGTACCCGTTCAGTCGAGATGCCCACAGCACTAGCAATCTCACGCACCTTAACTCTTCTGTCATCCATCACCATATCATGGCTTTGATCAATGATTTCTGGAGTCGTAACCTCCACAGGCCGTCCAGAACGTTCAGCGTCACTTGTGCCCATATGGCCAGTCCGAAAATTTTGAAACCACTTATAAACTGTTCTAATCGAAGGTGCAGAGTCACCATAATGTTTATCAAGCTTCTCTTTAGTCTCCTGAGGCGTTTTGCCTTTCATAAAGTAATGTTTAATCACCACACGAAATTCTTTTTCGTCCATTTCTTGAAAATCACTCAACTTCCTTGATTCACACGAATGCCAAACACAAAGAAATAGACCAATATGGCTGAACTTTGGTGTGCGTTCATTCAAGAGATGCTACTAACTAAACATGACTTCGATATGCGCCGGTGGTGCCATCTCTCGGACTTTGCACGGACTTTTCAAACCAGCCTCGTATTTTTTGAAGTGGCAGTTAAAGAAATATAATAATTAGCAGTTTATTTAATTATCAAAAATATTAAATTAGGTATGCATTTTTTTATACATAAACGGTTTATTTTCATTCATGGTATTAATCTCTCCTGTCACTGAAGCATTTAAGATTGTCTACGTGACGAACATTAAAGAACTAACAGTAACTGTTTACTAAATATTCTGAATTAAGAAATCAAATATTTGGTTTAGATTAACGAAATAATAACAAAAATTCTATTGTTTCTAGTATTTCTTCCTTGAATATAAACTACGTTTTGCATATTGTCTTGTACGCTTGCAATTTCTTTGCCAATCGGGGCAAAAACATTATCTTTACAGCCAAAAGGTGTGTCGGTATTGATGCAATTTTAGTTCTTAAAAGGGTTTTACGTGAAATAGTTGCACTTTTACAAACTTTTATAAATTCTGGTATATGTATAGATGTTTATTTATCGTAGTTCGAGTGTTTCAAAAAAAAAAGAAAATTATAGATCTACTATATATCTGTTCTAAGTATATACTCTGTAGGTTTTTTAAACAGTCCTTCATGAGAGACTACTTAATTTCCTCAATAAATTTCAAGTAAAGACCAGCATGAATTCAGACCTGGAAAATCTACCGGAATAATTGCGGTTGAACTCGTCCGATTTATACGTCAGTAGCTTGAATTGGGATTTGCTGTTGCAGGTCTATTTTTCGATTTGTCTAGAGCATTCGATATCCGAAATCATAGTTTCGTCAAGTAAATCTCAGAATAAGAGGAAATGCGTTGTCTTTTATGGTTTACAAAAATTCTTATGCGACATAATAGTTTTCAATTTAATCATATGACGTTGACATTGGAGCTGCTTAGAGCCTGTGAAGGCACCATTGATATATATTCTATTCATCAGTGACCGTAAATTTTCATCTAGAACAACCATTAAGTTCACAGACTGTAGTTGTTTAAGCTATGGATCAAGGCGTACTGATCCATCAAATTTCTATGCTCTGCAAAAGCGTGAGTGAGTGTTGCTCATTGAATAGATTCATTTTGAGATAGGAGAAAACAGTACATTTTTTCAACAAGTCACCCAGTACTATAGTAATGGCAGTACTCAACAGCGTTAAAGTTTTTGAGAACTGATTAGGATCCACAAATAGAACCTGCCTGCTCTTAATTAAGTAAAACATTATGCTATGCTGAAATTCTTTTCCTTCTTTATAAACCACTGCTTCTCCACTGCAGGAGATAGGCCTCTTCAAGTTTCTTCCAATTCTCTCTATCCTGTGTAAGATGGAGCCATCTACTGCCTGATATCCGACACTTTGTGTGCTCTCCCAAGGTCTTCATTTAATTTTGTTGTCCCTCAAACATCATTCGTTCTAGCCACATGCCCCGCCCACTGTCACTTTAATTTTGCCACTCTTTCACTGATATCTGTAATTCTTGTTGTTCATCTGATATCTTCGCTTTTAATGTGTTCTCGTAAACTAACACCTAACATCTGTCTTTCCATAGCCCGTTGAAGTTGATAAAGACTATTTTTTGTAAGGGTCATGGTCTCCAGGCCTGACGAACTTGCTGGATGTATGCAACTCTCATACACTTTTCTTTTTAAGGTCATGGGGATATGTCTGTTTTTAGAATGAATCCCAGTTTTTGAAATGCAGTCCAGCTGAGACCAATTCGCCTTGGTATTCCGGCTGTTTGATTGTCCTTATCCAGTCTAATCTTATGTCCCAAGTATGCCATTTTTTCCTAGTTTAATTTGTGTGCTTGATTTATTTCATGTTTTTGTATTATTGGTAAAACTTCGTTACGTGGGCTTTTCAGAAAAAGGTTTTTTTTTTGGAATAGGCTTGAAATGGTCTACTTTTGAAGACTTACGAGAAAATATCGAGGGGAAGCCGTTTTTGCACTTTTTTTTTGGGTAAATAAAAGTTAACCTATATCACTGACAACTGTTAATAACCACTGATCGAAACTGTCACTTCTTTTCGGAAGAATAGGTTCTGTTCACACTAATGGGTGAAATGTAGAGGTCAGCCTAATCTTTTCAAAAAATTATTAATTTTATCACAAAATTGTTTATTGTCATTTTTTTTTAGTAAAATATCGGTACGCGAGCTTTTCAGAAAAAGGAAGATTTTTTTTAAATAGGCTTAAAATGGCCTAAATTTGAAAAATTTATGAGAAAATATCGGGAGGTAACCGTTTTTGTTAACCTGAACTAATTGAAACTGACCTGAATTAAATAATCAGCAATTACAAGATACATTAAATAATGAAAAAAAAATGTCCTACCTCAAAGTGAAAAAATGATATATGTACATACATGCTATATTAGTGACTGGAGATCAAAGTTAGTTCAGGTTAGCAAAAACAGCCTTACCTCGATTTTTTCTCGTCAATCTTTCAAAATTAGACCATTTTAGGCCTATTTCAAAAGAAACCGTGTGATTTATTCATTTCGTGTTATTTTTCGCAAAGAAAATTTCACAGCAAATTTCCTTATTGGTTGGAATTTTAGTGTAACTGTAAATGTAGCATAATCATCTCGGCACATACGCATAAACGAACTGAGTTCTCTCGAGCAGTTTCGATCAGTTGTTAATAGCCTAGTAGACTTTCGTACGTTTGTATATCAATGTTTATATAAAAAAAAACTTGCAAAAACGGGCTCCCCCCGATAGTTTCTGGTTAAGTCTTTCAAAATTAGAGTATTTTAAGCCTATTCTAAAAAAAACTCTTTTTCTGAAAAGCACGCGTAACGAAGTTTTACCGTATGATTTGATGCAAAATTTAAATTATTCTCACCATTTTAAACTCAAATGTCATCTTGTGACATCTCATTCAAAAAGTTATTTGACTTATAATAAGATATGCAGGGTTCTATTGAAGATATTAAAGTAGAGTCGCTTATGTTCAAATCGAAAATAGTGGCAAGTCATACCTAGGCTGTCTGAAAAGTTCTCGGCCTGACACATAGATGGCGTTAGAAACTGTGAAACAATAATTGTATTGAAAAGTTCCATTCTTTATATAAACATATGTAGAGTTTTATTTCGATCTGTCAATTCATTCGAGTAGTAGCAACTGTTTAATATTTGACGTGTGTTTGTTGTTTTTAAAATGGAAAAAATTGAATGTCGTGAAGTGATTAAATTCTTTGTTTTGGATGGTTTACCACCCACAGAAATTCATCCGAAATTGTTAAAAATGTATAAGGATGCATCACCGTCACTTTCCACTGTGAAAAAATAGGCTGCTCTTTTTAAATCTGGTTGTACAGGTTGGTCCAAATTGGTCACTTTTAAAGGTAAACCCCTTGATCTAAAGGAGATAGACGAAAACTGATGTCAGTGTCTGAGGCTCAATTTTTCTGATAAACTCAATGATGAAAACCGCATATTGATATCTAGTACTGGAAAAATGTTTGTAATTCTTTTCCTATTGGAAATTTTTGATTTCTATAAAAACATTCTCAAAGCACTTTTTCACGTGGATTTCAACAGTGTAAGTTACATTTTTTTACAACTAATATTTTAATTGTTAACGCAAAAATATATTTTTTAAATGGGATACCCTGTATATCCAAATAGAGCTTTAAATTACCATTCTAAAAATATAGCACACTTTATATTTTGCTTAAATCTACTTCAAAATATAAAGGTTTCCAGTTTTTACGCGACTTTTAAATGCACATTTTGTAAAGTAGGCTTTGGACGGAGCGGCAATATCAATTGTTTCGAATTTTTCATTAAATTGCATTTGGACAGACGAAGCTTATGTAAGCAATTTTTAACCGTTACAATTCTTATACGTGAGCACAAGAAAATCCTCATTTAGTTGTGGAGCGAAGAAATCAAGGCAGATTTGGATTTAATGTGTGGGCAGGAATTTTTAGCGGCAGAGTTATAGGTCCATTTATTTACGAAGGAACACTCACCTCTGAGAGATATTTAGAAACTTTAAGGTAGCAAATAGAACCTCTTGTTGATGAACTGCCGTTAATGGACCCTAGAAATATATTTTTTCAACACGACGGGGCACCCCCTTATAACGCTGCAGTTATTAGTAATTTTTTATCGGCCAGTTTCGACAATAACTGTATAGCCAACCAAAGTCGAAACCGTTGGCCGGAAGGTCACCGGATTTAACACCCATGGACTTCTATCTCTGGGGAAGATTGAAAGACCTAATTTTTAAATTTCCGATATACACCCGGCAAGAGTTAGAAGTCGCAGTGATACAAAGTTTTGCAGCTCTCACTCCTCTTGAACTAATCAACTCGGTTAGAAGTGTCCAGAAAAGGTGCCACTTATGTATAAATGAAACTGATCGACATTTCGAACATTTCTTATAGAAAATTGTTTTGTTTCAGTTTGCTCTACTCGAAATAAATTGTTTTATTGTTGTTTTGTTTTATTTTCTACATAGTTTAATGTACTATAGCATTTAGTAAATTTCATTGTAGTTATGACTCTTAGACTTACTTCTGGGAATTTTTTTTTTACGATTTGACTGCTGTCGGTAAACAATTGATATTGCCGCTCCGTCCAAAGCCTACTTCACAAAATATGATGGTATTGAATTATTGGAAAAATGTTGAAATAAATGTATTGGAGTTTCAGGAGATTATATTGAAAAATAAAACATATT
The DNA here is from genome assembly GCA_019049505.1 of Pachyrhynchus sulphureomaculatus. Classification (NCBI taxonomy): domain Eukaryota; kingdom Metazoa; phylum Arthropoda; class Insecta; order Coleoptera; family Curculionidae; genus Pachyrhynchus; species Pachyrhynchus sulphureomaculatus. The sequence goes on from CM032446.1 coordinate 201,534,952, forward strand.
TCACGTCAAAAAAAAAATTCCTCCATTATAAGGCCGAGAACTTTTTAGAGAGCCCACGTGTTAACTATCCAAACTGCTACCGATTATTTTTTATCCTAAAAAATAAGAACTTTGTGGCTTATACCCTATTTTCGTGATCGCCTGCTGTAAATTCTTAGGACTAATGGCCTGTCAAAATAATTTGACTCTTTTTTTCAATAAACAATTTTTCTAATGGTCTTTTTGTTTATTATAGTGCTCGTTAGTTCTTCTGAGCCCAGTATATCCCAGTGCTCTTACTAAAGAAATTACCGCTGAGCAATCACCGCAACTTAAATTCAGAGATATCCTAGCGGAACTTGAAAGGACCGATATTCTAAGCGAAGCGTTTTACTTCATTTTCAACAACTTTGAAGAAGTTTATTCAAATCTAAATGTTTTAATTCAATCCCAAGGCACACCGGATATTTCCGAAATAGTGAATATCTTAAACTTTGGTTTAGGCCAACGACTTTTGCTCGTAGATAAGAATTATCTCCAAGCAGACCTGGATGGTTTTGAACAATTGTTATCTGACAGAATGCGATCTGTAGTTAAGAGCTTGTTTCCGAAAGATTATTTGCAACAATTAGTCGTTTTTGGGGCATTACAGAAACAAATTCATAGTTCTGTGAGTCAAATTAGACCGAAAATAGAAAACAGAAAAATATCTGTAGATGAAATCAATGCTAGAATAAATACAGATCAACTTAACACTGAAACACGAGCTACAGATTTGATTAGTGCCCTTCAAGAAACAGTTTGTAATTCTATTATCGACACACTGTATTCACAACTAAATGAAACTTTTACTACTGCTACTACCTTTTTGGATGCTATCACAGTAACTAGTAGTGACGATAATCTTTTATCACTAGTGGCAAACCTAGTATCTTTTGGCGTGGATCTTGCTAAACAAGGCATTGCATTAGTGTGGGACCTAGCAGAATCATTCCACTCAAGCGTTTGCAGTACCCTATTATCTATTACTTCTAGTTCTAGAAAACGCCGCGACTTAGCCTTTTCTGAAGAATTGATTAACCTAACGAAGAGGGACACCGCATTGGCTACAACAAACTCCCAAGTTGTTGGTATCAGAAGTTTAACTGTCATAACTACCGTGTTATGGTATATTGTTAGTGCGATATTGAGCTATGCTGTATCAAGTTTATTTGATCAACTTATTTCATCAGTTACTAGCTATTTAATCAGTATCGTTGCGGAATGGTTGAGTAGTCTTATAGATTCAATATTTTAAAAACTGTATGAATGTCATCTCGTATAAACAGTAATCTGTTCATTATTTTTAGAAAATTTGTTGTTTATTTTTAGTATTGTTCTAATAAACCTAATAACAATATAGTAAATAAGATATTCAAGAAATTTCTTTCTGTAGTTCTCTGTATTTAGATTAGTAGCCAATAACTCTATCAGTATTAGTGGAGAAATTATTAAACGAGTTACGAGTGATGAAGATCTGGCTATTCAGAAAACCATTTTTTAAACTTAGCAATCTTGTTCATAGAAATCTGCCACTGAACACCCAATTTCCAGTAATTGAATAGTACATATGACATATGAGTTTTACTGTATGGTGGTGAAACTTGGTAAATTAAAACTAAAACTCTGAATTGTAAACATTTCGCAGACTGCGACATATTCCCTGGACCACACACTTAGCAAGTTATAAAGTTTTACCAAGAATGAACATGGAAGGAGAATTGATAAATATTATAAAACAACTTATACTGTCGTACTTGGGACATGTATTGAGATAAGTTGGATCACTATATTACTATAAGCCTAGTTCTATCCAATGCTGGATGTAGGCTTCCCCCTGAATTTTCATCTTAATCTATTTGTAGCTATTATCATCCATCCAATGTCCGCAACCTTCTGTATATCATCCCGCCATCTTGTTTTGAGACGTCTTACGCCCCCTTCCTGTTCTCGTGGTCTCCACTCTAATGTTCGCTTGGTCCATGGATCATTTGTCGTGCGTGCTACATGTCCAGCCCAGTACCACCTTTGTTTCTGCTACGTGCTCTATAATATCCTTTAGTTTCGTTTGTTCACGTATCCACTTGTTTCTTTTTCTATCTTTAAGTTTTATCCCGATCATCTGTCTTCCGTGTGCTTTCGGGGTTCGAATTAGTTTTTGTATATCGGCTTTTCTCAGTGTCCAAATTTCAGCGCAAAATATAATAACGGGCAGGATGCACTGATTGTAAACTTTGGCCTTTAACTTATTTGGGATGGCTTTATCTTTGAATATATAACTTAATTTCTCGAATGCGCACCACCCAAGCCTGATTCATCTTGAAATTTTATCCGAGACACTGTCTCTCGTCGTAGTAATTTTTTGCTCCAGACACAGATAATTCTTACCAATCTCGAAAGCTGTTCCTTCTAAATTTATAACTAGGTTCTTATTAGTGTTGGTTAATATTTTCGTCTTACTTTTATTTATCTTAAGTCTTATGTACATCTTTGCATTTTCGTATATATATATATATATATATATATATATATATATATATATATATATATATATATATATATATATAATATATATATATATATCTTTGATTAAGGTAGTGTACAGTTGTTCAAGCCGTTGATGATTGCCCACATTTCGACATAATCTTCTTTAGAATATTTCTCATTTTCTGTAAGTGGTCGCATGT
>CM032446.1:201542205-201557989 GCA_019049505.1 Pachyrhynchus sulphureomaculatus
ATGACAAATATGGATTTGAAGATGAGTAGACTGCAAAAGACAACGTAAGGAATAATATTGTAATATCGGGAATAAGATCTGAAGTGAATACTCAACCAGATCTGAAAAGTACAGATTAAAGATGTAATAAAAATAGGAGCGACTATATACAAGATATAACTTGGAAACACAGGAGATAAAGAAGCTGTAATGAAAAATAAAAACAAACTGAGAAACCTAAGAGAGAGAGTTTACATAAACAACGAGATAACAAAAGAGGAACGGGAAATTCAAAAGAAATTGAAGCATATAGCAGAGAACGAGGGACCCTTGTTCCATGGGTGAAAATAGGATATTAAAAAATCGTAATCGAAGGAAGATAATATAAATGGACATTGAGGAAGAAAAACTGAAAGAATAAACAGAATACTACGACCATCAAGTCAAAAAACTGAGAAAAAGGAGAGAGATAGGTAGATTGACGACGACCCTGGATAAAGGATACAGAAGAGAGGACTAGTAAAATGAATACAAATAAGAAGATAATCAAAGCAATAGATAGGAGGAAAGAAATGGAAAATATTTATCGAGTTATTAGGAATAATAGGTGTATAAACGGAAAAGAGGATGAACTGACAGAAGAACAATAAATGCACTATGCAGGAAACACAGAAACAGAAAGGAAAATAATTGGATGCAAAAAATTAAAAGGAAATGTCATAAAAGAAGAAGACAAAATTATGGAAATATGGAGGGAATACTATAAAGATCTGTCAGATGGAAATGACATAGCATACAAAAATTAACATAGAGACATAATACCGGAACAAGATATAGAACTTACACAAACAGAAGAAAATAATTCAGAAAAAACAAAAGAGGCAATCGGAAATTTAAACAGGCTGGACGGATATAGAAGGAAATATAAAAAAGACAGATATAGAATAACTCAACTCCACGGGCCTTACGCTCCTAACAAAAGGGGTAGAAGGGATAAGGATTAAGTCAGTAAGTAAGTAAAATATTTATTTTACACTTTAATTACTAGATTCTAGATTGAGCTAGACTGATGTATTGGCTATTAGGTAGCTAGGATGCTATAACCATTATACATTATTGACTAAGAAAAAACGAAGAAAATACATATTGGATCATAGGATCTGAGGGACCTAATTAACTTAGTCTAGGTAAGGATTTTATTTTATTTTAAAAGCAAGCAAGGTACGGAATACTAATTGCGCAAGTCCAACTTGCAATTGACCGGTTTATTTTATTTTAAACTTAGCAGAGCCTTGGAGAACATGGTATTCAAGTTGTCGTTATTGGCTTGACAGAAAATTTTGCTATACTTACTGATAATTTTTGAGTTCGTTTTCGACATAATGAATTCTAGTTTGCTTTAAATAATGATCGGCAAGTTTAGAAGCAATACCATCTAAAGCTTCGCACATTCTCTTTTTGTACACCTCTTTGGCTTCAAGATTTATTTGATTGTTTAATGAATTCTCACTAGAAATACATATATTACAATTACACTGGTCAACAAAAAAAAGAAAATTGCTTGTTTCCTGTGATTTTTTTTTGTTTCTATTGACGCGTATTTTTTAAATATGGCAACAAATTTTCTCTAACAGCTTACTATTTTTACTTAGATTTTCGTTTTTTATTGGACACTAAAATATATTTTGTTGTTGTTTTAGATATGGCTTCGTCAAGAAGATGTTGTGTGCTTAATCCCGATTGTTTTTGCTATATTTGTGGTGAATATATATTTGCAAAATATCGAAAACCTATATCGGACTTTGTGAAAACTGCGTATCATCAATACTTTAAAATAAAATTGTGTAATCAGGACAAGCCATGGGTTCCTCATATTGTATGCCAGAAATGTGTGGTATGTCTACGGTTATGGTCCAGTGGAAAAAGAGATGCAATAATGTTCGTAACACCCATGATTTGGCGAGAACCTCGAAACCATCATGACGATTGCTACTTCTGCGTTGTGAAAATAAACGGAATTAACCCTGGAAATCGAAGTAAGTGGTCATACCCTAACTTATCTTCTGCTCAACGACCTCAATTAAAATCACAAGAGGTACAACCCAGTACATCTAAATCTTCTGATGATCCAAATCTCTGTGAACCCGAACGAAATGCATCAAGTGAAGACTCTGATTCAATATACAAATGTAGCCTTTCAGAACCTCAACCATTTAATCAGAAAGAACTAAATGACTTAGTAAGAGATCTGAACTTACCAAAAGAAGCTTCTGAAATTTTAGCATCTCGTTTAAAAGAAAAAATTTGCTTACTCCGGAAACCAACATTACATTTTATCGTACCCGAGAAAAAATCTGTTACCGTATTTCTCTCAAGAGAAAGATTTAGTTTTTTGTAACGATGTTGGTGGTATTTTGCAGCAGATGGGATTACAACAGTACCAACCTAGTGATTGGCGTGTTTTCATAGACAGCAGCAAAAAAAGTTTAAAGTGTGTTTTGCTTCATAACGGTAACAAGTACGGATCTATACCTATTTAAAAGAAGAATACGTAAATGTTTCTAAGGTTATGGAAAAAATTAAGTAACAAGACCACAAATGGGTCATTTGTGTTGATCTGAAAATGGTTAACTTTCTTTTAGGTCAACAAGGGGGGTACACAAAGTTCCCTTGTTTCATGTGTTTCTGGGATAGTCGTGAGAAACAACACCCATTGGTCACAAAAAGTTTGGCCAGTGCGGGAAGAGCTAAAAGTTGGTACAAAAAATGTTATAAACGTGCCTTTAGTTAGCCGAGGCCGCATCATACTTCCACCACTTCATATTAAACTCGGCATAATGAAACAGTTTGTGAAGGCGCTTGACAAAAGTGGCGAATGTTTTAATTTTCTTTCACGCAAGTTTCCAGGATTAAGTTCAGAAAAATTTAAAGCTGGTATTTTTGATGGGCCACAGATTAGGCAACTCGTAAAAGATCCTAATTTTGTCAAATCAATGAATAAAGTCGAATCCAAAGCTTGGAATTCATTTGTTTTGGTTATGAGAAGCTTCCTAGGCAAAAAGAAATCTGACGACCATGTCGAGCTTGTTGAGTGCATGCTATCGAACTTGCAAGAGCTAGGGTGCAACATGAGCATAAACATCCACTTTCTGCACTCGCATTTAGACCGATTTCCACAAAATCTGGGTGATTTTAGTGAGGAGTAGGGTGAAAGATTTCATCAGGATCTTCGGACAATGGAAGAGCGTTATCAGGGGCGGTGGGACTCCCATATGATGGCAGACTACTGCTGGAGTTTGCAACGAGATCTACCTAAAGTCGTTCATTCAAGGAAATCTTATAAAAGATCATTTGCTAGTGTTCAATAGAAATTTTGTTAACATAATGTATTATTTTTTTGTATTTTTTTGGCAAAATAATAAAAACTGTATATTTCAAAACGTAAAGCTGTTAGCAATCTCCCAGTATTTTTTTCATAGTGCGGGTCATAGAAATACCCAATAATAGAAAAAAAAATAAAGGAAACAAGACTTGTGTTGACCAGTGTTATATATAGAACAAGGACACTAAAATATGTACTGTACAGGGATATTTTGTTAAGTGTCTCACCTAATTCACTATTTTCTCATTTGACATATCAAGAATGTCAAATTTGACAATTTACAAAAGCAGCTAGGACTTTTTTAATGGTACCCTCTGCATATGAGCACACAATTAAATAGCATTTTCAGTCCGCTTATAAAAATATATTACACTTGATATTTATTTTTAATCATTACCGATATACATTGCACTCAAGTGATTGAATACAATTTTAAACATTAAGAGTCTTACTCGATTTACTATCTTCCTATTTGGAACGACAAAATATTCGTTTACTAGCAAACTTGCCAGTATGTAAGCAAAAAATATGATACCAAAGAATTTGCCACTTTTCCAATAGTATGTGGATGATGCCATTAAGTTTGTGATCTGTCAAATTTGACAAGTGTCAAATTTTGTGTTATCAAATTTAGCTTCCTCACAAAAAACTAAGTTTATTAGTAAAAGGATTTTTTTGATTATGCAAATAAGAAAACAGTAAATTGAGTGAGCTACTTCAAAATTAAAATTCAGTTAATAACACACTGAAAAACGTTATCTAATTATGTACTCATATGTAAAGGGTATCATTTAAAAAAAAATCCTTGTTGGCTCTGTAATCTGTCAAATTTGACGAGTGACAAATTTTGTGTTATCAAATTTAGGATACCCACAAAAAACTAACTTTATAAGTAAAAGGATTTTTTTAATACTCCAAATAAGAAAAACAGTAAATTGAGTGAGCTACTTCAAAATTAAAATTCAGTTAATAACATACTGAAAAATGTTATTTAATGATGTACTCACATGTAAAGGGTATCATTAAAAAAAAATCCTTGTTGGCTTTGTAACCTGTCAAATTCGGCGAGTGACAAATTTTGTGTTATCAAATTTAGCTTCCTAAGTTTATTAGTAAAAGGATTTTTTTGATACTTCAAATAGGAAAACAGTAAATTGAGTGACCTACTTCAAAGTTAAAATTCAGTTAACACACTGAAAAATGTTATTTAATGGTGCACTTATATTTAAAGGGTATCATTAAAAAAAATCCTAGTTGGCTCTGTAATCTATCAAATTTGACAAGTGAAAAATTTTTTGTTACCATATTTGGCTTCCTCATAAAAAAAAAAAAAACAAGTTTAGTACTGAAAGAATTTTCTTAGTAGGTAGCATAGGAAAATAGTAAATTAGGTGAGACACTTAAAAAATGACCCTGTACATAAATACTCATAATGCTAAAAATTAAACAAAACTTTAACAAAATAGTTGCTTTTCTTTTCTTTCTATTTGAGAGAAGCTAAAACTAGGTTCAGATATATGTCCATGAAAGTTCATCATATTAGTATGTTTTTCAGCCCTATATACCAGCATAGTTATTGGCGCTTATCTGTAACCCAGAAATAACACTCTTAAAGAAAATAAAATATTTTTAGTAATATACCACCCAGCTGTTTTTGTTTTTTTAATTCGCAGTTTTCTAGACTACCCCAATGAAAGAGAATTTTTTTAATCAGTTTAGTAAAAATAATTGTCCATTATTCACCATATCCCGTATATAATTTTTAAGGATAAAATACAACTGGTATAAACGAAGTGGAATTTAATGCTAGAAAAACCCAGGCGGCAGTTTTTTCTAATAAAGTTAACGTTGCTGAACCCGACATGGCCATGTCGGGGCACTCCATTCCCCTAGCATCGTCACTCAATTTGTCCTGGCATGAACATATTGCAGGCATAGCAAGGAGGGCTTCTCAAAAGTTGGGAATATTATTTCGAACCAGAAAGCTTTACACTCCACAACTGTCAATTCTTTACAAAGCTCAAATTCGACCAACTATGGAATACTGCTCTCATGTTAGGGGCTCCGCTCCCAAACACACACTGCATTTGTTGGATTCTGTTCAGAGAAGCGCTGTTCGTCTGATTGGAGACCCGGAACTGACCGGTGGCCTTGATTCGCTGGAACATCGAAAAACGGTTGGCGACCTGAGTCTGTTCTACAAGTATTTTCATGGAAACTGTTCGAAGGATGTAGCCCGCTTAATTCCTCCCAGAGCAGAGCATGTTAGAAATACACGTCGCCCGAATGAGGTTCAGCTTGTTACTTCGTGTACAACGCTTTTCAAGCAGTCTTTGGAGAACATCATCCCTTTGGAATAATTTGCCCAGGGCTGTGTTTCCCACCGAGTACAATTTACGGCGATTCAAGAACAACGTGAATGGCTTTTTCCGCACACATGCCGCTCCTGGAGCGCTTTAGGGACTTCCCTGTAGCACGTATACTAGACTCATAAAAAGAAAAAAAAAACTGAGCTTTACATTACTTTACATGTTAAATTTCGTAATGCTCTGGCCAGCGATCCTGAATCACCTGATAAAACAGAAACACTTTCTCTCAGTATTGAAAGAGTCATCGTCAAACATGATTCCGGAATCCTAAAGCCGTTTAATCGTTTTTGTGGGATGTTGGAACAGATTAAGAGTTGCTTTGGTATAACCTGAACTGAAGAAATTACCTGGATATGTTTTCTTGTATGTTTGTGGCATTCAAAAAGTCTAAAATTTCTTTTAATTTCTCAACTTCTACTTTATTAGCCAAATAAATTTGGTGACTATGCAGAATCCTAAAATAAAACAGTTAGGTTTACAATTTTAAAATGGCTTATACAAGGCTATATTAATGAGTGAGAATCTCCTACAGTTCGGGCACTCTGACTTATCACCCTTTTTGTGGATGGGTACTACAATATCTTCTTGCCATTTTGTCGGTATTTTCTACTCTTTCCATATCAGAGTGATAAGTTCGTGCAATTATCTATATCAAATACGCCCTGTAGCAATTCTGATGGTATAGGAGTGCTATTGTTATTGAGATAATTGGAATAATTGGGATAATTGGAATTGATTTTTCCATTTTACAGTACATTTATAAAAAAACTTACTGTCTAAGAAAAAATTGATTACTGTTCAGATATTTTGGCTCAATGAACTTACATTTTTTCAGGTTATTTGGGTATTGGTATTCAGGGATTAGCTCAAGCCGAAAAGGTCTTAATCTTAATGATTTTTTATGAAAACTAGATTATTTCTTTACCTTTTCTTACAAGTTTCCAATGCTTCTGAGTAGTAATCATCCGAATATTCCAGACCAGTCTTATCAATTTCCATAAGAGGTACCAAAAAGGAATTCAAGTTATCGATGTTTTCAAGATAGTCTTTAACATTGACGAAATTGACAAAATGAGCATCTGGATCCTAAAAAAGCAAAGAATATTATTCGATTCAATTTAATATTCTAAGGTGCCTTTAAATTATGCTTATTGTTAGCTATTTCTGTAGAAAGGCGCAAAATAGCTAGCCTTTAATTACTTATTTCTTTATAATACCAAAATCGATGTAGTAGTTTGAAGAAACCGGTTCGACTCTAAGTAATCTTAGAGAGGGAAAACAAAAACATCAAGAAGCATGGCAATGATGGAGTGTTGTTTGGTGTCACTTTCTGAGAACATGGACCAGTCAATACGGAAAAGATTAGGTTACCGTAAATGTTCTCAGAAGTTCGTTATAACGTATTGTTCAAAAATAATTATGTCTATACCTTTATAAAACAAAACTGGCGCGGGAATTTGCTCAATCCTGTTGAGAGAACTTGGCTGGGAAGGTTTAATGCGTACTGCCCGGACCTTGCATCGTCCAACTATCATTTGTTTCGGTATCTACAGAACTTCCCGAATGTTGTCAAGTTATTTAGAATGGAAAATGGCCGAAGGTCATCGAATAAAAATGGCACACATATTTGGTTTAGCAAAGTCCTTTCAAAATTTAAAAACAATTGTTTCAATTTTTACTTTAATTCTTAAAACCCTATATATATATATATATATATATATATATATATATATATATATATGTATATATATATATATATATATATATATATATATATATATACATATATATATATATATATATATATATATATATATATATATATATATATCCATATATATATATATATATATATATATATATATATATATATATATATATATATATATCCATATATATATATATATATATATATATATATATATATATATATATATATATATATATATATATACATATATACATATATACATATATACATATATACATATATACATATATACATATATACATATATACATATATACATATATACATATATACATATATACATATATATATATATATATATATATATATATATATATATATATATATATATATGCATATATATATATATATATATATATATATATATATATACAGGGTGTCCCATTATTCTGTGGACATAGAACTACTACGTATTTTTGGAATGAAAATAAGTCGATTGGGCATAATTTACCTCTATACAAAAGTGCTTCGTTTGTCCGTTAGAGGGCATCAAAATAAAAAAAAAATAAACACATTTTTTAAGATATTTTAAAAACCGATATTCCGATTTGAATGTGATTTAGGGTGCCCATGTTTTGCTAGGCGCTCTAATATTTGACTTTCACAAAAAACCCGAAAGGGTTCGAGAAGGGTGAAAACTACCCTCACCCCTAAATAAATTCTAGTAGAAATTTTTTGCAACTTTAACGACGACTCTGAATTTTTTTTTCATAAAAAGGTCCTTCTTTTTTTGTCTCTTGTACAAAATTAATCTGGCTAATGATTTACGCAAAAATAAAAAGACTAACAAGCATTTTACTTATAATTAAAATTAGTTGGTGAAATTAAACAAGTAAGTATGATATTAATTATTATTACGAGTTTTATTTAACACAGGTAATATTATTTTTTTACAAAAGTTGTTCAATATGACCACCACCTACACATAACAATAAAGCGCAAAAAATTGAAACTAACTCTCTCTAAAATATCATTATTATTTAATGTATTCGCAGCATTTTGAATCCTATCACATAGTTGATCGGCGTTGTTTATCTGGACCTCGTATACTTTTGTTTTCAACGCTCCCCATATGAAAAAATCACAAGGATTAAGGTCCGGGGAACGAGGTGGCTATTGAATTGAAGCTTCTTGACCTCTACCAATCCATCTACCACAAAAATTCTCGTTCAGATAATTTCTTACAGTACGCGCAAAGTGTGGTGGAGCTCCATCGTGCATAAAAAACATGTCTCTTCTTACATTCAGGGGCAGTTCTTCTAATAATTCAAGATATAGAATACTGTAGAAAATGTAGATAGCTATCTCCGTTTAGGTTATCAGCTAACCTATATGGGCCAACTAAAAAGTTACCAACAATCCCCATCCAAACATTAATTTTAAATTCTCGTTGAAAATGTCTTTCTGTAACTGCATGCGGAATTTCTTCGGCGTAGACATGTGTACTATGCAAATTTATCATACCACGACGGGTAAAACATGACTCATCGGTAAACAAATTTTTTTTGTGAAATAGCCTATTAATTGCTCTGTATTCTAAAACATTTCGTACAAATCTCAGACGTGAGTGATGATCAATGGGCAACAATTCTTGGACAGGCTGAACGTGAAATGAACGAATGAGTTGTTTATTTAAAATCCGGTTAACAGTGCTTTTTTTAACTCTTTGTTCAAGTTCTAACCTGCGAGTGCTGATACCTGGACTTGCTTAGACTACTTCAAGAATAGCTTCTTCCACTAGAGGTATTCGGGCTTACCGCGGTTTTCCAGCATTGACTCTCAAGGGTTGGAATCGTCCAATTTCTCGAAGTCGACGTTCTATGCTGGCAAAAGTCTCGCGATTTGGAATTTGTCGATTCGGATATCTCTCTTGATACACTCGGACACTTTTCCTACAATTACCTTCGCAAAAACCAAGTACTAGCAACATATCAGTCTGTTCATCAAAAGAATATTCCATACTCACAGGGAAAACAAGCAACAACAACAACAAATTATCAATGAAAAATAAACCCAAACGTTAATTAATTTAAAATTTATGAAGCTTATTGTCAAAAATCATTTGTGACACTGACATAACATTCCACATTTTCGCCAACTAGATTATTATCGCCTACTAGATTTTAACGGTTGATCGGTCAGCATCGGAAAAACATTTTTTTTCTCAAGAACTATGCGAGGTGGCGTTTTTTACATGAGACAAAAAATGAAGTAAATAAAAGGACCTTTTTATGGAAAAAATTCAGAGTCGTCGTTAACGTTGCAAAACATTTCTACTAGAATTTATGTAGGGGTGAGGGTAGTTTTCACCCTTTTCGAACGCTTTCGGTTTTTTTTGTGAGAGTCAAATATTAGAGCGCCTAGCAAAACATGGGCACCCTAAATCTCATTCAAATCGGAATATCGGGTCTTAAAATATCTTAAAAAATGTGTTTATTTTTTTTTACTTTGATGCCCTCTAACGGACAAACGAAGCACTTTTGTATACAGGTAAATTGTGTCCAATCGACTTATTTTCATTCCAAAAATACGTGATAGTTCTATGTCCACGGAATAATGGGACACCCGGTATATAATATATATATATATATATATATATATATATATATATATATATATATATATATATATATATATATACGAGGCTGGTTTGAAAAGTCCGTGCAAAAATAAAAACTACTTATGTGTTTGGGGTAAACCTTTTTTATTTTTCGACATAGTCTCCTTTTAGGCTTATACACTTCGTCCAACGATGTTCTAGTTTGTTGATCCCTTCCGAAATAATAGGATTTGTCCAAGTCTGCAAAATATCCATTAGTGTCTGCAATCATCTCCTCGTTTGAATAAAATCTTTGTCGCGCCAGCCATTTCTTCAAATTGGGGAACAAATAGTAGTCCGAGGGAGCCAAGTCTGGAGAATAGGGGGGATGTGAAACGAGTTGGAATCCTATTTCCATTAATTTTGCGACCACAACTGCTGAGGTGTGTGCTGGTGCGTTGTCGTGATGGAAAAGGACTTTCTTGTGGGCCAATCGCGGGCGTTTTTCTTGCAGCTCGGTTTTCAAACGGTCCAATAACGATGAATAATATTCACCTGTAATAGTTTTAACCCTTTTCCAGATAGTCGATGAGGATTATCCCTTGGGAATCCCAAAAGACAGTCGCCATAACCTTTCCGGCCGAAGGAACGGTCTTCGCCTTTTTTGGTGCAGATTCCCCCTTGGTAACCCATAGTTTAGATTGTTATTTGGTCTCAGGAGTATAGTAATGTATCCATGTTTCATCCACAGTGACGAAACGACACTTAAAGTCCTCCGGATTCTTCTGGAACAGCTGCAAACCATCCTTGCAACACTTCACACGATTCCGTTTTTGGTCAAGCGTGAGCAATCGCGGCACCCATCTTGCGGATAGCTTTCTCATGTCCAAATGTTTATGCAAAATATTATGTACCCGTTCAGTCGAGATGCCCACAGCACTAGCAATCTCACGCACCTTAACTCTTCTGTCATCCGTCACCATATCATGGATTTGATCAATGATTTCTGGAGTCGTAACCTCCACAGGCCGTCCAGCGTCACTTGTGCTCATATGGCCAGTCCGAAAATTTTGAAACCACTTATAAACTGTTCTAATCGAAGGTGCAGAGTCACCATAATGTTTATCAAGCTTCTCTTTAGTCTCCTGAGGCGTTTTGCCTTTCATAACGTATTGTTTAATCACCACACGAAATTCTTTTTCGCCCATTTCTTGAAAATCACTCGACTTCCTTGATTCACACGAATGCCAAACACAAAGAAATAGACCAATATGGCTGAAACTTGGTGTGCGTTCATTCAAGAGATGCTACTAACTAAACATGACCTCGATACGCGCCGGTGGTGCCATCTCTCGGACTTTGCACGGACTTTTCATTCAAACCAGCCTCGTGTATATATATATATATATATATATATATATATATATATATATATATATATATATATATATATATATATATATATATATATATATATGGCTGTCATCAGTCGCTTAATAAAAATGACCGATAATTCCCTGTTCAACTGACAACAGTATTTACTAAAACTACAAAAATCCTTAAAACTGGTAATTAAAATATAACTTACGTAATTAACTAGACGTCTTTGCAGTTTCTTATTAACTTCATCAAGACTCGTACTTAAATCTAAGCAAACATCTTGTGATTTCTTGCATTCCACTTTTGACTTAATTTCTTTTTGTGTTTTGTGAGTTAAATCCATTGACAAATTGTTATCTAGGTCTCTAAAATGTAACAAATACTCAATAAAGTGTTCAATAGTAATTATAAATAAAATTTATAAATGTTTTTTTCTTTATACATTAATATTTTGCTTATTGCGCGAACGCAATAGGCGAGAAATCAGATGGGAGCACCGAGCATAACCCTGATGCTTGGAAATTTAGCAATAATCCCACTTCTGGATACAGTGCCTTAAATGAGGCCAGGGTTCGTTACAACGAATTCTACGTAAAAAACTACTTACAAGCAATGATTAATAACTTTACAGCTCACTCAGAAGGGTGCCGGGAATGTAAATGTTCACATTTTGATACACAAGCAGCCGCATATGTACATTAAAACACAATCAAACAATCAACGTGTGCTCAAAATCTGTTGATTGCGTCGGCTAGTAACGATTTGGTTAAATTTAGTGTTGTCAGACTTTCAAAATTTCCTCTTTGAACAACCGACTGTCCCAGTTTAATCTAATGAAGTGCATAGTTTTAGCTTATAAAGACGAAAGTAATAATAATTTTATTGATATGAATATTATATGTCTAATTAATAGCTGATTTTCGTTCTAAATTTCAATTTTATAAGTTATATATAACTAGTTTTAAAAGAGTGACAGCAAAATTATCCCGTTTTTACAACCTCCATAACTTTGAGACAAAAAAGCAAACTTAATGTAAAAGGTTTTAAATTAAAGCTAATTAAAAATCTAGGACCTATGTTTCCATTCTTTTATTTAGGGGTAATTTTGAGGGTAAAAAACATAAAAATAAATAAGTTTTTAACAGAAAATAAAAAATAAAAAAATATATATTTATGATGTGTAATTCATGAAAATACGTCACTTTAATATTTTACATATTCTCGCCCAACCTACTACTACAACTCTAAAACCTAAACCTTCAACCTAAAAAATAACTTTTAATTTTGGTGAAAAACCTTATTTATTTTCACACCTTTAATCCCCAAAATAGGGGGCAGTTACCCCTAAATAAAAAAAATTGAAAAATATGTCCTAAATTTTTAATTAGCTTTAATTTAAGGCCTTTTACGTTAAGTTTGCTTTTTTTTGTCTCCAAGTTATGAAGGTTGCAAAAACGGATTAAAATTCACACTTTATTGCGATTACTCTTTCAGGCCGATCGGTTATAAATAGTGATTGAAAACACTGATTAGTTCGCGCATTTAGTAACCGCCATGTTGTCCTCAGTTCATTGTCGTTTGCTTTTGCGTAACAGTATGTAATAATGAATGCGCTAATAACGAATCCCACCAGTTGTAAAGTTAGAATAGTAATTTAATTTCTGACTGTAAAAGGACATAATGGTGCTAAAATTTACCCGAATTGGGTGAAAATTAAGGCTACATCGCAAAGAGTGAAGGAAAAATGCGGTAATCGTGTCGTGAGTTTAGAGAAAGCCGTTCGAATGTTCACAACTGAAACAATTCAAAACTTCGGATGAGATTTTTGAACATATTCCTTTGTCCCCAGTGACTACCATCTCCCCCTAGAACTCAATAATTGGTTTACGACTCAACTTTTCGAGGAAACTGAAGAGTTGAAAACCTCAGTGCAAAAGTGGCTGAAATCCCATGCGGATTACGCGGAGGGTATGAAGAAGCTTGTTTTACAATATCAAAAGTGTTCGGAAGACAATAAAGACTGTAAAACAATAAAGTAACTATGTATTTATTTGAAGGCACTAATAAAGTTTTCTTTTTTTGCCAATCGTTCTCATTTTAATACCGTCCGGTCCTACCTTTTCAAACGCGCCTCATATAAACAGCTAATAAAATTAACGAATACAACGCCGATTGAATTACAAAAAAGCCGGGGACCCTTTAGTTTTCTTGACGATGTTGCATGGATGTAGAATACAGTAATTGCATCCAGCATATCATCACCACTCGCTAAAGGTCGGACAGGGTCATAATTTAGTCCACTGTGTTCTACTTGTCCTTGCTGCACATTGGGATTTTTAATGGATGATTAATTTAAAAGGGGATGCCTGGAGTATAAAACACAATATAAAAGAAAAGTTTTTTCATTTATCAATTTTTCTTTACCACAAATATTTTAAAATTAAACTTTTATATGGGACATACTGGGTCTTATTTTCCTCGCGTGTAAAAAAGGTGGAATTTTGAAAATTTAACCTGAACTTATGTCTATTAACTTGTTTACTAAGTCATCGTCATAACCATTAACTCTAGTTATATTTTTTAATGGTTATGATGATGACTTAGTAAACAAGTTAATAAATAGACATAAGTCTAAGGTTAAATATTCAGAATTTCACCTTTTTTACACACGAAGAAAATAAGTAGGGTAAGGTGGAAGGTCAAAGTTCTAGAAGAAGAGCCGCAACACGATGGATTGACCAAATAACCAGAATATGCAACAGACCATCGCACGATCTCATTGAGATGACAAGAGATAGAGACTTATGGAAGAGAGTTATTCACGACCTCACAAGGACCACTACACTCCCTCCGGGGGTTTCGGACTGAAGATATGTGGTGTATATATATATATATATATATATATATATATATATATATATATATATATATATATATATATATACACATATATATATATATATATATATATATATATATATATATATATATATATATATATATATAAATGTTTAAATTTTTCTTAACCCTTCTGATTATAATTTATTTTTAATTTTTTTTCTTGGGATTATAGGGTTATATTTTAATTAAACAACTTATTCCTCAGACGTTTCGCTCAGGCATGTCTCCATACCATATAATCCGAAATATAGAAGGGGACTCAATACGGTATTTAATAAGATTGCCAAACCTTTGTGTTTCTCGCCTTCTCTAAATATTAAATACTGATCTGTACAACTAGGTGTTAGTTTATTTTATATTTATTTATACAAATTTTACGGGAAACCCCATCGTAATAGAAAATTAAAACAGATGCAAATGCAGATACAAAAATATTAAAATTAATATCTAAATAAAAATATTCAACAAACACATAAACATCCTCAATAACAAAATGTATAAAATAAATACACATCATGAAAAAAACTAACCCCAGAAATATAAAAGCAATAATAGCATTGACAATATTAAACACTGATCCAGTAGAACCTTTACAGAGCCTTCAGCAGCTGGGACCTAAGTCCCGAGACAGAGCAGTTAAACATATCGAACCGCCCAGCCAATGAATTCCAAGTCCTCAAAGCTCTATGAATGGGAGAGTGCATCCCATAATTCGATGGAAAGGGATGCAAAAGAGATCATGATGGCGAATTGGGTATATTAAAGTTCATTTTAGCGAGTAGCTGAGGACAGAGAGTGATTCCATTAATAAGTTTGAAGATAAAACATGCATCATGAAGAGATTTTCTCATTTCCAAAGAATGTAACCCTAAAGTCTCCACATGACAGTCTTATGATAATTCACAAGTGTACCGTTGCACTTGAGTGCGGAAAATCTCAAAAATTTATTTTGCACTCTTTCGATTGTTCCCTTATGCAACTCATAAAATGGAGACCAAATTACCGTCGCATATTCCAAGTTTGCTCTCACAAGAGTACAATACAACACTCTCAAAACAGTCATAGAGATCTGCCCGCAATTTTTCAAAACAAAACTCAGCATGCTTAGCCTGCTGTTATCAGATCAGTTGGTAGATATTTGGAATAACTTAAGTATAAGCGTACTTAAACAAAATTAAACTATTCTGTCTCTCAGGGTTCGACTAAATTCTCTTGAAATTGATAAGTCTATTGCATACAATTCCGACTATACTCGTTTCTCTCACAAACTTGGATCCAAATTAAGAATAATACCTTTATTTTGACAACAAATTAGTTATTCCAAGAATTATTACGCAAGTATGTCTAAATAAGAAACATATTTTAAGGTACAATATAAATCATTAAAATTGGTCCACTTTTCGGCAGTTTTAGACTGTTCTCTCATCAGTCAATCCATGTCGGGATGCGTCTCGCCGCACAAGG